>JAIFZK010000008.1:10570000-10905000 GCA_027481765.1 Tenualosa thibaudeaui | reverse complement strand
TTTGAAATGGAAGAGGGAGTGGAAGTGCCAAGAACATTATCAAAAAATATATTTTACTTTGTCGCTTGTCTGAGCTCATAAAAGAAAATCACATTGCTTTTCTCGGTTTCGTTTCAGTGATCCTGCCTGTAAATACACACACACACACACACACACACACACACACACACACACACACACACAGCACTCCAGGAGATCATTCTCCTCCTGTTTCTTTTTCTTTCTCACCCTTCTTCTCAATATGAAAAAAAAAAACCTGTGGGTGTCAATGTGGAATATATTTATTCGAAAAGTTATTTTCTCTGAGCGGCACCCCAGAGACTAGTTTCATATTAGCTGTTTATGAGCCGAGCTGAGAAAGAGAAAGCTTGGCAGGTTTGCTGACACAGTTATATCACAGAGCCCAGTGGAGACAGCCAGTCCAGGCTGGGTGTTGACCAAGCTGTTGTCATTCCTGGGGGATAAATGAAAGACCACACCGGCACCTTCATATTGATGGGCCACATTAGCATAGTAATATCTTGTCCTGTGTCAGACACGAGGGGAGAGTGTGTGTGTGAGTGTATGTGTGTGTGTTTGTAGCTGATAGTGTCTGTGTGTATGCGCGTGTGCATGTGTGTGGGTGTGTATGTTCATGTGTGTGTGTGCGTGTGTGTGTAGCTGATAGCACATGCATATGTCTGTGTGCGTTTGTGTGTGTGTGTGTGTGTGTGATGTAGGTTGGGGTTGAAGCACGAGGCTTGATTATCAGTGAGTGGCGGTCATTTCAATTAGATCACAATCAAAAGAGGCCTCTCTGGGTCAGCTTGAACAGGTCCATACTCACAGGAAATTAATGCAATCAGCAAAGAGCAGAGGTGGCTGGTACACACACGTGCACACACACGCACACACACAGACATAGACACACACACACTAATGCACACATAGACAGTACATACACACATAGCCCACAAGCTCTCATACATTTCCATAATGTGTTTCTTTATCTGTGTGGATTAGGGTATATTGGAAAATTTAGGAGCTGTTTTCATCAAACCAAGCCAAATACCAAACCAAATGCCATGTGGCACTCTGGCCGTTATTGAACTGCATCACCAGGGTAGGAGTGTGAATGAGCCTGTTGTGTTATAGAGCATGGTAGGTAAACTCTCCTCACCTCTCATCTCTCTCTCTCTCTCTCTCTCTCTCTCTCTCTCTCTGTCTTGTTGTTCCTCTCTTTCTTTCTCTCTCTTCATCTCACGTCATTCTTTGGGAGGCTTCACTGCATATGGAGGGACATCAGTGTTGGAGACCGTCTGCCGGGCAAAGGCACCTTACCCACGCTCTGGCAAGACCACAAGAGCTCCCTTTAAACCTGTGAAGTCTGACGCTTTTTCGTTTTAAAGTCTCCATCTGTTCCTGGGCTTTGGGATTGCATGCATGGCAGTGTACATCACCCACATATCTCTCTGCCTGTACACGCACACACACACACAAATCACACACACACACACACACACAAATCCCCCCATCCAACCACACACACACACACATACATCCCCCGATCCAATCACGCACACACACAGACACACACACACACACACACACACTCCACCTCTCACTATCTCTGTTTAGTTCTTACTCTCATTTCTCTGCCTGTAAACGCACACACACACACATCCCCCATCCAACCACACACACACACACTCCACCTCTCACTATCTCTATTTATTTCTTTCTCTTACTCTCATTTCTCTGCCTGTACACACACACACACACACACACAAACACACACACACACACACACATCCCCCATCCAACCACACACACACACACACTCCACCTCTTACTATCTCTATTTAGTTCTTTCTCTTACTCTCATTTCTCTGCCTGTACACACACACACTCCCACACACACTCACACTCACACACACACACACACACACACACACACACATCCCCCATCCAACCACACACACACTCCACCTCTCACTATCTCTATTTAGTTCTTTCTCTTACTCTCATTTCTCGGCCTGTAACTATTGCTCATATACCCCCCTTCCTGCTAATCTCTCTCTCTCTCATTCTCTCTGTTTCACTCATTCTCTCTCTCTCTCAGTGGCCTGGTGCTGGTGGAGTGTTTATCATATCAAACAATCCCTGGACTGGCTGCCAAGCTGGAAGCCAGCCTGTGGCTAATCACAGAGAGACGGAGATGAGATGAGGACATTGGAGTGGAGGAGAGAGGAAGAGGGGAGGAGAGGGAGGAGGGGAGAAGAGTCGAGGAGAGGGGAGGATTGGATAGCGGAGGGGAGAGGAGTGGAGGAGAGGAGAGGAGTGGAGAGGTGAGGAGAGGAGAGGAGGGCAGTGGAGAGTGGAGGAGAGGGGAGAAAATGAGGGTAGAGGAGGAGAGGAGAGGGGAGGAGAAGAGGGAAAGGACAAGCCAGCTGCTTCCCCCTCCACACTACTATAGCAGGAACAGACAGGCCAGCTTGGAGCCCTTAAAGAAGATGAAGGTTAAAGGCCAAGTGCTCCAGGCAATGGACGCTTTCCTGGAAGAGTAAAAGACCCCTCGGGCTTGGAATGAGACCTGATGGAGTTGATAGTACATGTGCATTACAATGTATTTACTCAGTTTAATAATGTGGTACTTCCATTCTTATTATCATCACTATTACAAATCACAAAATATCAACAGTCATGTAGAGAAATTATTTTTGTCCCCAGTAATATGCTTTACATTTTCTTCCTTGATTTCTAGTAATGCAGTGCATGTAATGTACCCAATTAAGTCTGTCCTGGACACTGTTCTGAAGTTTGTGGTCACTGTACTTAGCCTTCTCTCTCTCATTTCCACACCTCATTGTTTCATTTCTCAGGAGAGGCCATGTGAGTGTGAAGCTCTCGGAATGGGCGGCTCACTTCTCGGTAGAGACTCATTGGGCGTAGTAGAGCTCAAGGGTGGAGAGGTACAGGAAGGAACATCGCTCTTCCGCCCCATGGGAGGAAGTGAAGTATTAGATGTTCTGATGGAGCTGTACCATACAACTTTCCCAGTTGTGGACAGTGTACGGGTCAATTTACACACACACACACACACACACACACACACACACACACACACACAGACATTCACACCCTGGTAGTGGGATTGCCATCACAGATCAGGTGCTAAGTTCATGCTATTCTGGGAAGCTTGGGATGAAACTATTCTCAGAAAGGAAGCACAAAGCTCAGCGTGTGATATTGTTCATGTCATCACATGAACAAAAAAAACAAAACAAAACAAAACGTTTAGAACGTGTGAGGGGTGGAAAGACATCGGTCAGTATTAGCTTAAGTCAGCTATCATTCATACCTGCTTTTGAAAGGATGAGGACATATTTGGCCAGATGAGAGAAAGCCACAGTCAAATGGCAGTTTCAAAATCTTAGAAAATGTTTAGAAAGTGACTTTCAGGCACTTGCAGTATTGCTATTAGCTATTGGGTCTGTGCCAAGAGAGTGGTAGCAGTATTGACTTTCCTTGTGTTTGCTGGGAGAATGAGTGTATGACCTTGGACTGTGTAGCTGTTTGGGGCCTCCCTGCTGACTAGGACATGGACCAGTATGCTGTAGTTTGTGACTTAGAGATGCCTTGAGGTGTCTCCTTGACTCCTGTGACGTACAATGTGGTGAATGAGTGAGCATTGTCTTCTCCTCTCCTGTCATCTTTTTTCCTCTCCTCTTCCTCTCCTCTCATCTTCTTTCCACTCCTCTCTTCTCCTCTTCTTTTCTCTCCTATCCTCTTCCTCTCCTCTCTTCCAGCACCATATTAATCATGTCTCTGATTGTGTGCTCCTATCTCCTATCTAGCCTGTCGATGGAGACCAAGAGCAAAGGTCTGCGGCAGCAGCAGCAGCACCATAAGAAACTGTTGGCCGCCATGTTGTCCCAGGACTCCTTCGACTCCATGCCCAGCTCTGCCCCATCCGTCACTGAGGACGAGATGGAGGACGAGGACGATGCCATGGAGCTGCTGGGTAGGGGAAACACACTACTTTCTCTCTCTCTCTTTCTTTCTCTCTCTCTCTTTCTATCTCTCTCCTTTCCCACCTGACATCTATCTATCTATCTATCTATCTATCTTTTTGCAGTGTCTATTTATATATGCTAGCTCTGTTTCAGTCTATCTGTCCAAATGTCCCTTTGTTCATTAAACACCCCCACACAAACATTTACAAAACTTTTTTACTGTCTTACTACTGTGTTTGTGCGCGTCTGAGAGGTGAGTTGTGTGTGTGTTGTGTGTTTGTGTTTGTGTGTGTGTTTTTGTGAGTGTGTGATTGCATTCTCGTTCCTCATCTCTGATTTTAAAGATGTGTGTTTTAAATTGTGTCTGACTGCTGATGAGGGGATGTGCTCAGAGGCTGCCAATTTTGATTGCTCTGACCATGCTTTTCTCTCTCTCTCTTTCTCTCTCTCTTTCTCTCTCTCTCTCTCTCTTTATCCTCCTTCTTTTTCTGTCTCTCTTTATCACACACTCTCAGTCCCTCTCTTTTACCCTGGGGCAATTGGCTTTGTCTCATCACAGCTATTGTGGCATGCAGACACAATCTCACAGGTCCTTTGGCTGGGATGAGCACTTGACATCAGTTGCGGTCTCAATGGAGTCTCTCATCAGAGCATAATACGCTCAGATGAATATGGAGCCTCGCCTTCAGGGATGCGCTTCTCTGATTGTATTGCACTCCGTTCTCCCTCCTGCTTGTTTATGGATGCATCATACTCAAGTTTGTTCTGAGATAGTTTTAGGTGAGGGAGAAATTTGGCAGGCACCCTTGTGTTAGAGGGTGGGAGAAAAAAAACTATTTTTAACACAATTTGCACCAGGAATGCGTTGATAGACGTATCTTGCTAACACATTGATTGGCTGATGCACTGAAAGAACAACAACAACCAGAATCGATGACTTGACCTTTAAGAAAAAAGAGAAATCTGTCCTGATCCTTAACAGATTAACAAATAGCGATATAACTGGATTGAATGTTGAGCTCAAATATCAACAAACAGAATTGAAGGCTGGATCTTTAAGGACAGAGAGCTCTCTGCTCAACCCTGACAGACGAGCTGTTCTCAGTAATGACTAAACTGTCTGTGGTGCCCACCCGAGCGTTCAGAGCGAGAGCGGAAGCCAAGGTGCGCCACAGGTGCCGGAGTTGTTTGGGAGGTCGGCGCCGCGGTGGCGGCAGTAGCTCTCTGCGTGAGCGCGAGATGCAAACCTGTTCCCTCGCTGATGTCCACACACATGAACACACGCTTACATGAAAAAGACACACGCGTATGCATACATACACATACACATGGACACACATGTGATGTGAATGCACACATGCACAAATACATACATGCATTCAGTATTTCGGTATTTTCAGTTTCAGTACTTTCTACATTACTGCAGTATGCATTTTAGTTTCAGTATTTTCTACATTACTGCAGTATGCATTTCAGCTGTATATTCTGACATGATTTGGCATCTTGATCTGGTGTCTACATTTTGCATACATTGTATTTTGTATATTTTGTATATAATGTATTTCAATGGAAGGACCAGCAACATATCACAAGTGGGAATTCCAGTATTGGCATACAGTCTGGTTCCTCATCAAGTGGAATGATAGATTAGTTTCAGTATTTAAACCACACTGTCATCAGACATCTGTAATACAACAGTTGTTTTCGGAATGAGAGGGGTTAAGAAAATGACCCTGACACTCAGACCTTATTGCATGTCTGTGTGTGATGTGTTTGTTATTTTAAAGAAAGTTCTAGAGAGCTTTTCTTCCAAAGGCATGTCCTCTCCCCATGCCCGTGAGTAGCCTTCAGTGAGTCTCTCTGGTGGGCAGGAAGATTCCAATTATCCTGCCTTAGCCTGGCTCCCTTTCACACCCCTCACCTTGCCCCACGCTGAACAGGGTGGCAGGAAATCATTGCAACCCCCCTCACTCATCTCTCTCTTTCCCTTCTTTTCCTCACTCTCCTTTTTTCTTCTACTCCACTCTCTATCTCTCTCCCTCACTCTCTTTGTATGTATCCCAGGGCGGTTGGTTTTAGAGCCTGATGCCACCTTAATCTTTGTTTACCGAGCAGGGAGGAGGCAGCACTGGGTGACTTTCCCCCCGTTCACTTGTATTTGTTTATTTCTTTATGTTTGTTTTTTTATTGTATGTTTTTCTCTTTTTTATTGAGTGTGTCTCTGCATCGGGGGCTAGACAATGATGCCATCTCCCCCTGTCAACCTGGCTGGCAGTGGTCACTGTAGACACCAGTCGATTCTCTCTGTGGTGTGTTGGAGAGGAACAAGAAAGAAAGAGCTCTTTGTCCTCTCCTACCGTGGCAGTGTTTGCCGGTATGGACATGCATTGTTTGGTTTGGGTGAACCGGAGGACGGGATTATGGCTTGTTTGATTGCTGATGTGAGTCAGTGTAGGCAGGCAGGTATCAATAATTGCCAAGGGATTAGCCTAGTCATCTGAAGAGGCTTCATGGTGGTTGGACTGGTGTAGAGGAGTCCCCTGGAGGATAGTGTGTGGATGTTTCAGCTTGTTCTGTTGTCAGAGTGCTGGATTGTGAATTAGAGGAATGCTGTACTGTTATGCTGGATGGATTGAGCCTAAAGGACACATCCATCTCAGCACACACACATACACATACTCTATCACACAAAGACACACACAACACACACACACAGTCATAGTTCCTGGACCCTCACTCCATGCAGCTGTCTCCATGTTCCCAGTTCACCTCTGAACTTTGTGAGCTGTGTGAACACACTGTCACAGCACCCTCTGATACTCAATCTCACTTACCAGCATTGGCTAGAAAGATGTGTCTTTGAACAAGGGCAGCTTTGTGAGTGGCTCTGGATATCCAGTTACACAATGAAGATTAAAAGAGCTCATTAGCACAGATGCTGAACATGTTCATCCTGTGTTGTTGGAGACCTTGTTACTGGAGCCTTGGCTCCACAACCATCCTGGAACTCTGTTTATTCAGGCGTATACTGCCCTCTAATGGTTAAGATTGGATGTGCGGAGTGTCACAAACAAGTCACAGCAGGTTTTCTGAGTTTGGGAAGATGAATCCCAAACCTGAACACAGTGAAGTACATACATTGTTGTTGTTGTTGTTGCCTTAATGTGACTTATATTAGTTTTTTTCAACTGCTTACACACAAAATATGTAGCTGTCACACAATTTCTGAAACCTGCCACTCAGACATCACAACTCCACATAAGCAAAAACCATGAACTAATTCTCAGCCTTTGATACAGTTTTCAATTTTAGCAATTCACTTTTTCCAAATCAATACATTCAATTCTCTATCTAACACAAAACTCTAACTGGAAGTAGCTTGTTTTCTGTTATCACACACAACCAGTCAAAATGTTACTATCATAGTATAAGCCTGTACATTGCCTGAAGGTCAGGTTACACACATACATACATACATGCACATGCACACACACAAATTATATTAATAAAAGTCAGCATTTTGATTTCTGCCCAAGTACATTACAGTGATCAAACTACCATATTACTTGTAGGTATTACTCGTAGGTTGTATTATTTATATAGTTTGTTATATATATGGTTTGTTTCAATATTGCTTGCATGCTTGCTGTGTATATAACTTCTTCCTTCAGGATATACAAACTGTTTAGAGCAATAGTGTGTACATCTCCATAAATATAATATTATGATAAAAAAATATAAAAAATGTTAATGATGTGACACAAAAACTTGACTTTGATATGTGTTTATGTTTGATTCATTTTGCAGGAAAAGTGAGGCATTTTACTTCTGGTGTGGGCAATAAATAAATTTGTGGGTAAAGTTCTGGGGAAAAGAGACAGAGCTTTAAAAATATGTGTAAGCAGTTGAAAAAAAAACATAATTCTATTTTTTTTTCCTCTGTCTTCTTGTGTCTTATGTTCATGTTTCCTCAGTTCTCCTCTCTGCTGATTCTCCTGTTTTCTCTTCATCTTCCTCTGTAGCCTCTTCTCCTCTGCTGTCTCCCCTCTCATGTTTCTGCCTGCTGCCTTTTGTTCTTTTCGGAAATTCTCACAGAGCAAGAATCAAAGTGCCTGACTGTATTACGTAAATTCAGCCTCTGTCTCTGTCTTGACTGTGTGTGATCTGGTTCAGCCCAATTGTGCGAGTTTCTCCTCCATGTCTGCATGCTGAGTGTGTGTGTGTGTGTGTGTGTGTGTGTGTGTCTGTGTGTGTGTGTGTGTGTTATGATCTCATCCTAATCACAGTGAGTTAACTGAGGAGCAGATGAAGGTCTGGACCATGTGAAACAACCAGACTGTGAGACCAGATTGTGATTTTCTCTTTGTCTGTGAAGGTTCCTTTTGTTGATTTCTATACCTCCTTATTTATGTAGCTCTCCCCTCTGACGCCAGTGTGTGGTGCAGTGCTATGCATGACTTTTTAAGAAACGCTGTGGTAATGGCTTGTAAGTGAACTGATGGGGAATGCTAAACAAAGTGCAATTATGTCGATGAGTACCAGGCCCTGAGTCGACGCCTGGTTTGTTTGCCTTTCAAGGCGTACTGTGCTGACAACTCAGCACCGGTGTTTTGGGTTGTTTTGTTCTTGTTTGTTGCGTATTGCACAGGGGATTGCATGTGAACTGGAAGGGAAGGTGAAGCTGTAATTGGCTCAGTCCTCTGAAGAGTTACCTGTAGAGAACAAACACCACCAACGTGACTAATTACTCTTTAGCTCTAGCTCTTTTGCTCATTTTGTATGTCTCTGTCTGTGTGGAATTGGGTGTGTGCATGTAAGGAGAGCGATTAAGAGAAAGTGCACTTCTTGTAGTTTCCCAGTAGAGGGAGATAGTTTATTTCAAATGAAGAAAGTTATTTTATCTAAACCCGTTAACAATCCTGTATCTGCAATTAAATATAATAATCTGTAATAAATATACATATATTCATATTTTTAATAAAAAATCCCCTTGTTTGAATGTTAAAGTAGTGATTCTTGAGCTCTCCTGCTGTGTGTGATTGTAGGGTATGAGACCATGAGATCTTGTTACAGACAGATAAAGTGACTCACACACTGGAAAATATAAGTTAACTGACTCCCCCCAATGCAATGCCACTCAAACAAAACCGCATTTTTAAACTATAGAGAAGTTACAAGCTAGGCTTAGCTCATGAAGGACGTTCTGTGGTCTGGCAGCACTGTGTTGTCTTATAGTTGGCCAATCAAATTTGAACGCTAGAAAATTAGCTTTTTTGCCCACTTGGCAAGGACCTATCCGCAGCATAACTACTTTTGGCAGGACACCTGCACCACTATTGACGTATGGTAGATTTAATATGAATCAGTAATTAGATCCCTCAGATCATGTCTGTTTGCTGTGCTATTGGAGTCAATAGAAGACTGGAGAAGCATCGATACAATGACATGCGTCGTTATAGTGTTTTATGTGTAGAATTCTTAATGGACCAATTATCAGCTATGGCTGAGGATAATGGTTTGCCATTCTTTTGCCACTAAGCACAGTGTCGAGTTAACAGTCAATTTACAGTTTTTGCACTGGGAAATAAACCATTCACATCAATGTCAAATTGAAACTCTTCTAGCAATCCTTTGTCAATAGGTCACTTTGATGACAAAATGATACCCACTGGCATCATATCAATACACTTTCAGATCAGCAGACACGCTAGTCTACTTCATATAAAACAGCAGTCTTTCGTTTTCACTGTTTTATCCAGCTCCACAGAAGGCACGTATTCACAACCAACAACCAAAAAAAATGAAATACTCAATACCATACATTACATTAGTGTATTTATCACTACAGTAAATTCAGTCATAGCAAAAATAAAACAAACAATACACTACTGTAAACACAGACAAACACAATTGTGTGTAAATGGGCCTGTGGATCCTGCTGTCACTCTTATGTCAGAAATAATGGTCCTTGCATGGCCTCTTTGATCATGTCCTCTCTCTCTCTCTCTATCCTCCTCTTCCTCTACCTCTGCCTCTAGCTCTCCCTGCCTCCATACTTGCAAAGTTCTTAAAATGGCTTACAGTAACTGACGCCTTTTTGTAGCTGGCTGATTGGTGTTCAGTTTTTTCAGCTCTGTGTCTTTTTTCCCAGTGTTACTCAGTGTGTTTTGAAAAGATGTTTTTTCTCAATGCTACCCTGAGATTTCATTTTTGAACAAAGTATAAACTAGTGCGTAGTGTGCAGGAGCAAGTGTGTTGCAGATTTGCAACAAAAGTGTAAAGCACCGCTTTTGTGTAATTTATGATTACACTTTGTTTGTAGTAACAACAACTTTGCGTTATGTTACGTTGGTTTAAGCATGTGTCTATGCGTCTATGAGACGTGTTCAAGCAATGGGTAAAAACTGAACCACCATATGACTGCTTTAGTTGTCAGAATGAACTCAGTGACCTCTGTGATCCTTTGCTATGCTGGCTACAGCGGTGAGGTGTAACATAGTATGGCTTTTTAGCTATGCTGGGAGCTCATCTCACTCAGGTTCCTGTTTGAACAGCTGCACATACCAGAACACTGTTTTGGCCTGGTTGTTTTGGTTCAAGTTTGGTTGTCTAAGGTGTGAATAAGTATATAGCAATTTGTATGCCAATTCAGACACAAGCAAGCATTTAGTCAACCCTGTGTGTCTCATTAAACAGGACCATGCAGGAGAACAGTGTCCCAGCAGTCCAGGTTGGGAGTCATGGAACACACAAGGCAGTCACCTTTCAAGCAGAAGTGCTGTTTGCCCCTCCAGTCTTACTTGTGTGGCCACAGCTAATTCATTGCTTTCTACCCTAAGTGCTTGTAGCTTGCGGTCACTAAGTTGAATACTTAAGCAATAAAGATCATGTTATCTTGTGCTGTATTTGAATTTGAATTTAGGAGGAAAGCATCAGAGAGGGCGGGGGACAGAATGTGAGAATAATGACCTTAAGAAAAAAAAAGATGTGAAAAATGAGAGAGAGAAGAGAGAGAAAAACAACCACAAGACATAGTGGAGAAACAGAGTAAGAAGGAAATAGAGAGAATGCACAGAGGATCCCGCTGCTGTGTGTGTGTCTGTGTGTGTGTGTGTGTGTGTGTGTGTGTGTGTGTGTGTGTGTGCGTGTATGTACATGTATGTGTGGGTGTGTGTGTGTGTGTGTGTGTGTGTGTGTGTGTGTGTGTGTGTGTGAGGAGTATATCTGCGTGCCAGAGGTGTAAATCTCAGAGCTGTGTGTCAGTTGTACCTCCTCATGAGACTCTCCCTCAGGCACCAACTTCCTCAAGGGATAATCACTCACCCTCTCTCTCTCTCTTTATCAATCTATCTGTCTATCTAACAGATATTAACTATTAAAAATTAACTTCTCTCTATCTCTACCTCTCTTTATCTCTTTTCTTCCATCAGCCCCTTCATACCCTCTATGGCTCTTTCCTGCCTATCCCTCCATCTTCTCATCTCTTTCCTGTGTCTCCATCCATGTCAGTCTCCAACTTTCTCTCATACCTCTCCCTCCTTCTCTCTCTCTCTCTCTCTCTCTTCTCTCCCTCTTTCTGTCTGCATCTCATTCTTTCTCTCTCTCTCTCTGGCACTGCGGTAGGCAACAAAACCCCATTGTGCTGTTTATGCGACCCCTCTGGCAGACGATGTACCTCTCCTCCTCCTCTCACTCTGAGAGAGATTGATAGCCCTGACCTCATCCCCATCCTCAGACACACCGCCTGGTGCCACACACCACCGCTCATGTTGGATTGAGGCCTCCCAACTTGTCTCAGACTTAAAGTGTGTGTTTTATAGCTGTGACAAATGATACAATTGAGTGCCAATGCATTCACAGTGACAGCTTAACTTCAAACGATGGTACACGCGTACACATGTTGGTACACAGAATAATTACGCGTCAGCAAGTACTTCTGTACTGCCGTGGAGGTCTCAGTGAGTAAGATCGTATGTCTCACTTACTTTCTTTCTCTCACTCTCCACACAGTCTTGGCCTGTCTTAAATTGAAATAAACTGCATTGGCAAAACTACGGGAGCGTGCTGCCAAAAAACGTAAATACATACATACGATAAATAACAAAAACAGGGGAAAAAAGGACAAGATTAAAGGGAAAACAAAAAAATGGTGTCGGGTTCTCCTCCCGTTTCCAGGCCACGCGAGTCGGGAGACGTGGGGGCGGTGGGTTTGTGGAAGGGAGGGGAGGCGAGACTGGCGTGGGGTTGGCACAGGCGGCGGGGTAGTGTGGAGCGGTGGGTTTGCGGAGGAGAGGGGAGGCGAGACTGGCGTGGGGTTGGCACGGGCAGTGGTGGTGTGGTGTGGTGTGGTGTGGTGTGCGGTGCAGAGCGGAGCTGTCTGCCCGTCTGCCAGCGACACCGCCGTCCCAAGGCATGGCTCAGCTCAGCACAGTCGTCTCCACTCAGCCAAAAACCAGAGGGGAAAAAGACCCGAGTGTTTAATTAATGGCCCCGTTGGGAGATGGAGAGCAGTGGGAGAGAAAGAGCAGAAGGCTGGGAGATATGGAGGGAGGGAGGAGAGGAGAGGAGTAAGGAGGAGAGAAGAAGGGAGGAGTGAAGAGGAGAGAAGGGAAGAGAGGAGAGGAGAATAGAAGAGGGGAGTGGAGAGGAGAAGGGAGGAAAGGAAAATGGAGGAGGAATAAAGAATAGAGGAGAGGAGAAAGGAAGAGAGAAGAGAATAGAAGAAAGGAGTGGAGAGGAGAGGATAAGGGAGGAGAAGAGAGGGAGGATAGATGAGGTGACAGCTGAAAGAGAGGACAAGGATAGAATGAGGGAAGAAGGGAGTATAAGAGAGGAGTGGAGAGAAAAGGATAGAAGAAAGGAGAGGGAAGAGGGGAAAAGAGAAGAGGAGATGAGAGGGGAGCAGAGTAGGGGGGAAGGGGAAAGGAGAGTTACAGCACCAGTGAGGCTCAGATTGGTTTCATGGAAATGCTGTGGTGGTTTTGAGCGAGACTATGTGGGGTCGGTGGGTTTGGAGCAGCAGGAGAACGCCAGCCACCCCCCCCCCCCTTCAATTTTTCTGTTTTCTATCTCTCCCTTCTCCATCTCTCCAACTATATCTCTCTCTGTTTCTCTGTTTTTCTGACTCTCTCTCTCTCTCTCTCTCTGTCTCTCTCTCTCTCTCTTCACATCCACTGGAGGGTTATTTGGGACCCTTGGCAGTGTATGAGTAATGTGGTGTGATCACAGAACACAGCTCTTTGTCATCCCCCTTCTTTCTGTATGTGTGTGTGTGTGTGTCTGTATGGTTTGGTAGGGGGTGTATGCATGTAATGTGGGATCTGTGCGTGTGTGTGGTTTAGGAGTGGTATGTGTTAGTGCGTGCATGTGTGTATGTATGTGATTATGGTTTGGGGGTGGGGTGTGTGTGTGTGTGTGTGTGTGTTTGTTTGAATGTAGGGGGGGTTCAGTGCTGGCAGTTTGCAAGTCCTGCCCCCCCCCCCATCCCCCAACACACACACACACACACACCAGCTCCATCCTCATACTGTTACCCCCTGACGCCAGCTCCCCCTCACCCAAGGAAGCAGAGACACAACAGTTGCCTTGACAACCCAGTAAACAAACAACAGGTCCGTATCATCAAACCTCACACCAGCTAAAATCAGCAGCAGGAGGAGGAGAAGGAGGAGGAAGAAGAGGAGGAGGAGGAGGAAGATGACCTGGATGATTGCATGCGTGCAGCCCACTGGTGTAAATTACAGCTGCCTTAAATCTCTCCCATAAACTGCTGCTGTCGAGAGGGTGGTGCCCGCCTTAGCACTGCGCTGAGGCTAGCTGCCGTGCGTTGTGCCGCTTGGCTTCTATATGATGCTCTGATGGGATAAAAATCTCCCTTGTAAAAAAGTAACTGCGCCATTATAGCCTCTTTACAAGAACGCCTCCCTTCAGCCCAGTGACTCAATCATGGGGGAAATTGCAGCAGTATGTCTGCGAGTGATGTTTGAATGAACAAAGTTAATACCCCGTCTTATTCACTGACCAGCACAGTCCTGGCGACATGCAAGCTGCTCTCTCTCTCTCTCTCTCTCTCTCTTTCTGGATGTTTATGTGTGTGTGTGTATGTGTGTGTGTGTGTGTGTGTTGTCACCTCTTGGAGACTCTGCGTAATGTCTGCTCCCTTTTCTTGTCATTAAAAAGGGGAGCAAAGGGGAGCAAGAGGATGACTTGTGCGAAGGAAGCTTGGTGGTTTAGCGGCGCACAAGTTGTTTTCCGTGAAAACAAAAGACCACTTGTTGTTGTACTTTTGCGTGTCATCTCTGTTTCTAAGTGTTGTCATGTTGTTGTGTGTGTTGTCGTGTCTCGTACTGACAGTCCTGTAAAAAACGCCGGTGTGTCAGTGCCCAAGTATTTCCAGCCGGAGTCAGAGCGGCCAGCTGTCTATTGGATGATGAAGCTGTTTTTGACAAATAGATGAGGCGGTTTGCTGAATGAGTTATGGGCCTTATGAGGTAATTACTGTGTAATCGGGGGTGCAGCTCTGTGTGTTTACGGCCGACAGGGAGATAAATCATGACCTCCGTGGAGGCACAGCGCTGGAGATTTCTTCCCTTTTCTGATTGCCCCTGGCAGCACAGCAGATTGCTTTATCAGAGCTCTGGGCATGTGTGCTCTGCTATCATGGCTTTGCTGTAATCTCATCAGTTCTGCATGCCCACAGTTCCTAGGGGATGCCTAGGTTAGATTGCTGTTACAGAATGACACCTGCAGATGGCACTGTTGCTATAATGGGGGAAAGCTGAGAGGACCGGCTATTCACTTTTGCTTCAACTTTGGTTTGAAACCCTTAAATCCTATTAACTGCATGCATCATATGAATTAATGGGCCATTTAGGTTTGAAGTTTAAATCTGTCTGATTATGGACCAAAGAAAAGCATAAGAATCATATTTTACACCTCAGGCAAAGAATTAATTGGGATAATATTTTGGAAAGTTTATTGCAGCAATCCTAAACTAGGATTATAAATTATAAATATTCAGATATTTATTTAATTACCTTATATAAATAAGACTGTAATCCACCTAATGACATTTTCTTTTTTTGAAGCATGAGGCGAGGCTAATAATTTGAACTCTCTACCCTCTCCATAGCGTGCAGGAGAGTTGGATAGTCATTGTTAATGATCACTCATGACTTTCCTATCAATCATCTTCAAAGATGTTCCTCTCCCTCTCTAGCCATCTGATGTTAATCATAACCTCTGTTCGCAATCCATACCAGAAGTGAGGTTTGGAATCTCTGTATATTTACCCTGAAAAAAAAGCAGAGGGGACACAATAGTGAAGGGAGACGTAATTTCAAAATTAAAGTTGGAATATTGTTTTTATTACTAAACAAACCAACATGCCCCCCTCCCTCGTCACTTCAAAGCCTGTCTCTGTACAGACTAACCGCTGAATTGGAGCGTTGTGTTGCATTAGACTGCTAATGAAACCCAAATGGATCAAGTGTGGGAGGAGCGGCCCACAAATGCACCGGGCCTGGGCCAGGATCTGCCCGCCTGTCTGGGGCTGGCGACGGCGGGGGTCTGCATGTCTGCGTGTCTGCTGGCTTTCTCTTCCAATGAGAAGGTGAAATGTGTCAGTTCCAAAGCCAGCCTAATTATACCCTTTCAACACTGCAGCGAATTTGGCCACTTTTTCTTCCCCCCCCCACCCGCTTTTAAGACCCCCCACAGATGTCGCATTTGTCTTTAGTGGTGCCATGAAAGAAGGCCTTTCAGGGTTTTTTTTTTTCTTTTTAATGCCTTGAATATTATAGTCTAGAAATGTTTTTTTGGAAGGGAGTAGTTTAGTTTTTTCCATGCAAAATGTCATAAAGTCTCATCCAGAAATCTGTCAACATTAACTTGTTTTGTTTTTCTTTTTTCAAAGATATGCATGTTTGTGTGTTAAACGAATACAGTGTATGTGTGTGTCTGTGCGTGTGTGTGTGCTTTGGGAGGTCCCTGAGTGTATCTAAGATAGATTTAAGTCTCACGGAAACTTTCGCAGAACGTGACGCACAAATGCCTCTTTGTCTGGGATGATTTTCAACGTGATCAACAAGGCGAGGATTCCTCCTTTTGCCTCTTTTTTGAGCTTTTGTCCGGACAGCATCGTTTGAATACTTTCCATGTGTTTTTTTTTCTCTCATTCTTTCTCTCTTTGCCGCTTTGCCATTTTATTTATCAAACAGTGCTCATCGGGTGACACGCTGGAACCATGCATGGCTGACTCCCATTGCTCTGCTGTGATGGGTGAACTGACAAATGGGCTGGCAAACGAGCCAAACGACTCTTCCATCCAGTGTTGTGTCTAGACATGATGCGTGCTCTTTTTCTCATTTGTGTGTGTGTGTGTGTGTGTGTGTGTGTATACTTACTCTCTTATCTAAATCTCGAGATTCTTCAGGATACAATATAAGCTTCTTTTCTGTGCTGTTGTCTGATGAGAATTTCCCTCTGATTGCAGTTTGGGCTGTGTTGTTGACTCGAATTTGTTTCGACAGCAGTCATGTATGCTGAACCAAACAAATAAACTTTCTCTGCGTGTCTTATGAGATGACAACAATGAGGCCTTGTCTTGAAACCCACACAGGTTTTTTTTTTTTTTTTTTTTTAAAGGGTGTGCAGTCCCTCGAGCAGACATGCCTGGGTAAGTATTTAAACAGTCCAATGTTTTGATCTGAGATCTGGACGCTGGGTTTTTATTGATGGAAGACAGGCAGGAACACTCTGAATGGGGTTGTGTAAAGCACCTTTAGTTTTTCCTTCTTCCTTCTGTTTGTATTAGTATAAATGGGGATGAGGATGGTATTGGGGGTTGGTTGTGTTGTGTGTGTGTGTGTGGGGGGGGGGGGTTAGGGTGGGTGTGGGTGTATGTCTGTTTGGTGGTGGGGGGTGCATTTCATTTCTATAGAATTTATTTCTATAGAACTGAAACTTCGCAATGTTTTTAGAGTATGCTAAAATTATCCAATAAAAAGATTTATCAAAAAAAAAAAAAGAACCACCCTGCGGTCACCTCAGTGTACAAAAGAGCACATTAGTGTGGCGGTCATGTTTTCAGAACAATCAGTTGACCTCATAAGTGTCCTTATGCTAGTAGGTCGGGTGTCTTTGACAAGGCGCAAAGAAAACACAGCCGTATGTTATGGCTTTGTCATGTTGTCAAAGCTCAAAAGTAGAAGTCACTGGGCTGGGAGAATGGAAGCTACCACACACACACACACACACACACACACACACACACACACACACACACAGACATACAAACACACACACACACACATACACACACACACAGACGCACATATACAAGTACACACACACACAGATACATACACATACGCACATACACACTCACACATACACAGACACACATTTTTTCTTTTTCTGGCTCACATACAAATGCAAATGCACACACTACACACACATTTTCTCTTTTTCTGACTCACATACAAATGCAAACACATTCAGACGTGCACACACAAACGCACGCACACACACACGTGTTCATACACTCACAGATTGTCTTTCTGTCTCACACACACACACACACACACACACACACACACACACACACTCATGGAGTCACTTTCCACGCAGCCCTCTTCTCTTAAGTGACTGGTAAAGTGTTGGCATGGCAGGAGTGCATTAGGCTGTCAGGTCAGATGAGGAACTGGGCTCAGTCTGTGCGGTAGGCTCTCGCCCCTTGGCCCGGCCACAACCAGCACACCCACCAAACTAACCCATTTAGAGCCACATCAAAGGGACACTCGACAAATGTTTGTGGGAAAACATGCACACACACACACACATACACACACACTCTTGTACTCACACATGCAAACACATACAGACACATGCACACTCTTAATTATGCACTCACACATCCAAGCATACACACACACACACACACACACACACACACACACACACACACACATACACACTCTTACTTTTGTACTCCCACATGCAAACACATACAGACACATGCACATTCTTATTTATGCACTCACACATGCAAACATACACACACACACACACACACACAGATGCACAATCACACACACATACACACATCTAGTGGAAGACATTTGGATGGATACGGCTTGCTCCAGCTCCCCCCCCCATCCCCTCACACACACACACACACACAGTCACACACACAAACACACATATACACACACACATACACATATATCCACATACACACACATCTAGTGGAAGACACTTTATAATGGACATGGAGCCATGGATATGACTTGCTCCAGTCCCCCCCCTCTCCCATCCCCCCATCCCTTCACACACACACGCAGATGCACAATCACACACACATACACACACACACACACTAGTGGAAGACACTTTATAATGGATATGGAGCCATGGATATGGCTTGCTTCAGTTCACCCCATCCCCTCTCACACACACACACACACACACACACACACACACTCCCTCTTGGTGGCCAGACGAGAAGCGTTTAGAAGGCTGCCACTGATGATAACGTTGGCCAGCGTGTGTGTCCCTGTGTTCCCAAGCAGTGGGGAGCAAAGGAATCCATTGATAGTTTTTCAAGGGTGGAAAGACTGAGTGCAGCAGGCTATGACGTCATGCTTTGCTTGGTTTTACTGTTGCTGCATCTCTCCCTGACACAAAACAATCCACCGCTATGCATTTACAAAAAGCCAGGGCGTGTGTGTGTGTGTAAGTGTGTGTGTGTGTGTGTGTGAGTGTGTGTGCATGTGCATTTGTACCACCATGCTTTACCTGTCTGAGAAATAAGTCTTTGAGGCTTTTGTTTCTTCCCTCAGCATGACTTAAATGTTCCAAGCAAACAAAGTGTGTGTGTGTGTGTGTGTGTGTGTGTGTGTGTGTGTGTGTAGTTGTGTGCATGCATACCTAAATCTACAGCGATGGCTTGCCTCATCCTTGTTGGCGTGGCAAACCAGGAGACGTGACCCACTGCAGCAGCAGAGACATCACCAGTGGCAGCAGCAACAGCAGCAGCAGCATGCCCCTGGCAAGTCTCCCCTAACCCAGGGTGCAAACCTCAGAGTCCTCACCCCTGTCAACCCCTGTGCTGTGACCTCCACTGAGCCCTCTCACCCAGCCTACACTGCTGACCACCCACCCGATGGAAGGGGGGGTGGGGGGTGGTGGGAGGGGGGGGGGGGTGGACAGAGAGAGGGAGAGAGAGGTGGAGGGAGAGACAGAGACTTGGGGCTAGAGAGACAGAGAGAGATAGGTGGAAGGGGGAGGAAGGGGTATGATAGAGAGAGAACTGGAAAGAACCAAAAAGAAAATAGACAATAGAAGGAAAGAGAGGAAATCGGAGGGATAGAGAGGGGGGAAAGTTGAAGAGAGAGAAAGGGAGACAGAGGGTAAGGAAGAGAGAGAGTGAGAGACAAAGACACTGAAAGAAAGGAAGAGGCAAATCGAAAGAGTGAGTGAAAGAGAGAATGAGAGAGAGTGGGAGAGAGAGAGAAACTTTCCCATGGAGGACAGAGAGTTGGCGGGCCCCTTGTGAGGTGGCCTCTGGCTTCCCCTGAGCTCCAGTTGGAGCGGCGCGGCCATGATGAATGAGACATTTAATATCACGACAGTTGCCGGTATTTCACGAACAAGGCCACGGATGGCTGCTACACTGCTACCCCCATCTCTCGCTCTTTCTCACACACGCACACACACACACACACACACACACACAAACACATGTATGACATATGCTGCACCTGGGCCAGTGTGAACACACAGAACCATGAATAATCATGTTCACAGACACACTGATGAAGACACAAACACACACACACACACACACTCACGCTCACACAGTTGTGTGCATTATATCACACGCATAGCTTTTTTAAATCTCAGAGAGTATTGAGAACATATACAAAACCTCACTCACTCACACACTACTATATGTTCACCCATCAATAGAACACTGTAGGCCCTCTGTGCAGTTTCCACGTCTCCAGCTCCACATGTGTTGCATGATGAGGGTCTGTCCCATAAACCCCTTCAGAGACCTGCAGGGCTGAAGTCCTGGAAGCCTTGTGTCTCCAGAGGACATAAATCAGCTCCATTCAGTCCCTCCAGAGGTGCTAGGTTTGTGGAGGCACACAACTGCAACCTGCCTCATGGGCAAGGTGTGTGTGTGTGTGTGTGTGTGTGTGTGTGTGTGTGTGTGTGTGTGTGTGTGTAAGGATTGATGCCTAGCGTGAGACAGAGGCCTTGGCCAGGTGTGTGTTAGCTCGGTTTCACGGCACTCATCATGTGTGTGTGTGCACGGCACTGTGGAATCTCCCCCTCTGGACATACGTAATTGTGGCTGACACACTGTTTCTCACGCCTAGAACACTTGCCTAACCCTCCATCTATCCCAATTCAAGAAAGAGAAAAAACACACACACACAGAAAAAGCACCACACACACGTTAGCCAACAGATACTAACACAACATGTTCACTCAGACACACTTTACGCATACAGATCTGGGATGCCTGAGTTGCGTGCAGCGCTGAGAGTGAACGTTTTCCCTGTGCACATGAGTGTCGGTGTCCTAATCCGTGTCATTAGTCACAGACGCTCGCGTTTCCAAAGGTGTGACCCCCGCACCGCCCCCTCCCCTCGACACAGCCATCAGATGCTGTAACTCAACCCCAGCATGAGAAGTGTCAGAGAGGGTATCACCTAACTCTCTTGGCCATGGGGAGAGTTAAGAATTACGAGCCGAGAAATAAAGCCGCGCCACGCTAGGATTTGTCCTGGTTCTCACATTTTTTTTAAACGCTGACAAGAGCATGACAGCACTAGGGGAAAAAAAGAGAACAAAAAAAATAAAGAGACAGCAATCACTCAAGCACCCCCCACAGGCTCATGGTGTTTACTGCATGCTTGAAGAAACTGACAAAAATATCTGTTTGTCCCCTTAATCTGTATGGGCTATTCATTGTCTTGATATCACTTTACAGAACACATAGACCTCAAAGCAATCTTTGCAATGTGTGAGGTATGCATTCATTTGGCAAGTAGTTTTAATATCATGTTCAAATTCAATTATGTTGTATATAGCCATGTGAAGGACATAGTTCCCACGAGCCTTCCTGCAAAAAAAAATCTATACTAACCAAACGATCACAACACACTTACTGTATTGCCAGTTGACATGTTAATGGATTACTAACAGTACCAGTAAGGCCCAGTGTGGTGTTTGCATGGTTTTAGACGTGTTTTAGGCTAGCCTGCAAGCTTTAGAACAAACACGCTGTGGCTTCATTGGCAGCTTAATGACACTCTCCAAAGGATTTTGCCAACGCATGAGCCATACTTGGCCCATATTGTCTGAACCACCTACCATTCTCCCTCTGGGAAAGAGCACAGAGGGCCCTAATTGAAATGATGGCAGTACAAAATGTCTACTGTGTGCTGGTTATGCAGATTATGCATGATGCTGACTCAGCCGTTTGTGCTTTGGATTTAGCTCCTGATACTCAGCAAATTCATTTTGATTTCCAGTAAATCAAGGCCGCAGCAACATTGGGGGAGTCAACGTTTGGGGAGTCCTTGGTGGAGACAACTACTTTGAAATGTTTAAATATTAATGACTGTGCGGGAAAACAAACTTCTAGGCTGTCCAGTGTTGGGCACTAAGACATCTTGTCATCTTGTTGTAGAAAAATGTTAGACAAGGCAAAGTCAAAGATCTCTAGAACGCCATCTTTTTGTTTATTGAAGCTATGCCAAGATACCGATAGTTGATTACATAATTCGAATCGAATGTTGGACATTGAAGGCAGCATGAAGGATACATCTATGCTCCCTTCACAATTGGGCAAAATGAATGTACCTTTGAAAGCAGAATTGTATGCATTTATCTGATTTGGGCATGTCTTGTTGCCTTGTTGCCACCAAACGTTTCCTTCGAAGGACGCATTCTTTCCCGTTTCAGACACAGCCAGAAAGTCAGAGCCACATCGGATCTACCTGCAACACACTCGTGTTCGTGAGAAAAGCATGACTGGGAACATGTGGGTCTCGTTCACTTCACTTCTCTGCTCCCCTCCTCGCCTGAGTGTGTGTGTGTGTGTGTGTGCACGTGCGCTGCTGGCCCAAGCTCTGGGAGAAAAACTGGATCGTTATAGTTTAAGTACACTGGCCACATGCACGCATATACACACACACACACACACACACACACTTTCACTACTCATGCACGCATGCATGTCCACACACACACATACACATAGACATAGACAGACACACCACTTACACACAATGAAAGCCCCGGAACACATTTTTGTCATAAAGGTACAATACATCTCTGACTATGCCTCAGCACTGCAAATGAAATTCACTGATACCCGATCATTTAATCCCATCTGAACTCTAGAAAAAGACAATAGGTTGTTACTTGTAACTCAGATGCCCTGTTGTGTGTAGGACTGCCCCAGTGTGTGTGTGTGTGTTTGTGCATGTGTGTATGTGTGTATGCATATGTGTGTGTGGGTGTGTGTGTGTGTGTGTGTGAGTTTTCTGGCTCAGCCTCCACTGCAACAGCTGTATATTAAAGCAAAGGAGAGAGCAGAGGCGAGCCGTGTGTTGTCTTGCGTTGCGTTGCAGAACCAAGCAGAGTGGGGCTTCTCTGATCCAGAGAGAGAGTAACAGCTGCCAAGCCCTGAGCAGCAGGCTCTCCTGCACCTGCTTGTGCTGGGCCAGAGCAAGAGGGAGAGAGAGAGAGAGAGAGAGTGAGTGGATGACACTGGCATGTTGTGTGCATATGGACCTCTTTAGGCTGTCAGAAGCAGGGAGGCTGGGAAAGTTCAGCGGTCTGCACTCTGTCTGTTTCTCTCTCTTTCTTACTCACTCGCTTTCTCTTGCTGTCTTTCATTGTTTCTTTTTTCCACCTCTCTCTTTTTCAAACTCTCTTTTATTCCATGTGTGTGGGTCTTTCTCTCGCTCTTTTCTCTCTCCTCCCTCCTATTCTGCCCTGTCCAATTCACTTGCTTTGTCTGGTTCCACCTCCCTCATCATTTCTTTTTTTCTTCCTTCTTTTTTCACTCCCTCTTTTTTTTGACAAGCTTTCTCTCTCTCTTTCTCTGTCTCTCTCACACACTCTCTCTCTGAAATTCTTGTCTTGGTGTATGTACAAAATGTTGTGCCCCTCATCTTGTCTACAATGGAGAATAATGGAGACCACCTCTTTTCTGATGGACCTGTTTATGTGCATGTTTGTGTGTGTGTGTGTGAGAGAGTGTGTGTGTGTGAGAGAGAGAGTGTGTGTGTGCAGGTCTGCTGTTATGCAGGACAGCTGAGAGTACTTAAGATGGATGTAGTGTTGACTTTGACGAGGCAGCGACTTTGATTAATGACCTGCCTTCTTTCTGCCTCCTCTCTTTCTCTCTCTTGTTTCTTGTTTCTCTCTCTCTCTTTCTTTCTCTCTTCCCTTACTCTTTCCATATCCTCCCTCTTTGTGGCCTTTCTTTTTGTTTACTCTTTTCCCATTCTTTCTTTTGTTTTCTCTTGCCTTTCCCTCTCTCCTCTTTCTGCTCTCCATCATTTGCTATTTCTCCTCCCTCATTTCTTCCCCTCATCTATCTATCTCTCTCTGTCTTCTCCTCCCTTCTCTCCAGAGGATCTGGATGATCTGCGTATGGAGGGGGTCACCGGTCTGGCGCCGTCTGGCAGCAAGTTCAGCCAGGGCCGCAGCTCATACTGTCCCGAGCCCCAGGCCAAAGTCACCCTCAACATCTGCTCCAGGTGTGCAAGGTAAATATTTACCCCCACCCCAAACCTCACCCCAGCCAACCCCTCCCTCCCAGCCACCTCCTCTCTTCTCCCCTCCTCCTCCTGCCCCTGTAGCTATCCCCTGAGTGCTTCTGCATCTGACCACCAGAGTAGTGGAGGTGAAACTTTACCATAAGAACCACTTAGACAAGAGATAGGTAAGAAGCCTATCAAGCTCTCTGTCAAAGGGATGTTATAGCATGTATAGAAGTGTTTAAGTATTCAAAAGTTTGGTAAAATGTTTTAGAAAAATGTAGTTTGTAATCCAAGTTTTTGTGAGAATGGAAAACATACAACATTGGTGTAGCAAATTCACTAGATCCCTACCTACTCTCTAGCAACCAGCATTTACACCATAATGGTCCATTCCATACAGACAGCCATCCAACAATGAAGATTATAGCTGCTAATATTGAAATGACAATCAGTGCTGTTGATTTGAAGTTCTTGTCATTCTAGCCAACCGTATCACCAGGTGTGAGTGTGGACAATGATATGGTCATTGAGTCATTGAGTGACAGGAGCACAAACATGGTGGGTCATTTGACTTCCTGAGTCTGAACTTCTGCTCCTCTGGTACCCAAGCCTCATACTTAATCATCTCTCAGAGCTTCCCGACATGTCCTCCTGAGTCCACAAGGATGGATATTATTAGAACAGGGTCCGATGACTGAACTCTCTCTTTCTCTGTCACTCTCTCTCTCTTTTTTTCCCTCTCTCTCTCTCTCTCTCTCACACACACACACACACAGACACACACACACAGACACACTCAGTCTGCCAGCCATCATGAGTCATCCTCCAAAAAGGTGTGAACAAAAGGCTGTGCATGTGCAGTTTTTTCCTAGGAGTGGAGAGGACATTTCTCTCTCTCTCTCTCTCTCTCTCTCCCTCTCTCTCTCTGGCATCTCTCTGATATCTTTAGACATCACACTCCATGGAGGGCCAATGGAATAAGAAGTCAAATGACCTGATATCTTAAGTGCATTCCAAATGTGCTTGTTTTCACAAGACACGAAGTAGAGAGAACAAAAAAAAAACAAAAGATACAAAACATGGCAGGAACCTCTATCTCTCCCTCTCTTTCCCACTCTGTCTCTCTCTCTTTCTCTCCCTGTGTCTCTCTGCCTTTCTCTCTGCTATCTCTTGATGTGTGTCTGTCTGTTTCCTGTTTAGTTGCTAACATCGATGTGCTGTGGTTCAGATTTCATAGTGTCCATGGCACTGCGGCAGTTGCTGATGCCGGCAACTGATAACTGGCACTCAGATAGCAGTCGCGCAACAGCCTCTGTCCCTCCTTATGTTTGGGGTTTAGCCTTTTTCTCCCTCCTCTCCTCTCCTCTCCTCTTTTTCTCTCCTCCCTCATACCATTTGTTTTTCATTCATGGGTTCTTATCAGCATCACAGTGCCATCTCCATTCATGCCTACAATACATGTGTGTGTGTGTGTGTGTGTGTGCGTGTCAGGGTGTAAATGCTTTTTGGTGATAAAATGTTTACTGACTCCCAAGTTCATGCTCAGTGACTTTGTGTTAAACAGTGTGGGCTTATCATGTTTGGGTATGTGTGCATCTCTGGTTGCTTACCCCTGTGTGTTTGTTTGTGTGTGTGTGTGTGTGTGTGTGTGTGTGTGTGTGTGTGTGTGTGTGTGTTTGTGTTTGTGTGTGTGTGTGTGTGTTGTGTGTATAAATGCAGTTGCTTTGTGATTCTAAAGTGTTTACTGACTTCCAGTGTTCAAGCTCAGAGGATTTGTGTTAAATAGCATGGGCTTATCATGTTTGTGTGTGTGAGTGTGTGTGTGTGAGTGTGTGTGAGTTGGATCTCAATCTGCTGTGCAATGAAATGTCAGACAACATCTGCTGTTTCACCTCCACAGAGCATGTCTTGACCAAATCCCTCCTACCTGACAACTACATCTCTCTTTCTCCACCATACCACTTTCTTTTCTGTCTGCCTATCTATCTTTCTTTCTTTCTTTCTTTCTGTCTCTTCCTTTCTGTCTTTTTCTTTTTTCTAGCAATTCATTTATTTCTGCCTGTATGTCTGTCTGTCCGTCCGCAGATTGTTTGTGTAATGTGCTGACCCGAGTGGATGGCCTAGATAAAGTATGGCTGGGATGTCTTCAACCCCCCCCCCCCCCACACACACACACACATGCACATACACATACACACACAAAAGTATTGAGTACAAGAGTTTTCTAACATTTCCCAGGACTTTCTCACATCACATCCGGACCCATCCAAGCACAGTTTACATTGGGGAGACTAGGGAGATGGAGGAGGTGGGCCTTTTTGCACTGTGTGGCTGGATGGGAAAGCCTTGAGCTGAGGAGTTAGAGCCTATGAAGGGTCAGGCTTAAGGGATTTTTAGGTGTACGCACTGGGTTGCACCATCCTAGTGGGAATCCCTGAATTTAGGGCAAGGAAAATAAGTTTGCATGAAGATGGGTTGGTAAGGCTTAAACTTGCTAAAAAGCATAAAGAAAAAAAGAGAGATGGGAAGTGAACAAAAAACAGAGAGAATGCACAAAGAAAGGGAGAGAGTGAAAGAACGTGTTCTCAATGTTTACATCAATGCTTTGGGAAATATGATGTGGTATGGACTTGTAAGGCCAGAAATGCAATGAAATTTGACTTGTACAGGTCATGTGGGACATTCAGTTGGGGTTGTTGCTCTGTTTGCTAGCAACCAGCCCAGCTGACTGCAACAGATTTTTCCCTGATGTGGTGTACAAGTGTATCAGGGCCTTATCAAAAGCACATCCCATCCAAAGGCCTCTGCCCCCGTGGGAACTCTGCCTCCACCACCTCTCCTGACCCTGTTACCCCGTCTCTCTGGGCATGTTCACATACACACAGCAGACACACAGATATGCGCATGTTGCACGTTCACACACAAGCACATACAAATGTACACGCATAGGCACATACACACACACACACACACACACACACACACACACACACACACACACACACACACACTCAGCTCCCTGGACAGCAGCAGGATAAGTCTTAAGAGGAACTGAGGATGGGTGCTCTTTGTGGTGGCCTGTCATCGCCCGACGGCCGTCTGCTCACCACCGTGACCAAACTCCATAAGGCAGGGCGCCCGTGCTTTCAACAAGACCAGGAAGCTTGGTGGAGGAGGGTTCAGCGGTCAGCTAGGCAAACCACACACTGAGTCAGGGGAAGAAGTCATGTGTTGATGGAACGATGAGGTAGCTGTACTCACAGGCCAACACAAGAAAGGGAAGTAATTTGTCAAGTGACACATTTATTCCTAAATGACTAATGAAGGGCTTCATTCACTCTTCGAATAGATCTTTGAAAAAAAAAATCCAAAAAGTGTCTGGGTTGGATCAGCTAAATTAGTTACAGGAAAGCTGCATCTCATTTTGAAGGATTAGGATTAGGATTAGGGTCTGATTAGGAGTGTAAACAGGGTTAAGATATCTAATGTGATGAACAGAGAGATGGTGAGGATGATCCCAGAGAGTTCACTAATAAAGTTAATGTGTGAAGCAGCACGGAGGAGGGTGCCTTCCTAGCACTTCTGCTTGATTATCATCTCCCTACAGTGCTAGTCTGGATTTGATCCCATTATTGAAACTTGGAAATTACAGGGATTTATGTGTATTTTTGAGGCTGAAGCAGGTTGATTAGCTATACAGCTAATTCGGTGGCCAGTCAGTACAGCTGTAGGTGGTGACTTTGTGGCGTAAAGAAAGCGCTTTTGCGCTGAGCAAAAACAGTAGGTGAAATTGGCCAGCATTGAGCAGAGTGCAAAGCAAAGCAGCATTTTGCTGACGATGTGAAAGCCGTCTTATACTGCAGTGTGTCCCTGCGCATAAACAGGCTGTGTGTGTGTGTGTGTGTGTGGTTTTAACAGGCCGTGGCAAGCAGGAAATCCCTTGTTTCCTGCCCACTGCTCCCCCGGACACTTTTAAGTGAGAAGCAGAATGCCCATCCTCTCCTGTCATCCCCTCTCATCTTCTCACGTCTTCCTTCTTCTCTTCCTTGCCCACAATTATCCCCCTCTTTTTTTGTTTTCTTCTCATCTTTTCTTCTCTACTTTCCTTTCCCTCCCTCCCTTTTTTCCCTCTCTTCTTTTCTCCTGTTCTCCCTTCTTCTCCTCTTCCTTTTATCCTCTCACCTCCTTTCTGCTCCTGTCTCCAACAATCATGCCCTTTCTTCTCCTCCTTTCTGCTCCTATCTCCAACAATCATGCCCTTTCTTCTCCTCCTTTCTGCTCCTATCTCCAACAATCATGCCCTTTCTTCTCCTCCTTTCTGCTCCTATCTCCAACAATCATCCCCTTTCTTCTCCTCTTCTCTTTTTTCCTTTTTTCTCCCTCTCCTCTCCTCTCCTCTCTGCTCCTCTCCTCTCTTCTTTCTACCTGTGTATAGAACAGTCATGCACATTTCCTCTCCTCTCCTTTTGCTCTCTTTCCATCCCTCTCCTCTCATCTCCTGTCCCCCCTTTTCCCCATTCTCCTTCCCTCTTTTCTTCTCTCTGCTCCTGTCTCCAACAATCATGTCTTTTTTCTTTCTTTCCCTCTCCTCTTTCCTCTTCTCTGCACTTCCTCTCTCTTCCTCTCTCCTTTCTGCTCTTGTGCAAAACATGTCATGTCAGCTTTCCTCTTTTCTCCTCTCCTCCCCTTTCTTCACCTCTCCACTCTTCTCCACTCCTCTCCCCTCCTCTCTTCCTCTCTCGTTTTTGCTGTTGTGCAGACCAGTCATACCCTCGCCCTCCCTCGTTTCTTCTCTGCTCTCCTCTCCTCTGGCCTGTTGTGGTCTCTGCAGAGCGGCAGCTGTGGTTTAGCCCACCCATCCCCTCTGCCTTTATAGACTCCCGTTCCGATGATCCCGTTCACAGAGCAGCTCGAGCTCCAGACCCTATACGACTGCTGCTGCTGTTGCTTCCTGCCCACTGACAAGCGGCAGAGTGGACCAGACCAGATCCCAGCCCGGATGCAGACCAACATGGGCGCCAAATGGGCTGCACGTCTCAGCCATATCAATCAGATGGGTCCCCGCACGCGCAGCTTGAGCCTTGTTTAATTTTTTTTTTAATTATCATTATTATTAATGGAGCTTCATTCTGTGCAGAATGTTTTAGGGTGAAGCTAATGTCTGGAAGACACTGCTGGAGGAGGAGGCTGGCTGTTCAAAGCAGGCATAGTCTGGTCTTTCTCAGTGGCTTTTTAGAACGAAAAAAAAGAAAACATGCTCTCTCTCTCTCTCACTCACACAAACAGGCACTCTCTCTGTCTCTCTCTCTCACACACACACATACACAACACAAGCAGGCAGGAGCATTAAAGGCTTTTCAAAGCAGCTTGCTGCTTTTTAGGGTTGCCATGGGGGTGAAATGGCGCAGTGGTGGGGGAAGCCCTGGGTGCTCTGCTCGTAAAAGTGTTTGGCCGGGCCATGAAAGACGAGGGATGTTTTCATTTGTCTTTTTTTTCGTCCCCTTTCCTTTCCCTCGGTTTGATTACATACACACAAAGAAGGCATGCAACTGGGTAACAAATGGATGCACAGAGCGAAGGAGGACTTTTATTAAAAGTGTACTTGTTTTTTGCATTTATAGCTCAGAATTGGACAAATTGAGAATTAAGACAAGGATTTTCTGAGGACGGGGTTTTCATCCGCACAGGGGTTTTGAAGTGAATTTTTGCATGCGTACGCACACTCACATAGACACTCACATAGACACACGCATGCACACGCAATTCAGAGAAATGCCCACTTAAAGATCAGATGGTTGGCTAAACAACAAGAGAGCCAAAGACGATTGTTTGGGGCTCCTTTGACAATCAAACCGCTGACGGACAGAATAATCCCAAAGAGACTCATCTGTTGTAAGATTCAGGCCTGCTGTGTGTTAGCAGGCCAGGACATCGTGCAGTGCAGCGCGGGGCAGGCAAAGCTCCGCTCTCTGGCAAAATGGCAGCCGGGAGGGAGATAGGAGTTCATAGGGGACAGAGTCTGATGATGATGAATATCTGTGTGTCTGCTTGTCACAGTGCCTGGTTCTCCCCTATGTGACAGCTCTGCATTCCTCACGACCCATATCCCCGTGTCCCCCCTTGTAAATAGATAAAGCAAGCCAACTACTCGTCTTTTGTCTCTGGACCTTTCATGAATAGAGACATTCTGTCTCCACGTTCCCACTTTGGCCGAGATGTTGGGAGGATCAGTGCGATGTCAAAGTGATATCATTCTTCTGTTAGGGAGCACCATTTTTCATCTTTTTTTTTTCCTTTCTCTCCTCTCTCCCTAGCATGGGAGAATATGATAGCGTTGTGTTTATCTTTTGAAACCTATCTAGAGTCAAGTCAGGGTGAAATATTGCACTACAGTATTCATAATAGGGCCTGGCTATTATTTTTGTTATTGTTCCTGTGAGTGACTACTCATTGTGTACTGTTTGTGTTTTGCACAGGCTTCAAGGGGACAGTTTGACCAACTCTGGAGTGGAGGACGAGTTCAACACACATGTCCCCGAGCAGGCCGTGCCTGAACTCTCCTGTGAGTAGCCTCTTGTGGTCTACATCTTCACTGTCCCCTTTAACCCATTTTCAAATCCTATTCATTGTACTTGCACAAGGCCTCAGGATTCATCTCCTTATCACTTTCAAAACATGAATACAATAGGACACATTATGGACCTTTGTCGAGGGGTGGATAGACACCACGGCGATTTGTTTACTGTGAGCGTCAGTCATTCAGGAGAAAGCCATCTGATCCGGGGGCTTTTATTTGGGGCTGGGGGGTAGGGGTTGGGGGCAGTGGAGAGATAGTGTAGTGTGAGATGTGTTTGGGTGCGTGGTGAAAAAAAACGGGTGCTGTTGTATACATTTTGTTGGGTCTGGAACAGGTCCATTGCCTGCGGTGGAGCCGGCGACTGGAGGTGAGGTGGAACGCGAGAACCCTTCTCAGCCGACCGGAACGGTAAGCGTATCGCCGTACTCCTGCCTGAAACTGATTTCATATCGCCTTACCTGATTAATTAATGTGTCCTCCATTCGCACCTCCTTTTGTGTGCTCTGTCAAGGTGAGAGTCAACAGCACTTACAAAAAAAGAGAGAAGCTTCTCGAGCTCCTCGTTTTTTTTTTTCTCCTCCTCAGCTCCTGTCAGGCTCAGGAGTAGCTTACATTTTCGGACAAAGGAGCACGCCAAGCCCAGTGAAAAGTAATACATGTAATTATAAATCCCTCCTCTCAATTACCAGCTCTTTCGTGACCAAAGAACCTAGCAATCACGGGACACAGGAATCTCTCTATTTGTGTGGCCATTGACAGATTAACATTCTTAAATAGCGTCAGTGCGCTCTGATGTGATTTGTTATGAAGGGGCCCTCATGCCGTGGCCCCCGAGCGGCATATGCCTTCACATGCCATTCATGCTGCTGCTTATTTTTCTATCACCAGAGACGCCAGTGCCAGGCTTTAATTATTCCAGGCAAGTGTTGGAGTTGGGCGTTTCTTTCTCTCTTTTTTATATGGTGGCTTTTTAGGCAAAAGGTTCTAAGGCATGAGGAGAGAGCGAAAGGGAGTGAGGGAGTGTGTGTGTGAGTGGGTGTGTGTGTGAGAGAGAAGGAGACAGAAAGAAAAAGAGAAAGAAAGAAGGAGAGAAGGAAAGAGAGAGACGTCTGCATGTGCACCAGATGGCGTGTGGCTCCAGACTTGCTGGCAGCATGCGGCGGCCTCAGCCTCGTCTGCTACAGCACGACGCGATACGGCCACGGCAGCGCCGAAACGCACTGACACACACACACACACACACACACACACACACACACACACACACACACACACACACTTTCTGTTGTACGCTCGCGCAGCCACTCGTGTATGTTCCCACACTCACACACGTGCACCAACCAACACACACAATAAACTTACTCACAGACACACCACATAATATATATATATGTATATATATACACATATGTGGTACTGTATAGATGTGTGCATAAACACAGCATGGAACATATTATACACAAATGCAGTATAGCTTTTCCCGCACATACATCAGATACACACTGTACATGTATACAAATGCTCACATAAGCTCACTCGTTGCTCACAAGTAAAGACATACAGTATAGTATGTGCACACACACACACACACAGGCACACACACAAATGCACACATACACATACGCGCATGCACACACACACACACATAATATATTGCACACATACATACAGGCTCATACAGTACATACATTATAGTATGTACACACATACACGCGCACACACACACACACACACACACACACACACACACACAAACACAAACACACACACACACTCTCACACACAGAGAGCACTCAACACATCCATGTCCAGCTTATGTCAGAGTCAGAGTATAAACAGTGCCATCCAATAAAATCTCTGCCTAGGCCTTGTCTATAAACAGCATCTGTGAGATCTTGTTTCACACTCACACTTGACACTGGCACATGCTTTCTTTTGCGCCGAGGCCCAGAGACACCCCAAAAAAGAGGGCAAAAGAAAAGTCAAGGAAAAGAAAAGAACAAAAAAGAAATGAAAATCAAACGAAAAGAGACGTCTACAGGTTAAATGCTGCCAGGCAAGCTGGGAACATGGGCTAATGTATTCCACATGGACATGCACATACAAGTGTGAAGGTCCCTGATCACCTACTGCTGTGTTTGTGAGGCTCAACGTGCTTGTTTGCCCCTTAATTGCTTATTTTGGGCACAGTTTGAAAGGCAAGTGCAATTTGTCTTGCTAATGACTTATTAGTTTAACTGGTCCTTCAGGGGGTTGATCCATCCCCTCTTGAATGTTATGGCAAACAAAACGCAATGCCTTTATGGGGCTGTGCGTCTGTGTTTGGGACAATAGCTGAACTCATTCCTGCTGCTTCCCTATGGCTGTTTGCCTTGGCGATGTTCGTGTACGTGTACGTGTACGTGTACGTGTAATGGCAGTGGTGACCATAAAGTTGTGCGTTAGAAAGAAATGGCTAATTGTTTTTGTGGGACCAGATTCTAAGATTCATATGTTTTTTTTCACACTGAGAAAATATTTTGTGCCGGCAGAAATAATAAAGATTCCATGTAAAAGCAACACATAGTCTCATGTTTTGGCCAAGGGTTTTATTGTGATATTAATATGTCCTTGATAATTGATGACCCTTCATGGATATGGACTTCCCTTCATTCAGTAATAAAACTGGTTTGGAAAATTAAAAAACTGTTAATGGTAATCATTAGCCACACAGTCGTCTGGCCGTGCCCGTCACTGTAGGTGATAATTGCCCCATAAAGCCAGACACTTTCGACGCAATGAACTGTGTAATTTCCAAAGAATTTCTGCTCAATTTCCCTCGCAAGAGTCGAGTGATACTTTTTAATTAAGCCTCCGGAGCCCCTGGCTGGGTGTTAGTTCAATAAAGCCAGTGAGAGGAAAATAATTCATTTTTTATTGTAGGTCTACAATGAGCACTGTGGTCCGTGCAAGTAAAGACAATCTGTATATTTTAGGGTACAGTCTGGAGGGTTTGTTTACGTACTGGAGGTGGGTTATGTGGGGCGGTGGGGCTATTCCTGCCACGCATGTCTGGGCATTATTAACAAACACCCGCAGTCACACTACAGTCTCTTACAAGAGAGTGAGACTCAACCATTCCTCTCTTCTCATTTTTCAACACGTCTAGAACGTTCTAGTTAGTGTGTCCCTTATTGTACCCTCTCCCCTTTATTTGCCCTAAATGTGTTTTCTCCCTTACATGGCTTGTGAAATTAACTCATTGACTGCTATTGTGTACCTCAGAAAAGTGCTTTAAATGTGACTGCAGAGTAGGTCTCAGTGTTGTGTTTCGACAGGGCCTAAAAGAGTCTGGTCTGACCTCTCCAGCACCCTTGGACTGTGGCTTGCCACTGTGGCAGGCATGACCTAACCAGCATGCGTGCTAAGGCCCCTAACCGCATGGCTTGTTAGTGCGGCCCTGGCACCTAAAAGCAACTTAGCATGTAGCGTGGAAATGAGGAATCATAAATGATGCTTGATTTAGTTTTAGAAGACGTCTGTTCGGTTGTCGTGAAACTTGCAGACAAACAAATGTGAATTACTCACCTTCAATGGACCCCGAAAACAAGCGCTGGAAGTCGTTTTCTTGTGGTTCAGTCGGCTTGGCTAAAAATAGCCACCAATTCTTTGTTAAAAGAACAAATCTGGTTGTTGGTAATTGATTGCTCACGAATGTGAGTTTCTTTCCCCTCACTCTGAATTTTAAAGTGTCTTTGTACTTCAGAAAGAATTCTTCCTTTCCTCTCTTAGCTGGAAATAGATATAAAGGCTGCTAACAGTGTCAACAGAAATATGAATGTGCTATTGATTTGCCATTCTGACAGCAACAGAAAGAGAGAGAGAGAGAGAGAGAGATTATGTTGTGGTGACACATTTCTCCTTTTTCCACTGCAATATCTCCCAAGGGCTTAACAGGACCATTCATTCCTTATTTCTTCCATGCTATGACTCCTAAAGCAGCCCACACAGTAACCTCCTTACGCATTGTTTCCCACCACATGTGGTGAGTTTTTTTCTCTTATCTCAAATAGTTGTCGTTAGCTGCAGACTTGCCTGTGTTGTTTACCACATTGTACAATACAGGTGCAGACAGCATGTCACAGACCCCCTCTCTCTCAATCCCCCACCACCACCCTTGACTACTCAGAGGGGAGGATGAGGGTTATAATCGTGTTATTGTCAATATCCTGTTTGCTCTTGGCGTTGCTGAGCGACACAGTGGCCATGGACGTATGCTAGGTGAGCTAGTGCAGCGGAGCCAAGTCGAGCGGATCTAATTAAGTGACGTGTTAGGCTTCATTTCCTGCTGTGGCTGGTTGGTGTTGCCCAACGAAACCTGAGGAAGGAGATGTTGTGGTAGAGAGAGAGCAAGAGAGAAAGAAAGGAAAAAGCCACTGCATCTGCTCCTGCAAACAAGTACCATTTTGATCTGTTATTTATCAAATGCAATTTGTTCCTATCTGGTAAAGTCAGGAGATGAAATCTGACGGAAGGTTCATGAGAATGGCTGGCCCAGATGTACCTAAAGAAGAACATGGGTGTCTCATCTCTTCAAGATCTCCAACAACAGTATTAGCAGAATAAACTCTGTGAGTAGTTATGCGTCAGAGGAGGGGGAAAAAAAAGGTGGAAGACAAGTAGGCAAGTAGAATAGATGTATAGCTGCTGTCATGAAACAACAGCAAATCAGTCATTTTGTTTGCAGGCAAGTTGAATGAAGGGTTTAGGAATGAGGTGGTGGTGGTGTTAGGGGGGAATTTATATTCCCCTTTCCCCCACACACACACATACACACACTCTCTCTCTCACACACACACACACACACACACACACACACACACACACTGCTCTACTGCCCATATCCTGAGAGTAAACAGCTCGGATCCTTTTAACTGGCTTTTACTGCCGGGGATTGTGGGATTAAGGCGCTGTGGTCACTGTTGTTTTTTTGCTTCTTTTGCACGAGGGTGGGCCCTGGTGCGTCTGTCCCAGGCTCCCCCAGCTCCCTGTGGGTGAGTTTGAGCACAGCCCAGCAACAGCCGGGCCAGGCCTAGAGCTCTGCAGGGAGGGCACCTTTTGCTCACTGCCAGGCCTGGGGGCCATTATGCAGCCAACAGAAAAGCGGCCTACTGAAAGCAGATGTGACACCTTTACGTCTGCCTTTATGAGCCCCCCCCCCCCCCCCAACTGCCTGCGCACACGCACACATACACAAATACACACCACATACACTCACACACACATACACACACATTTGGATTCGAAGATCCAAAGGCTTAAACCTTTACCATGCTGCTTCTATACGACCCTCCTGTCATAAGATTTAAGCATGCAGTACTTGACCCCTGCTGGTTTTGGGGTGCAGGGAACGTTTGAAGGAAGCTTGTCTTGTTTGAGCATGTTTGATCAACCCTGGTGGCGGGCTGGGGTCTGGTCTATCGTGCACGAAAGAGAGAGAGCCTGTCCTGCCATGTTTTTGCAAAAGCCAGCTGGTGATCTGCCGGGCTCTGGGTTCGAGTCAAATTCAGCGAGGAAAAAAAAAAACACCTCAAACTTGCCTCTCAGGCAACTCAGAGGGGATTCGGTGGACAGCCATGGATGCTTGCCGTGAGCTCCGAGGCGGACGCAAGTTCCGCCAGCTGGGCCCAGCAATTCTGAGTGACCACATGGACACACATGTCGACCCACTTCCCCACCCGCACTCCCCCTCTGCATGCCGCACGGGTCGTCTGATGTGGATGATGGCACGCTGGACCATATTTTTTACCTCCTTAACATGGATTTGATTTGGGGGCAGAAATGAGATCCATGTTTGTTAGTTGGACAGAAGCGTCCCCACCGCAAGAGCTTTTTATTCAGTGCAAGCCTCTGTGCTTTAGCAATGGTGACACTGGATTGGTGGCCTGGTGCAAGTCCATAGCTTTTTTTTGTGGAATGGATGGATTGCTTGGTCTCTTGCTTGCCTCTTGAAGCATTTTGTTTGTCTCTGCATTTTCAGGCACTTTTTTAACCCCCTGAAGCAAAAAACCCAGTTGGACACCATCAGCAACTGCAGCATTGAACCTTTTTTGTTCCTACTTGTCATAAACAGGATTGAACCATATGGGATATTCCACTTGCATGCATGGATAACAATCAGTAAAGACAATTGTCATTCAAAGCCACCATCATGCCGCATGTTGAGGGATGTTGGAATTGTTGGCTACCTCCAGATGTTGCCTCAACAAGACTGAGAGCGAGATTGAAACACATTTTCTAAACCCAAATTCTGAAACACAACACAATGGGAACTTCCTGACCTAGTGTCGGCAAAAATGAAAACCTAGCTTCGCAGAAAACACACTCAATAGGCTTCAAATTGATTTGTACAGACAGTGGGCTATATCTCTTTACTTGTGCCCATGAAATCATCCTTAAGTAACTTTTTCCTTTCATTAGCAGCAAGTAAGCGCCAGAGATTTAGCAGTTTCATTCTGTCATCCAAAGAAACCCCAACGATCTCTGTCCGCATCGTGTATCCCTTCCAGCAGGCCCTGTTTGAATTACCCTAAAGACGCGCGCCCAGCCCAAAACAGGCCAAAAACAGCACGCTTGTTTTTCAGTGCTCCAGGTGGCCATCAGTGTAGGCAATGAGACAGAGAGCCCAGTAACATGCTCTTTTTCCTTCTCATTCACCCCTGCCTAATTTCACTGACCTCTCAAAAGCAGGCTTCTCTCTCTGTCCATTACATAGTGTGTGTGTGTGTGTCTTTGTGTGTGTGTGTATGTGGATGTATGTGTGTGTGTGTGTATGTGGGATACTTGGAGCTGTTAAAGATTCTGTTAAACCCCATCAAAACCTCTGTGTTACGGAATAATAAGAAACTGTAGAAACAGCTTGTGAGCTTGCACCAGTGTTACAGGGATAGCAGAGATAGCATTGTGCTACATCCAAATACGCAAGGTTACAGTTGTGCTTGACAGTGAATATTTTACACCCAAAACATCACAGAGTTTGGAAGAAAGACTTCCATCACCACTGGAAAGATGGTAGAGATAGCCATCCCAGCCAACACTGCATGGTCCATGCTGCACTAATGCACTGGTATACAGCTAATGCCACAAAGCCAGTGTGCATAATGCATATCATAAGGCTTTGTTTGTGGTGGCTGAGTCTTTGGTTGGAGCTCGCTGTGGTCATGTTCCTAATCACAGCTCGTAAACCTGAGGCCCGAGGATGGCAGATGTTGCTTGCGCTGTAAAGTGCCAAACAAGCAACCGAGGGAGAGAAGTCGATGAGCCAGTGAGCCACTCTTGCCCAGGCCAGCACCACCCAAGAGGGGGGTTTGGTGGAGTTGAGTTGGAAAGGGGGTGGGGGGTTAAGACACACAGTGGTGAGGTCATGGGGATGGACTAGCCACCAAAAACATCTCTTGTAATGATTCCCTACTGGGCTCTTTGTGTAGAGGGGTAATTACAGATTGGCTGTGGCCGCACCACCACAAAGGGGGCCTTGTTAAGTAATAAGCGCAGCACAGCACCATCGCTGCCTGCACTCCAGGGGCCTTCAAATCATGCTGCACTCCACTTCACGTCCTCCTGGGAGAGGAGCCATGGCAGCCATGGGTCCATTTTTTGTGTTCCTGTATGTATGGAGGCTTGTTTTTTACCCTGTCCTCATCAGGCATACACAAACACACACACACACACACACACACACACAGAACTACAGATGCACACAAAAGCCTCGTTGGCCACATGCGTGTGTGCATGTCGTTAGGCCTCATCGGTCTCTCTGCACAGTCGTGCCTGCTGCCCGGCCATGGGGGCCAATATCCCCCTCTTTGGTTTTGTAAGAGTCACGCTGTCACTCTGTGCTTAGTGTTTCACATGATGTAACATGCTGGCAAGGGGTCAGACCAATGACTCGTCACAGCACCATAGCCCAGAACTTTCTCTACTACTGCATATACTGTTCCACACAGGTCTGTTTTCAGCTTACACCTGTTGCACAACAAATCAGGTCAGGTCATCATGGCCTCATCTGGAATGGAGAGGTGATGTTAGGTAACTCCAGGTGGCCATGTCTGTAACCTGTATGGTCCCACTTTACATTACGTAAAGTAAGTGTTGTCATTGCAGTGTCCTCAAGTACTATAAGAAATTTAGGCTAGGTATGCTTTTGTGAACTACAGTTTTAGAGCAGGCTTCTCTCAGTCCCTTTTTGTAAGAGTGCAGAACCATCAAAATACTTCATACTAGTAAACTAGAGAGGTCACACTTTGCATAATTCTTTAAACAAAAAAAAGAATTATGCAATGTACAGGCTCTGTATTTTCATAGGTATGCTTTTGTCCAATCACAAAAGCTCCCTGCAGCAGTTGGAACCCAGGTCAACCATTAAAGCAACACTACACAGTGATTTGCCACATTCTGTTTTTATCATGCAACTAGTTTTCATATTGTGTTCAAATTCATTGTGATGATATATGGCAATTGAAAGACATCCACATCCACAAACACCAGGATAAGCACTGTGCAGTTATGTGTCCCACGTAGGAACACACAAAAAGTAATAATATTTTCAATGGCATGATGGTGTTGAATATAATCAATATCTATGCAGAAACCATTCAGCCTGTTCACCAAAACCTAGGGCTATGTTCACAAAGTCTTGCAAACCTAGGTAGCTCATTATGCATAGTGGTCCTTGAACAAGTCAAAAATGCTAGCCTCTCTGATGAATATACTATTATTTGTAATGAGAGCAGAATTCAAATATCTTATCCAAGAAGCTAATGGTGAATCAGAATTCAATTTCCGCACATATTTTAGAAGGCCATAGTAAAGTGGGGATACATGTATCATCGGAGAGAGTGCTAGCTAGCGCCAGCACATCAGTGCACCTACTGCCAGAAATGGGTTCATGCACTTCAGCTGGCATGAGTAAATGTGCTTATGCAGTCTAATGAGCATCCAAGGTCACCATCTGAGGAAAGCGGGTTGCTTTTGGGCTTCGGCTATTTCATGTCAACTTTCTCCGTTTTTCATTTTTTCGTTTATAATGTCGCTTTGCTGAGGTTAGTATGAAGTATGAAACTGTATCCAAATCGGGAGGATTTATAGTTCATGAAATGCAACAGTAATATCACTGCCGGCCTGGCAGGCATCATGCCAGGCCTTTAACTCAGATTCCCTGCAAATTTATTGATTGTTATTTTAAAACCTCCTCAAACCACTACTAACAGTCTAGCACTATGATCACGAACAAAGTTAAATCCTGGTTGCTATAAGTGACTTTTATCTTGAGGTTGCTGTGGTCTCTAATGTTTTTCTAAGGCCCATAAAAATAACAATCACCCCTCATTAGAAGAGATATGGCCTGAGAATTTTTGCAATAACTCTGCAATATCTCTCTGTATATATAAACGTGTAATTTAATACTTTCTTCTTCTAATGAGACTCCGTTATGTTCCTGTTATGTCCTCTCTCCCTTTCTCTCTCTCTCTTGTTCTCTTCTCTTTCTCATTCATGGGCATCTCACTGTCTGAACTCCCACCGCCCTTTGGGTCTCTCTCACTCTGTTTTATTTGCCTTGTGTTCCACTCTTTCTTTATATTCATCTGTCTCTTTCTCTTTCTTGCCCCTCTCACTTCCCTCCTTTTATGTTATACACCTCTCATTCTCTCTCTCTCTCTGCTCTTCTTCACTACTCTCTCCATCACCCTTTCATCCTCTTTTTCTCTTCCTCTCATCTCTCTGCTCTGTTTGACCTTTTGTGTCTCTATAGCGTCACCCGGTCTGGTTGTCGGATGTGAAGGCGAGTCGTGCGGGAAGCGCACTGAGCCAGCGTAGTCTGCAGCTGCAGGAGTCTCTCTTCTCCAAGGAGCTGGAGGACATGGGCAAGCATCTCGCTGGTAGGCACCATACACACATAAACACACACACACACACACATGCATGCATGCACACAAACACACACCACATCACATTATTAATCACATTACTTCTTTGTTTGTGTCTACAATTCAGAATAATGCACACAAGGACACAAAAACGGATGCAACTGTACGTTAAACATAACCAGCACTCTACAAGCAACAGTCCATCAGATATGCACAGCAAACATTAAAGTGCACACATGTGTGATGGATGGCAGCTAGATTAGCTGTGTTTGTACAATGTTTGTAGAGCTCCTGCCCAACATCTCAGTAGCCTCCTAGTCAGTTGACTGGGAGCCTGGGTTTTTCGGTCAGCTGGCTAGAGTGCTTAACTCCCGATCCAAGGTTGTGGGTTTTGCGTGGAATGCATAGGCCTGGGTTTCACATACAGACATAGGCACAGACACACACAAACACACACACACACACACACACACACACACACCACATCAAACACAGCCCAGCTCTCTGCATGTCTCCACAATGAGCTATCACACACAAAACATCTAAAGAACCCCCCGCCACCCCCCCAAAAATACACACACACACACATACACACACGTTCATTCTGTCTGTGCCCCGCCACCAAAGCATGCATTTGTACAAGAGCAGTTTGATTGGCTAATTAAAAACGTATCCAGCCCATTAAGACTTAGGTGGGGGAGTGGGCTGTGACGGCCTGAGGAGGTTGAAGTGTGTGAGTGTGCTGGGTATGCTGCTACCCGGGGCAGCTTTTATTAATTTAATAAATCCACCACAGGCCTATTAAAAATGTGTGAGCCAGGCTGTGAAGTGACACATTTTTGTCTGCGGATCAAGTGGGGGTCCTGGCATAGATTTCTTTCTTTTTTTTTTTTTTCTTTTTTTTCTTGGTGATGGGTTTTGATCTTGTGGCCCTTTGTGTGATGGGGGCATTTGATAGGAGGACTGTGACACACACACACACACACACCAGGCAGAGGACAGTAAATTAATGAGGTGATCGACACTGTTAGAAGCCTGTGGAGTGAACCAAAGGGATTCTATGCCGCAGGAAAGACCAAGAGCGCGACACATGTGGAGCACAGTTGTTTGTTTACACATGTCCTAATCTGACGCTCATGCCAGAGATGTTGTTCACCACATAAATTTAAAGAGGTTGGAGAGGTGCTGCAGCTGGGGAGGTTAGGGCAGGAGGCATGGCGACCGCCACTTCAGCAGTTCAATTTTAATCATGAGTGAGGCAGCTCTGTGTGTGTGTGTGTGTGTGTGTGACAGTGAGAGACAAATTCTGTGTATGGTGCATACGTGTGTGTATGGTGTCCATATGTTGTGTCCTGACATTTCACTCTCACTGTACAAGGTTGTGTGTGTGTGTATGTGTGTGCATATGTGTATGTCTGTGTAGGTGCATGAACTTGCAAGTGTAACATGCACAGTGTGTGTGTGCATGTTATAAATGTGTGTACAAGTGTTGTGTCATTTCACTTGTACCGTACAGTGACATGTACATCTGCATTGGATGTGTGTCCTAGTCATCCTAGTCATGGACTGTTTCAGCTACCATCTGGCAAGCAATATCGTAGTCTTAATGCTCGGACCACCGGACTCAGAACAGTTTTTTTTCCACCAAGCGATAAGGTTTATGAATACTGAAACAACCTGCAGCCTGAAACAACCTAAGCCTGTCAGTGCCTGCCAGTCCTTTAACTTCAATTTTTCCCTCACACACTCTCTCTCTCTTACCACGTAACATACTGTTTATTTATTATTTATTTTTGAGGAGCAAAAACATAAGAATTTTACTCTCTTATACTAGTATAAGGGGATGTAATAAATTGTATATTGAATTGTATATTGAATTAAATGTGTGTGACTTTATACTCTGCACTTGTTTTTTCAATCAGTAGTTGTAACTCTATAGTAGTAGGCCTTTTGAGTATGTATTCACCATTTCTGTCCATACATGTGCATGTGTGTGTGTTCCTGTATACAACTCTTGCTCACTAAACAATGCTTACTTGTGAGTGTGTGTGTGTCTGCACGCGTGTGTGTTCCCAATGAGCTAATAGTGTGCCGGCACCTCGGGATAGGAGGAAGCCAATGTTGACAACACACACTTTGCACTCTGCATGGGGCCTTCGGGCATCAGATGGCATTGATTTCTAGTCGTTTCTATGCGGAGTCATGCTCAGACAGCGAGTTTGCCACAAGGCACGGCACCAGGCCATTCAACAACCTAATTTAGCCTCTTTCATGCTTTTATTAGCTGCTAACGTTTTCCACGTTGAAAGCCAGCATGTTTGCTTTTATCTCATTTCTTACCCCAATTATGTGGTCAACTAAATCTTCAAACTCCCTTTTTTATGACGGGGCTTGAGGAGAATCTACATTATTTTATATTAGCTCTTTAAACAACTGATAAACGACTTCATCCCCGTGGATACAGTGAGTGCTGGTTTGCCATAGCAAACTTGGTTGTATATATTGGGTGTTCTGAGTCGCTCTTGGTAAGTTTATCTCTCCTCATAATGTTTCTTCCTGTGGAGTTGCTGAGGCGTTATCACTGATCCTAGGGCTTAAGTACTGTTGTTATTCAGGGGAACTGCCACTATTTGGGCAGTTGTTTGCGCAACATGGATCTCCGAGTTGAGCTTGAGAGTAGTTGTTAACAGTTTCGTTACTTTCCAGGCAGAATCCGGAATCAATAAAGATTGCATATGTTTTAAATGGTGGAATTGCGTGCAGTCGTCCCATAGGCCCGCACCGAGTGTTTTTGCATCATGATCAAAGACTGTTTATAATAATAGATTAGATCTGCCTTGCTCTCTCTCTCTCTCTCTCTCTCTCTCTCTCTGTCTCTCTTTCTCTCCCGCTAACTCTTCAGAATCACCAAATCTGCCGTCTTTGCCTTAATCAGGAACAATTTAGAGAGAGTCTGCTCTGTTTTGTCATCATGTCCAGGCAAGACTCGATGTCAGTCCAACCCTTATTTGCAAACGTACCCCAACCCCCATCCCAGCCCACTAAAGGAAAGGAAAGGCTGGAGCTAGTCACCGGCTCTAGCGGTGTGAACATTTGGAAGCCATTCCATGACCCTAGTGGCCAGCATTAAGGCAGTGCCAGGTCTTTATCTGTGGTGATGATATTATTGCAGAATGCTGATATATGACAAACACATTCCCTATAAAGCTATGGTATGGATAAGATGCGTATAATGGTGCTAATGTGAGGCTGCTTGTGGGTGGTATAGCTGGTTGCTACAAAACATCTGTCTCCTGTGTTTTTATTTGGACATTCCAGGAATCCTCTAAGGCAAGAGACTGAGTTTAAGTTTGTTGCCAGATACAAGATCCCCCACAGAAAAATTAGTCAACCTAATTTTATAATTATCTAGGTATCAACACACTGACAAATAACAGTGAAAAAACACACACGCATAAACTCACACACACACACTAATAGATAGTAATGTTTAAAATGTGTTGCAGCTATTTATTTGATCGTAATCTTTTTATTCTAAACATTTTTGAATTATGGGATGCAAATAATGACCATTACGAGGAACTAGGCAATTCATCCGTACCCTCTGTTTACTATTGTGCCACCTACTCTTGTGTTAGTCATGCTCAAGCGTAGGAACTGATGTGAATGACGTACTTAAACATGACACCACCAACCTAAGTAACATAAATGACTTCACAATCCATACAAGAGCCTACTGCAGGCTTTCCAGTGCACACTGGGAAATTAGGTGATTGTGTTTATACATTTGGAGAAAGCTATGGGATCATTGAATCATTATGTTTTTATTTCATAAGGAAGTCGGAATGCATTTTAACCATCTCAATATCAAAACAAAGATCGATCAAAACAATCACTTTCCTGAATTTCATACCATGGCTTTTCCCTGTTCTTCAGACATCACAGACCTGTTTGTTTATGTTAGCGCATTTAATCTCAATTTTAAGTAGAACACGCTACAACACAGGTGGGCATCTGTTTAAGGCCACATCCACATATAGGAAACCCCAAACCCATTAAACGTGTACTCGTCATAAAGAGAAATGTTTTCAACATGACGTTTGATTAAGCACTGAGAGAGTAATTAAAGCACACATGTCAGATGGGGGAAATGAATGGATGACTGTAGCAGAATGTTATATATAAAACAAATCTGGAACTGCTCGCTGGAAAGTGGACCATTTCCTCAAGCATCATTCGCCCCAGCACTCACACTAAGCTTTTGGGCCTTAGCATCTGCGTAGTTAGCAACACAAACATGTGTTTCAGATTTTTATGGTGCAGAAAAATGAAATGTTGTTTACATTGGAGAAGGCCCTATTTGCTCATGTAAGTGTGGAAGTCAAGGTTTGTGAGAAGCACGTCAAGCTTATACGTGGTATTTATCGAATGTCACACAACACACCACACTCCTCCCTGAGAACCATCAGTGGTCAGTCATGTTTTTTTTGTTTTTTTTTTTGGAAAGACATATTTACATGATGACTCTTTGCTTGCCCCCCCCCTCCTTTCCCCCAAAAGAAACCAACATGCTCTCAGCTTCCAGTTGTACAAAAACAAGGAAGTAGTGGCCCAGATGTTCCCGTTGGTAGTTGGCAGCCATGTTTTTTTTCTGCCTCTTTCACAAACAAAAATGTTTGAATAACTACCAATAAAGCAAACAAATATCTGCCTGTATTTGAGTGTGACCCCGCACATGTGGTCACATATAAACCCCAGACTCTCTAGTGCTGCGGAGGAAAGCGAGTCCCACACAGTTTATGCACTTAGTAAATACCGCCGCCCAGGACTAGTAAAAGCCTTTTAAGAAAAACATGGGGAACACAACCAAGCCTTCTCCAGGCTCAGGAAAACACCACAGTGTTTGAGTCCCGTCCAAACATTAGGAGAACAGAAGTGTATGACTTCATAGGGCATTATTGGGCAGCCTGTGTGTGTGTGTGTGTGTGTGTGTGTGTGTGTGTGTGTGTGAGCGCACTTTGGCGCTACTAGTCTTGAGAGAAGAAAGAGGGATGATAGAAAAAAAATGCCATTTGTTTGGCTCCCATGTTGTTGAGATATTTCTCTCTCTCACTTACTTTCTCACTTACACTCTTTCTCTCGCTCCTCACACACACACAAACACACACATATTGTATGGATATCACACACCTGTTACTGTGATTGGTTGTTGATGGAACTCAGACCCTGTGACTAAGCATTCAGTAGATACTTCAGCCAGCGCACGCAAAAGGGCCTGACACAAACACGTCAACACTCACAGCCCCACACTCCCACACAAGTGTTCTGGAGCCTACTACAGGCTTTCCAACACACCCTGGGAAACTAGGTGATTGTGTTACGGGATCATTGAATCATTGTGTTTTTATTTCATCAGGAAGTCGGAATGCCTTTTAACCACCTCAATATCAAAACATCACGCAAAAGGGCCTGAAAGGGCCTGAAACACATCAACGCTCACAGCCCTACACTCCCACGCTAGCGCTCGGCTGTGCCATATTCTGCACCTCTGTGTATTTACTAAGTGCTTTGCTCTGTTGTCAAAGAGAGGCATATAGGTTTATATACTGTACTGTATGTGTTTTCCCCTGCCTTCTCCATTAAATAAATCATTGTTTCACATACATTACTGCTAACATATTCAGAACTAAACCTAAACCTAACCTACTCCTAACCTACTTAGGGATCCATTTCAAGTGTTTTTGCTAAAATGGCATACCCAAATTAAAAGGAGAACGGCTCCCAGTTTAGTTTTATACTCTGACTTTGGTGTCATTGGTGTCTAATGAGTTCAACCTGATAAGGTCTATAAGGTGTTTAGGTTGCCGTCAGCTTACTCTCCCTCCTTTTTCCCATCGTGAAGTGGGTTTTAGTGTCATTTCAGCCATATACACTGTATATAGTGAGAGGAAACAATGTTTCACCATGGATTCAAGTGGTGCCACGTTTAAGATATAAAGAAAGACATTTGAGACAGGCTACGTCTAGTGCACGTACATTATAAATATACATAAAGTGTGTAAGATAGGTTCACTTTGGGATGGAGGTAGAACAGAGCAGGTAGAGGAAGTAGAGTATTTAGCAGCATAGAAAAAGTGCAGGTGTGCATTCAGTTCAGTGTGAATGAACATGTCATGTTTTGTTGTTCAACAAATTCCCATTCTCTACTTTCAGAGGTGGAGAAGGACCTGGCCAAGCTAACAGAGAACTCCAAGCTGCCCAGTCGGAGCCCCAACAGTCCCCACAGCAGCCTCCTGCTTACCCCTCTCCTCCACACATCCCTGCCACCGCTGGGCACCAGCTCCCGACCGCAGTCCCCCAGCGGAAGCAGCCTTGGACTGGGCAAGACCTCCACCTCCGGCTCCCTTCCTTTGCCCTTACTCTGCAGCAGCAGCACCAGCAGCAAACCCACGTCCCTGTCCATGGGACGGACCATGTCTCTCAGCAGCCCGGGGAGTCAGATGCACAGCCCCAGCGGGGTTGGGGGAGCGAGGACGCCCGGTCGACCTTTGACCCCAAACAGCCTGATGCCACGCTCGCTCACCCCGGGGAGTCACAGCAGCGGCAGTGTGGCCAGTAAAGAGGGGGCCCTGCTCTTCGGGAGCCCCAGGAGCTGCCGGAGCCGGCCGGTGACACCCACGGGACAGACGGCCCGGCCACTGCTCACGCCGCCTGGACTCAGCACCATGGAGAGTCTGGGGAAGATCTCGGGTCCACGGAGCGCACTGTCAGAGGTAACACACACACACATGCACACAGACACACACCTCTATCAACACCAAGGAGAACCTTGGGAAGATCAAGGGCCCACGTAACCCACGTTATATACTCACAGACACACACAACACACACACACACACACAGACAGACACTCACATACATAGAAACACACACAATGTTTGGAGAGCTGGGGAATGATTTCGGGATTAGATGTAACAGATGACACACATAGTGATTCACACACACACACACACACACACACACTTACATAGAAACATACAAACACAGAAACACTACTGCAAAGGAAACACCCACAGACATTGACATTCTCACACACACACACACACACACACATATATAAATACGTGTCTTATCACCATGGAGAGCTAGGACAGATGTCCACTCCAAGGGAAACACACTTGGAGGAAAAGCATACAAACACACACAGATAGGGTGATATGCACCCACACAACAAATCACTTGCAAAATGTGGAGAGCCACTTAAATTCCACTTGGTGAAAAGGAATAAGCACACACAAACATATATAGACATGATTACACACACACACACACACACACACACATATTACTCTCTTGGCATAGCTGTCAGTAACATTAGACTGACCCATGGATTTGATCTAGAGCTGTACTCCTTCTCTCACTCTCTCTCTCTCTCTCTCACACACACACACACAAGCGTGTGCACACACACACACACACATAATCAAGGTCTTGAAATCTAAATACGATCTCTATAGTGCTGCAGCTGGGCCCGAATGTGTATTATTGAGAGAGGCTATTTGATCAAAGTGGGCTTTTCTAGAACTCTGAATACAGTATCAGACACATGGATCTCTACGGAGCCCAATATTCCCCTTGACCCAACAGGAACCAACAGGCCACATAATGAACTCTGGATGGCGGAGTTAAGACTTTGACATACAAGCACTGTCTTCTCAGTGTTATTTAAGAATCAGTCTGAGGGAGGTTTACCGGACATGCAGTCTAGCCATTCATTTGCTTGTAATCATTCTTTTTACAACCATTTGCCCGCCAGATTACATCCAGGAAACAGTCGAACAGTTCAAAAGAATGAAGTAGAGGCTAAGTCTTCATGAGGATCTGTTGGTTGTAAACTACATCATGGATTTGGTAATTAAGTGTTGTATTAGGGGCTGCCTAATATATAGGCAGGAAAGCAAGCGGTGTACACTTTTTGTGTTGTTTATCAACATGAAGGGCGGGAAAATGGTTTTAGAGAGGCCCACACACTTACAAATACACAGTTACACACTTACACATACTTGCATACACACATGTAAGTGTGTGTGTGTGTGTGTGTGTGTGTGTATGTGTGTGCATACAGCACACACACACACACACCCACACACACACACAAAATAATCAAAACCATTTTTTTTTCTTTCTTTTATGCCTTTTCCCTTCTCTCACTTATTCCCTTTCCCTTTAGACACAGCATGAGAGCAGCACTGTTAAATCTGATGACTTTATTCTGTGAGCAGAAATTTCATGATATCTGGATAGTTTTATTTATATACACATATATACCTTTTCCACCATGACGGACAGTCTTTTTTGGTGGATGCCCAGTGAGTGTTTTAGAAACCTCAGAGCCCTAAATCGTCTCCTGATTTGAGCCACCTGGACTTTATCGCCCTTTAAATAACTCAAGCCGCCAAAGCAGAGGAAAAACTCACAGAGTTCCCGCACAGAAAGAGAGAGAGGAAGAAGGGAAAAATTATGTTGTCTGATTCCTCTCTCTCTCTCTCCCTCTCTCTCTCTCTCTCTCTCTCTCACACACACACACGCAAAAAGGATATTGTCTAATCTCTCTCTCTCTTACACACACACACACACATTCTCTTTCTTTTTATCCCTCTCTCTCCCATGTCCAATTTGTGTGCAATTATTCTTTAATTTATCCCTGAGATGCTGCATAGATGCACGGCTGCTTTAGAGCAAGCCCAGGACCTTTGAACGCCTCTCACACATTGAAAAATAAGAACACATTTAAAATACTCTCTTCAGAAGGCAATGTGGGGCAATTTATTTATTAGACTTTGGCCCCGAGGATTGCATTCTGAGGTACACTTAATTCAAATGAAAACAAAAACATCTGTAGAAGTAATGGACCTGACATGCACCTCGGCCAACGCTCTACGTCTTTGGTTTCAGGTTCAGAGAGGAGCTTGTCTGAGCTAGGCTCTTATTGACTGGCTGCCCCTTCCACTTCCATTCCATGGGCCAATGCCCTCTTTTTTCTTCTAATACCATTAGACTGTTTCCACAAAAACCTGGAGCACAGAGAGAAAGAGAAAGCGAGAGAGAGAGAGAGAGAGAAAGGGAAGGAGAGAGAAAGAGAGAGACAGTCCTGTCGTTTTTCTGTGGCCAACTGGTGCTGCGTTGATATTTGTTATGAGATACTTAGGCGAAATGTCCAACTCTCAGGTTGCAAACTGAAAATGAGCAGCTGCCCTGCTGGAGCTGGCTCGTACTTTTCAAGGGGGGGCTGATTGCTTGCGCACTGTCTGCCATGGCTTGCTTTCCAAGGACCTTATGAAACAATCATCATTCAGCACCGTTCTAAGCTTACCCTACTTCCCCTCCCCTGTCCAACTATATGTAGGCTTTGCCGTCATACAGTATGGCTCTAATGCATGGTAAAGACTATCTAAAACTTGGCCTTCAGAATAAATCCCAACTCAGACTTGGACTCTACCACAAATTGATTTGTCTGTCAGCACGTCTCCTCAAAACAGGCCTCAGACATCTGCCGTGTCCCCCCTGAACCCTGATTTCACGAACCTTGGCACTAGAATACGCTTGTGTTGTACATTGCAGATATGCACTGTTTAGAGGATCTCTGAACTTTGATTTGTGTATGCACTGAGTATGTGTTGAGAGGGCTTTCATATGATCAGTATTTGTGTTATCAGGCTGGACTGTTTATGTGTGTAGTGTATATATTAGCAAAAGCGGGCCTCTGAAGTCAAGGTCATAATGCAGCAAAGTTCACTCCCACAAATAAAGATATGCTTCTTCATGAGTCCCAAAATTCAGGTCAGGTCATCCCTTGTCCTTGTGAGCAAGACTCCTACCCCTTCCGAGGCCTTTGCAGATGACAATAGCTGTCATGAAGCATTCGCTGGATGAAGCAGACGCTGGATGAAGCATTCTTGTTGTTTGGTGCATCTTCCTTGCATTGTTGCAGTTTTACAAATGCCCGATAAAGAAACACTGTCATTTATCTATCAAAAGATTTGTCTTTTTTTCCCACAGTGCTTTGTGATTTCACCCTTGCTGAAATACGCTTGCATGTGTGTGCCCCATCTCACGTTTTTCCCTGCATGCAAAGCTACAAATATGATTCAGCTTTGTTAACAAGCATGACAGAAACAGGTCTGCCCTGCAACAGTGCTCAAAAGTAGCCTAAAGATCTTTAGACATCATCTGCTATGTAATGCTATGGATATATGATTCTGTGTATTTTACACAATTGGTCTTTTTATCAGATATGTTAATGGTAAATGGACTGCATTCATATAGCACTTTTCTACTCCTACAAGTATTCAAAGTGCTTTATAGAGTATACCTCACATTCACCCATTGACACACATGCATTCACACACTGGTGGCGGAGGCTGCCATGCAAGGTGCCAACCTGCCACCGGGAGCAATTTGGGGTTCAGTATCTTGCTCAAGGACACTTCACTGTGGTCAGGCAGAGTGGGGCTCGAACCTGCAACCCTTCAGTTGCCAAACAGCTACTCCACCTGCGACACCACCGCCCACTATATGTTTCAGCAGCTGGTCCCTACCCCGACATTGTCTGCTCTCCCTTTATAGACTTTCTCAAGAGTGTCTCATAGAAAATAGAACGTTCTAAAATTGGTTTTGTTTTTATGGTTTTATGGTTTATGGTTTATGGTTTTGTTTTTACGGTTTAGACATTCATCTGTCCCTTTCCCCTCTGCTCTCTCCCCTCTCTCTGCTCTTCTCTCGTCCTCTGCTCCTCCCTGCCCCTGGCCCTGCAGGATGACTTCTACCAGCAGCTCCAAGCCATCAGACAGCCCTGGCACATCCCCAGTGACACAGAGAGTGACATTATGGAGCCCCCCGAGCAGGACAAGTGTGAGTCGCCCCACTGATTGAAAACCTCATGTTACGTCACCTGCCTGTCTAAATCTCACCTCATTTATGTCTCTGTTGTTGTCTGTCTCTCAGTCTGTCTATCTTTATGTCTACCCGTCTGTGTTCCAGTCATGTTGTTATGCTCCATCTGCCTCTCATTATTTTTTTGTAATGACCCCCCTCTCTTTTTCCTCTCTCTCTCCATATATATATATATATATATATATATATATATATATATATATATAATCACATCACTCCACCACTTCATCACTGTCTATCTATCATCTCCCTCTACACCTTCCTTCTTTTCTATGTCACTCAATTTGTCTCTCATTTGCTCTTTCACCTCCTTCCTTAGTTGCTAATACATTAGTGTTTATTATTATGCTGTTCTACCACACACACACACACACACACACACACACTTGGCCTGCTATGTTGCACCACAACTTCCAGAAGAGTAATGTGATGGTTTTCTGTTGTATTGCTTCTCTACATTTTCTTCAGATTTATTAGCTTGAGATACTTCCCTTCCTCTTTGGTTCAGTGGGACTGAAAAATCTGCATCCTGTCAGATCATTCATAAGCCCTCTAGAATGTGCCAGAACTTTTATATGACTTATTACAGGGGCTTTGTGTGTATGTGGGGGCTTACACCTTGTGTGGCTTGGATCCTGAAAAATGACCTTTTTGCTTTCATTATGTTGATATTGTCTCACGGAGATATCTAGAATTTCATTGCTCGATAGATTTATACCTTTCTTGGAGCAAATCAATGGCTTACTACCCAAAATTGTATCCCCCAGTTTCACATAAATTGTCCTTGGCCGTTTCTCCTCGTCTTTGAAAATGCTGTTGTAAGATCAGACCATCCGTTAGGAGCCATTTGTCCACTAATGAATTGAATAAATGGCTATAGTGTTGAGATTATGTTGAACACATGGGCCGCAGCCAAAGCTGAGCCTGCAGACCTGAACTCTGATTCCCCTTTACTCAATGTACACACACTCGGAGGGCCTTCTACTTGACATCCACAGCTATGTGTGTGTTTGGGGAAAGCGTGTGTGTGTGTGTATGTGTATGAATGAACATAAACATACACACATACATAGACACTCAAAGCAGGGCACTGCGAGACATTCTGGGCCCAGAATGACTGATAATATGAAAGGACAACATATACTATTATGCCTCACGATAAAAATAACAAAATAGCACTGGTCCATATGTTCTTTGAGGGCCCTTAGAATAGTCCTAATCCCCCCCCCCAAAATACACACACACACACACCTGCTGGATTTCTGCATTTCTGTGCTGCAATGCTGCTCAGTGTGTGAGAAAATCCTTGTTCACTTGACTTTTCCCCCATTCTGGGAACGTCCTCAGGCGCCTCAGGTCTTTGTTGAAAAATGAACATGCTCTCAAATGGATATTATACAATCTCCTCAATAAACAAATGGTTGACTCACTGGGTGACCAGAAATAACTGTGCAGGGGGAGATTCACTGCCCGGCCAAACTTGATGGAAGTGAAGTGTGTGTGTGTATATGTGTGTGTGTTGGGGGGGGGGGGGATCTCAGGCCAAACACATGCTAGCTTGGCAGCAGACTGAAATGTTAACTACGTATGACAGGTGTCGCTGAGGGATGGTCAGAGTTGGCCTCTGACACAAAGGATCTCAGAAAATGGTCAAAACCATTTTCTTAATTTCCAGTAAAGACGTTTCGTTGGAGCTGGGGGCCGGGACACGTCATGACGAGGTTCTTGACATGCCAGCTGTGTGTTTACAAAGCTGGTGAAAAGCGTCTACGCATTTTGTGTTAGACAGAGCAGAGGAGAAAGCAAATGTGAAGAGAAAGTTTGGAGGTGCCTGTTGCCTTTGTGCAAGTTTGCATATGTGTGGATACAGAACGTATGAGAAAGTTTGTGTTATAGTGAATGTGTCTCTGTCCCATTATGTGTGTTGTGTGAGTCTGTATGTGTGTGTCTCAGTGTTTTGTGAGTGTGATTGTGTTTGTGTGTTTAAATCTTTGTGTACATGTATGTGTGCCTGTGTGTGTGTGTGTGTGTGTGTGTGTGTGTGTGCGTATGTGTGCAGAGAGCAGTGAGTATAGGTACATTTCACTTACCCCACCCCACCCCACCCCAGTCTCTCTGCCAGTGCGTGTTTCAGGGCTGGCGCCAAGTCTATGGCAGAGGAGACGGAACCAAAAAAGAGAGAAAAAAAAGAGGAGGGGGAAAAGAAAGACTAAAAAAGAACGAAAGATCTATAGCAATTTCCTGTTATTCTAGAGACTTTCCCATTGGGGTAACCGCTAACCTCAGCAAAGATGAAAGAGACCCGCCTCCTGTGCCCTCTCCCTTCTCCCTCTCTCCATCCTGGTCCCAGCATCGCCCAACTGCGGGGCAGCTTGGTGACCCAAACGGACCTCGGGTCCCTTAGAAAGACGACGTTTGATTTACACCTGCTGTCTCGTCCAGCCAGGGCCCATTTCAGTCTGATTAGTGCTGATTAATTCCCTCTGATTCCCCGCGCTGTAATCATTTCCATGCCGTTAATGAGCAGGAGGGCTGAGAGGGGGGTGGGGGAGGGGGGATTAACGAGTACAGTATTTTACGAGCCAATGAAAACACAGTTATGGAAATCCACAATTAATTTTTTTCCTCTTGCCAGAAAACGCTTAGGCTGTGGGACTGCCCCGCTGTTATGGCACTGGGCAGTTTTCATGTGCTGTTAAATGGCTTTCTGCTCCTGTGTTTGTGTTGGGTCGTTTGTGTAATTGGAAATTAATGTTGTTGTTTGTTTGGCTGGCTGTTGCAGGTAGCCAGAGCAGTGTGCGGGATGCCAATAAAAGATCTGTCTTTTCAGGTGGGTTGCGTCACCAGCATCTGTCTACAAGTACCACTCACACATAAACACACGCAGACAGGCACACACACACACACACACACACACGCATACACAAAACACACATACACACACACACACACACATACACATGTACACACACACGCGCGCGCACACAAAACATACACACACACACACACACTCACATCTCAATAAACCACAGGCTTGGTAGACATCCTATGGGGCTGCAGGGTCACAAAACAAACACAGATGGCTGTGTTGGTGGAATGCCCTCTCCTGTACGTGGCACATGCCTCATGGTCTGTCAATGGGCTCACCCCACCCGAGAAATTGCCTCCATCATCCGTGAGTCACGGGCCTCCATGTTGGTTTATGGAGCCTGTGGTGCCACAGTGCACACTTTAAGGATGGTGTGTGTGCATGTGTGTGTGTCTGTGTGTGTCAGTGTGTGGATAAGGTAATTGAGAGGAGACATAATGCTGCTGAAATGCATAGAGTGTGTATGAGTCTGTCTGTGGCTATGTCTGTATGCGTGTGTGTCTGTGTCTATGTGGGTGTGTGTGATTGTGTTTGTGTCTGTGGTGTCTGTGTGTCTCTCTGTGGTGTGTGTGTGTGTGTGTGTGTGTGTGTGTGTGTGTGTGACTATGGTGTGTGTGTCTGTGTGCTTGCAGTGGTGGTGGTAGTGGGGAGGTTGGGTTTCCATAGCACCCAGCGCCACTGCGGTGGGAAAGAGTGGCTGTGGTGGTACCCTCTATAAAGACAGGCTGGTGCCACATTAACGCATGGCAGGGCAGAGCAGTGGGCATAATAAGGACTGGATGCAAGTGGGAAAGAGACAGAGAGAGAGAGAAAAAGAGAGAGAGAAGGAGTTAGGGGAGGAGAGAGTGTGAGTGATGGAGAGACTGAAAAGGGGAGAGAGACAGAGAGAGAGAAAGGGAGAGAGGAGGAGAGAGAGAGGAGGAGTAAGAGGAGGAGAGAGTGTGAGTGATGGAGAGACTGAAAAGGGGAGAGAGACAGAGAGAGAGAAGGAGAGAAAGAGGGGGAGTAAGAGGAGGAGAGAGTGTGAGTGATGGAGAGACTGAAAAAGGGAGAAAGACAGAGTTGGAGAGAAGTTGATGGAAGGAGGAGGGAAAGTGATGGAGAGAGTGAGAGAGAGAGAAAAGGAGAGAGGGAGAGAGTGGGGTGGTATGTCTGCGGTTCTGCCTTCTTGTGGCGTCGGGGGGCCCCAGCGATATTTCACAGTGTGAAAGGAGACAGGTCTGGAGCAGGACTCGGCAGAGATGAAGGGTGGGAGGAAGAGAGAGAGAGAGATGGAAAGATGGAGGAACGGGAGAAGAAAAAGCAAGAGAGCGGGAGGGGGGGACAAAAAGGAGAAATGTTCCTGGGCTATCAGAGAAGCGTTACAGAACCAAAGATGCTCAGCCAAACCCGGGATGCTGTCAGCACTGACATCATCGGAGAGACCGACACAGACACACACAGAGACAAACACAGACACCCACATATGACATATCACATCTATTCACATACGCCTCTCTCTCTCTCCCACATACACGTACACACACACACACACACAAACACAAACTTATCAAAACAAGTAAGGACACAAACAGTAGATGCACACATTTTCACACATTTCACATTTTAGTCATGCTGTAGGTGCAAAATACTATACGTGTTTACATAAACTCAAACACACACACAAGTGCACACAAATATACAGTAGAAAGCACACACACACACACACACATATACACACACACAAACACACACAACGAAACACACACACACACACACAACGAAACACAGTGAAATACATCCATGACAGGCAATGGGCAGCAGCGGCTTTGTGCTTTTTCCACCCAATGTTTATCTTTGACGTGTTCAAATAGAGAGGAGTGTTTTTATTGTAATTGCTGCGGTTATTAGTCCTCTTAGTGGTCGGACACGTCTGAACGAGGGTTGCTATGAGACTGATGTTTTCCCATCACCCCACACAGGTCTGTAGCAGCACAGGAGCCCGGAGACTGACGCCCCCACCAACCCTTATGCAAGTTAACAGGCGTTTTCAATACAGCGAACTGCACTGTAAAGAGAGAGAGAGAGAAAAAGCAAGAGAAAGAGAGAGAAAGACAGACACTATTTTTATAATACATAGAAAAGAAGATTGTGTACTTTTTTCCACGGAGATTCAATATTTCGTAGCACTATCTTCTTTAGTTCTGTGATTACTGTACTGAGTGTGGACACATGAAAAATTAAAAACAGAGAATGTAAAAATGTTATTTTTAAGGAATGACTAAACTGTAGCCATTATTTAAAACAATAAGCTAGATTTTGAGCATGTATGTATTCAGTTGTGGAATGAAGGGATATTTAGTTGATGCCCTGTGGCCTTGCTGGACAAAAACACAGACACACACACACACACACACACATATTGCACCCTTCAGTGTAAGCATCACTGAACATTCATCATCCTCTCACAAGCTCTTTTGATACAACTGCCAGCAGCTTTGGCTTACAAATTCAGAGACTGTGAAGTTTGCATCAGGCATGCTGTTTCCCGTATATGCTTTATTATTTTTGTTATATGTGAAACAATAAATGCCTCTTTTTTATGGTTTAGATTTATTGCTTGTGTGTTAGAAAATTGTTGGAATGTTTACTTTGGATCTTTAGTTCATTATTTGTAAACTGTCTGTCTCCCACCTGTTTCTGTGAGCTCTTATATATAACAAGATAAAGTAGTTTTTAAAATAAAAAAAATATGTTTCCTATGATATTCTGTGTTTTATATGATCACAAACACACAACTTGCTGATTTCATTGTATTATCAAGACATTGTTTATATTTTATCATGCTGAAATAAATGATCCCTCCTCTCTTTCTCCCTCTCTCTTTCTCACACACACACTGTTTTTCTTTCACTCCTCTCTTTCTCCCTCTGTCTAACTTTTATTTTCTCTCTCACACACACACACAAACACATACACATACACACAATCTCTCTCTCCTCTCGTCCCTTCTCTTCACACAGACCTGTGATCACATGCGGTAAGGTTAGGCCCAGGTCAGAACACCCATCTTCCCAACATCTCCACAGTCTACATGCAAATGACTTAACCATGCTGCACTCAGTGGCTCTATGAAATGTGAGAGGCGCCGACTGCTACTTCCAGCTGCTTTTTCCTCTGTTTTCTTTTATTCTCTCACTCTTTCTTTCTCTCTCTCTCTCTCTCTCTCACGCACACACACACATACTGGGCATGGATTTCAATGACACTGGCTCCAGCCTCCTCCATCTGCCATATTCACCAAGTCACTCTGGTTCTCTACCAAAACTCTGACACATTTGAGATGTTACTCCGCGACGATGTATCACAGGAAAAAAGAAATAACTGAAGCAGAGTTTTGACAGTTACAGTGTAATAATTGCCCTCCCCCCACACACACACCAGACACCATCTATGCCAAATTCATGCCCTCTGACTGACTGACAATATTGTTCTCAATGCTTGCGTATGATACTCAACATTCAGTGCTTGTGGGTTATGCTCAGATTGCTCAGAAACTGGCGAATGACATCAAGCGGTCATAAGCGAGCCTCGTCTGCACAGTCTCTCCTCCTCTCTGTTTGTTTTATGGCTGAGTTTACAGTAAGCCTCGTTAGGGCTCCTATTGATCTGGTTCAGGCGGGACGCAGATGAAAAGGACCCTGCTGATGGCATGCATGAGAAGTTTGAGAGAAGGGTGTAAACGTGTCTCACTTGTGTTGTGGGAGACAGAGAGAGAGGTTCTTGTCATTGGCTGTCTGTGGCGTCTCTGTTGTGTGAGTGAAAACAGGGGTGGTAGTAGCTTGCGTGAGAAAAGGAACCAGGGGTGTTTCGGTGCATGGCAGTTAGACATTCTGATGATGGGGTTGTTTAACGTGAACACCCACATTCACACACACACACACACACACACAGTGCCTGGTGAGAGTGGTGTAGGAGGAAAGGATACCAGATAGACGTCAGAGTAAGACCAGTTTGTCTGGTGTGAACACAAACACGATCACAATCACACACACAAACACACATCACCTCTCAAGAAGACCCACCCAGTCCTGCTCCACCTGGTAGTTTCCTTAGGCCCATGCCACACCAAAAAAGAAAACAGGATGTGGCTGAAAGAAAGAATGCTTCTCCTCTCCTCCCTGTGAGAGTCAATGAGAATCAAAGAGAATGTTAATACAAATAAGAATCCAAGTGAGGAGATTTCATTAAACATGGTATGTGTGCCATCTCCCTGCAAGCACTTCCCCTCTGTTATTTAGACTGGTGGGAATCATAGACAGGATGTGGCCAGCAGGGGTGGGGTGAGGTTGCGCCGTTTGGACCGCATCGAAACCTGCAGTCACTTCGCTCATAGACAACTCTTGTCTGAAGTATCCTAAGAGGGGGAGCCGTTGTTTTATTGCCTGATTGGGGTCGACTTGAGTCAACAGAGAGGGCCTGTTGCTGGATGTGAGCTACCCCTGATGATCGCTTCCCAGAATTCAATTGTGAGCAAATGACATCATCTTTGTCTCTCAGTTCGCCCGCTGGAGAGACGACTGAGGGCTGCGCCAAAGTTGTTGAGAGTTACGCGAAATGGAAATGCACAGTGCGTCGCTCCGCCGCAAGTCGCTCTGCCGCACATCGCTCCACCACAAGTCAAATTGATAATGGGCATCACTGCTTCCCGGCCACACACTCCCAATCATGTGTTTTTGCTTTGCCTCCTTTTTATTTTTATTTATTTATTTTTCTTTCTTACGCCACGTCAGCAGTAAGAATTAATTCTCCATTTGGAATGAAAGAATAAGGAGAAGAGACTGGTTTGAGCTCTCTTGAGAGACCCAATCACTGCCACACAGATGTCTGCAAGGAATGTGTTTTTGCGTTTCATGTGCCTGGGCCTATAGGACGGTGTCTCTGATGTGCTACAACCCACATGGGGCCCTTGCATCGTTCACTCAAGCGTTCAGATCCGCCTCAGCGTAATGAAAACTTTCTTTGATATCATTTCACTACATCTTTCTCTCTCTCTAACACTCCCTCTCTTTCTCTGCAGTCTATGAGAAACTGAAACAAAGGACTTAAAAATATGTATTCCAATATGGATTTTTAACATATAGCAGACAGAGTCTATTATTGGGAGTAGGAGGGTAATCAAAGGGGGCTCTGCGTTGAATGGTTTGTGTGTGGTGGTGGATTTGGTCTCCAGCCCACGTACTAATGTCATATATTAGACGTGGTAAGGGTTATCTTCTCTGGGGTTCAACTGCTCCAATATCCTCTGGTTACCACTGAGTCCCCGGCGAGCAAACACTTTCAAAGCCACTGCAGGGTCGAGGCCAAGGGCCACCCAGATAGTCTGTGGCGAGCGGGCAGATTCGCGGCCCTCTAGAGCTCAGACCACCATGAGTGGTCAGCTGACCAGCCTCTGTGCCGTATTTATGACAGAACAAAGTAATATTAATCCTGACATGGAGTACAAATAAATCTATGGTGGGGAGCAAGTATGCTTTGAAGCTGTATACATGACAATCGTTGTTCCCAGTGTGTTTCAGTTTGTGGCAGTGGTAGTGTGTACGCACAAGGTTGAATGTGTATGCACAAGGTTGTGTGTGTGTGCATACTACCAGCATGTCTGAGTGTGTCTCTCAGAGTAGGCCTGCATGTAATGTGCTTGGCGTATGTGTTGACGTACTAATTGGGAGACTAGAAATATTCCACTAAAGAAAGCCCATGGCACACTGAGAGTGTGTATGTGAGCCATGCAGCTTTGCCATCTGAAGCACCTCGTCAGTAAAGACAGATTGGAACTATAGCCCTGTGAAAACTTGACAGGCCAGTGCTGGGTTTCTTTGGTAACGCTGATGTAGGGACCACCATCCTAGATTAATTATGCTGTAAAAAGGCCCCACAATCTGGGGAGAAGGATGTTTGCATGGATGATTTTATGATTTGTTTGATCAAAAACACAATTAGCCTCTCTTTTTCTCTTTCATTCTCCTCACTCTCACTCATCATTCCGTTGTCTGCGCTGCAAATGTTCAGCTCCTTCCCGTTGTTATAATTAAATGTTTCCCTTGAGTGTGTGTGTATGTAAAAGTGTTATTTTCCCCCCTCCAAGTAGCCTTTATGTGAAACCATCCCCTCAGAACAACGGAAAACAAATTACATTCATGCGTCTCTTAAAAGAGCAAAGTGTAATAAAACGGCGCATTTGACCTTCATTTTGACAGAAGAAAGACATTGCAGAGGCTATTCCCCGGCAGGAGGCAGGAACTGCTTTGACACTCTGTTCCGAAGCACCGAATGAGCCGAGCACCAAAGCAGGTAGACAGTCACGAATCATTTCAAACACACGTTGCCAATCTTTCATCTTTCCGTTCTGCATGCGTTTCTTGAGAAACTCTTTTTATGAAGCCTGCAGGTTAGATAAGAAAAGCACAGAAGTAAATCGCTATAGACATGAAGTTTACTAACTGGTAACTGTACTCCAACTTCCTTGCTACAATAAGACTACCTGCCAAACGGTCAGTTACTAAAATCATCACAAGGACAAACCAGGCTTGGGCGTATTTGTTTGAATGGCGCTAATGGCTAGCTGATAAGCTGCTGTGGCCTGCTTAAAGTGATCTCTGTCGGGCTAATGCTGGATCTTTATTGAGCTAATTGCCCATCTGATTACATTAATTGGTACCATCTGTCAGGGGATTTGCCTCTTATTGCTGCCAAACCCAGTCGTTCATGCTTTGACTCTGGAGACAAACAGGACAGATGTCGAATCGCTTTAACCGAGCTGCGTCAGGGAAAGTCAAGCCATAAGGTAAGGTACTGTTGATCTCCAGACCACTGCAAACAGCATTTTACAGATATTGTGGGATTCGAGTTTTTAAAAATTATATTTGTGTTGAGAGCTAGCCAGAGGTCACGCTAAATGCTGTTTTAGACATTGCTGCACAGGCAGCTTTCCCAATGTAATCATAGATTTGAAATACCATGTACTTTGTCGCTGCTCCAAGACATGCCTAGATGTGGACTGATGAAATGTGCTGCCAAAGCATTTTTCACTCGTTCTCATAACTAAATATGGATATTTGTGAACTTTTCATATCAGATTTCGGTTGCTGAATAGCCTATTGCCATGGAGATTTGCTTGAATGAAGGCAGCACTGTACCATGGCCCAACCCAGATAAGAGAAAACTTCAGGCTAGTCTATAACTCTTGAGTTAGAACTTGCCCTGCTCTGGCACATGTTCACCAATTCATGATGGATGTGGGCCAGGCCCATGCCAAATCAGGCAGCCTTGATACTGTGCTTTACACACCTCACACCTCTAAGGGGGCTGCCCTTCTACCCGCTGTGATTGAAGGCTTCCCTGATGTCTTCCAGCCTGTTTTCCGAGAACCTTGATGCCAAGCTGCTGGCCATCTTAAGTTCACATGGTTAGGTTGACACAAGGCCACTGTCTCACATACGGTTTTAATCTAATCTAAAGTCTTTGGTCATCACTACTTGAACGCTCGCTAAGGTTTAAGACTGGACTTTCTCTATCTAGCTTAAGACGGTGTTAGACCAAAGCATTCCTTATCTGGTGTTATGATGTCCGGAGCACTCACTTTTTTTTTTTTTTTTTTCCTTTAAGAAAAATGTCTTCCCTATGACTAGTGACCATCTTACACAGGGCAGTAACATTCATCATTGTAATATAGAGGTAATATTTTCCACACGTTCAAATACCAGTGTGGACACTTTGGTGGGATCCCAAGAGGTTGTTTTTGCCTAAAACGAATTTCCAGAGTTTTATTTATTTTCAATTGAACACAGTAATTCTTTCGAAATCTCTTAAGCCATTACAGATGTACATGTTCGAGTCCTGACAGGTTTCTTCTCATAAATGCGTGAAACCCACTCTCCTATTCGCTCTCGTGCAAATAGTGGACTTGGCATCCTGCATTCAGGCCTCCTCCACACCACTAATAGGCCAGTGAGGTTATGTGTCCTTCTGGCATCTGCCCCGCTGACCTGAGGTTCCTGGTCAGATAGAGGTCAAACAGAGTGCAGCTGAGTCCAGCTCGACTCTTCTCACTATACTGTGAGGCCCGTCAATCTTAGGTTCTTGGATAAGATATTTGACAACCGTGTGTATGTGTTTGAGGCACAGGTACGTGTGTGTGCATGTGTGTTGGTTTATCATCTGGACGCGGTGTTGGTGAGTTTGCATTTTTATATGGCATCTTTGTATGGCAATGAATGTCTAAATATTTGAGTATGATGTTATTGTGTGGTGTTTGCATACTTATGTACTGTGTGTTTTGGATTGTTTGTTGTGAAGCCACAGTGCAAATAGTATAAGTGTCGTAACTAGACCAGTTTATAGTTCTGGGATCATACCAGCTTGTGGTAGGGAGGGCCAGGAAGGCGTGAGTTCCCCTGCAGGTCTCCTGGCTATTGGTTCGCAGCCAGCGGACATGTACCGTACACGATGGCTGACCCGCTTCTGTGCTGCATTTGAAATACAGAGGGAAGGCAACCGACCCCCGGGGTTTGAAGACTTTCTGTAGGGTTTGGTTACAACCAAAACCTGACACACCTGTTTTTAACTGCAATACTGAGAGACTTCCAAAGGCTTGACAAACCACAAGAAGTGTGTTCAGTTAAGCTGTATTGGGGCCCTAAAGGAAGGTGGATTTCTAATAGTGAGCATTAATGTAGTTCATATTACCAAGGAGCACTGAATCGGAACCATCATTATTAAGTGGTAGCAGAGAGGCCTTTAAATCTTAAGTTTTTTCTTTTTTTTTTAATAAGATCTTGTATTGTGTTGTGGCTGTCTGAGCTAAGGGCTGGGAAAATGAGTGTATATTGCACACAGAGTGAAATGACCTGGAAGTAATTTGTGATGAGAGCTATTTGGACATTCTAATGGGCATTCATTTTCTAACATGCTTCCTTTCAAATCCACTTTAGTGAAGGTTACACTGACTGAAGTATCTTTTGTATGATCTTTAATGCCCCACAATTCCTTGCCCCTTGCAACCAATCAATGTGACGTATGTTCAGTAATATCACTTGCCTTCCAGTTGTCAGTTTTGTAGAGTCAGATTCTTAGTTAACACCATGGTTGTCTTAGTGATTTTTTGCTGATCTTTACAGGACCTCACATTTCACATTGAAGAGGAGGCCAAGGGGAGAAGCCAAAACAGACAATGACATAGAAGCTCTAAATGCAGTTTAGTTTTTTGTCTCCTGATCATAAATTCGCTGAACAGCATAGTGCATTTCTTGCACTCATAACAAATCCTCCTTCACGCAAACAAACAAAATATTCATTCTTTTTACTTTTGTGTTGTCTTCTCTTCACAAATTAGGTGCATTCATTTCTGGAGGTCATATAGTGACAGTGGTTTGAAATCATTGTGAGCAATGATGGGTATTGAACAGACTTGCTAAACTCCACTTCCCAGAATGCACTTGGAGCACTACCTGGCCCAGATCAGGCCCAGATACTAGGACTTTTGCAGTCAGAATGTTTATAGGCTTCTCTCTGTGTGCTCCGCGGAGTCCAGAAGCCATCAGTCAGTTATTATTGTTGTTATATTTTTAAAGAGTAACAAGATCTGAGGTAGCTCTCACAGCACAGTGTCTCTCTGAACTGTTTTCCTTTGTAACACCCCTCTATTCTCCTCCCAAGTCTATCTGGAGAGGCATAAAACAAAATATTATGGCAATAATGCAAGGCATGGGCTAATGTGCTGATATTTATACCTATTGTAAAACACAGAGCAATTATGATAGATGGCATTTTTTTTCTTACACACACACACACACACACACTCTACACAAGCCTTTAGGGCAATCGTGTTTAATACCTCTGTTGTAATGAATACGTCTGGTTTTATTTCGCACCCTGTATTGATCCTGTGGTCCTGTGCTTTTGGTTCTCTGTGCCAGGTAGTCATTTTGTGTCATATTCATTTACCAACAGTGTCGAGTTGCAGTGTATTTTTGTGAGAAGAGCTGCCACATATGGCTTTTTATTTAAATCATATTTATTACATGCTCTCAAGCTGTTTCATTTTAATTTGTTGCCAGCTCTGAGGTTTTTATGACTGTCACCATTTCTCAAAAAGGTAAGAGCCAGAAAGAATGAAGGGAAAGTAAGAAAAGGGTAAAAGAAGCCAAAAAGGGTTTCTTTCTTTTTTCTTTCTTTTTTTCTTTCTTTCTTTCTTTCTTTTTTTCTTTCTTTCTTTCTTTCTCTCTCACACACACAGACACACACAAGCATACACAAATGCAGAAACACTCAAACATAGAGACAAGCATTAATTTTCTTGTGTTCACTCACTTCATGAATTTGCTTCATTCTATTCTGAGTTCAGTCCCTTTGAATGCAGTTAAGCATCATAACATGCACTCGTCCCCCCCCCCCCCCCCAACTCAAACACACTGGAGAGTCTGTTTGCTATGTATCCCATGCTCTATTGTTCTCAACACTTTTATCAGTTTTAGATAAAACATTTCCAGCTCAAAAGGATTACTGTTTTTTGAGGGGAGATTGCTGATTTAATAAGGCCTCTCGTTGTGCTTGCTGGCCGTGGTGATGTTGCTTGCCAATTCCTCGGGCGACTGAAGGATCTCGTACCAGATGTTACACACAAAAGCAACACTGTTTATTCCTCTGCTTGATCTGGCGTGACTAAGAAAACAAGATCAGAGGGCTACCCAATGCATCATAAATACTCTTTGACATAATCCTAATTGGAATCAATAAGGCCCTGGCTCTATTCATGTTCATGCCCTTTTAAGGGGCTTCTGCCCTTTTCCCTAGTCACTGATCTCTGGGGGAATGTGGTCCACCAGGAAGAAGAGATGTCATTGAGGAAGAATGCATTCCAGTAAAGCGCAGGTTGACATGAATTTTCCTTTCATTTCTTAGGCGCGCTGGAATATAATAGCAATAGCGATTGAAGCTGTTTTCCGTGTCTGTTTTGGTTTAAGAAAACATAAAACAAAAAGCTTTGGAGGCACTCGTGTTTGTGATGCTTGTGTAGAAAGTATCAAGTATACAAACACTGATGGAACAGATTAAGGGAGATTTAGGATGCAATTAATCTCTACTGCCTGGTGTTTCCCAGTGACATGACACCATACTGGTAATGGAATTGGGTGTGGTGCTGGTAGGGTCAAAGGGAAGTGTGGGAGGGTGGTGGGTCCTCTCACCGACCCCTGAGGGAGGAGAGGACGCCGAAAAACATACAACGAACCTCTGGTGTTTACTGGCCACAAGTGGATCACGGAAACCATAACAGTGGTGCTGCACAACAAAGGTGTGAGCTGAGGTGACGTTAGTCTCCAGCCACCTGGAACGATACGCAATGGACCATCTCCCGGTGCAGCTGGTCTGCACCTGCTGCCGCTGCGCTTCGCTGGGAATGTGGAGCTGAGTGGGGTGGATGGGAAGGCTGAGGTCAGCTAGAACCACGGGGAGGGGTGGAGGCTCTCCGCTTCAGGGTCAGCTGACTGCACAGCAAGTGCAACAGGACCTCGCCATTGCTTCACTGATCAGAGGGGAAACAGAAGTAGACATTTTAATAAGGGCCTTGCGACTCGTACTGGAAGCGTTTACTAATCCCTACATATCTGTCCGTCCGTCCCCCAACAACAACCATGAACTTCGCTCCCACCCTCATTTTTATCTCCACACCCCTTCTGAAACCCCTGTTTCCCATCGCCTCATTCCCAGATCTCAGAGATGACACTGGGTTTCATCAACATGCCCCCAGAGCTGCCAAAAGTCTGATCTCAGTTTCTCTGGTGGAGATGATGGGAAGTGGTCTTTGGATTCCTGTGTCAGGATTCGCTAAGCTAAGAAGAGGGGATTAAGAGTTGGGGTGTGTGGGTGTGTGTGTGTGGGGAGGGTGAATAGATGAAGATAGAGAGAGAGAGTGATTGAGTAAAGGAGTGATGGATGAAGTCAGGGGTGAAACACTCTTCCCTACCGGGGGTTGGGTGGATTGGAGGTAGGGGTTTTACGTTTTGGGGAGGGGGTAAGCTGTTGAGTTGGATTAATCCCCTGGAAGTGTCTCGGAGGGTATGACAGCACTGGGTTATTTTCCCCTGTCCTCTCTGTGGAGCTTCAAACAAAACTTTTGCGCAAAGTGAGTCATAAAACCAGCCGAGGCTGGCTGTACAAATGTTTTCCTGGATTTTCTATTTTATATCCTGATGAAATGAGGACCGACTGGATGTCAAAAACAGCTGTCTTTAACTGACACTTGCACCAGTTGCCACCCATGACCATTCAACTTTCCGTTTTGATTTATTTATAAGTGGATTATTGAAAGTGTAATGTTTACATATGAGCTGAACTCCCTGTAATACAACAGTAGGCCATTTGATCCTAAAGGGCTATTGGATTCTCAAACATCATGAAACATTATTTGTCAAGGTTAAGAGGTGAATAGCCAACATTTGAAAGGAGCAGAGAGAGAAAGAGAGAAACAGAGAACACTCGTGGAATTGGAGGAAATTTCATAAAAGTGCTTGGAAACCCGCAACTCAAGGCTGAAAACACAATCTGCGGCCTGACGCTTGGCCAGGTGGGAACCCTCCAGAAGTGCGCACACACACATGCTCAGGCACACTCACTCTCTCTAGCGCACACACACACACACTCCCTCCCTCCCTCACCCCCACATCACAGGAGCCTTCCGCATTGTCAAGTGTTTGTAGGTGTGGACATAAACATGCGTCTCGGTGCCACAAGTTGGTACAGGGCTTGTGACAGAAGGCTTTCCATGTTTATGTAGTCTTTTATTGCTCTGCTTGTATGTCGTTGTAGCTTTGCCTCCGTGGTATTTCGGTGATTAAAACTTTCCCTTTGAGGGATGTGAATTTGAGATTAAATTTAGTTTTATTTTGGTTGTCGTGACAACAGTTGTACCTATTATTTTTGACTTGAGACTAGTGAAATGTATCACACGACACTTGATTGCTTAACATTGAAGTTCTCCCAACATTTTTCAGTAGTTGCTAGGATTTCATTTGGCACAAAAATATGTGGAAAACCACATTTTTTTAAGATAACCGCCTTGGAACTAAAGGCACAAAGACACAATTTCTAATCATTGAGGACTTAAACTGACCTGAAGAGTCCTGACCAGTCCTGACAACACTTAAAGTAAGATGTTAGATACACTCGAGGCTTAGCAGACTTCTTCAAACTGGGCTTCATTGAAAACAAAATTCACCACGACTCTGGGATCTGCTTCAGGTTTCTGATTGATTAGAATGGGCTTGACCTCCAAACCTCAATCCTCACTATCATAATTGATTATCAATGCCTTAAGATCTTTGTGGTGCTCATGGACACTCCATTTAGGCTGAGAATTCTGTAATTCTGACTCTTTGCACTTGGTTGTGAATAGAGTCTGTTTTCATCTCCTGGGAGGACTCTAGAATACAGTTCTCAAGTCTGTCTTTGGCAGGTTTAAAATAAAACCTTTTTTATTGCCCATCGTTTGCATCTGAAGATTCAAGGGCACAACTTCTGTGGGCTGACTTTGTGCCATAAGCCAAGTGGTTCTGATTACAACCCCAGTTCTTTCCTTTTGTTGCCTGGATGGAACAGAACTCGGGCTTGTAAATCCACTTCTGTTAGTCATCGATATGTTTGCCACCCTTCTATTTGTGAGCCTGAAAAAACCTGAATGAGCTGAGTGTAAACCTCAGTGCTTGTCTCGCTTTCATCAATTAAGTGAAATTTCTCGGCTTGTGCCGGCTCCATTATGTCAGCAGAGGGGCACAGTTGGAAATTCATTTATAGACCAGAACTTAAAGAGCCATTTAAGTCCAGTCAAAACACAGGGCTGTAGTTTATCTTATTTTCTCTTAACACATTTCCATAAAACTAAGAAGCTTTTCTTTGCCAGCATGAACGATTGTGTGTGTGTGTGTGTGTGTGTGTGTGTGTGTGTGTGTGTGTTTGTTTGTTTGTGTTTCCTTAACTAAAAGGCCAGTAGCCTGGATAGTGCTTGACTACCGGGGCAACATTGTTGCAACCTCATTCATTAACTGACTGTCATATAGAGTAATAAAAAATTATATATGTGTGTGTGTATATATATACACAGTAGTCAAGTGTGTGTGCATGTGTGCATGTGTGCATGTGTGCATGTGAGGGTGGGTGGGGGGAGGTCTCAGGAAGGGAAGTTATCAATAATCTAAGGATAGTCAATAGGATGTGGATCACCCTCAGTTGTGCCAGTCTTCCACAAGAGGGCACAGATGATATAGCACATCACCACCTTTTTTTACTTATTTTTTCAAAATCTGTCCTCCTTTTGAAGTTGGTCCGATGACACGCATTAAAAATCTGTGGCCCCAGCACAATTGCTAATTTTCTTACGGGAAAAGGCCATCCATCATTAGCTGTTTGTGAAGCTCAAGAGTTCCTTCTGTACTTCCTAGAGACCCTGTACAACCCCTGGGCTGCCAGAGTGAAATTTAATATAAATTGCTTCAGTTCAAAACTCAGGCTGGAAGCATTTTGAGCCAAAATACTATCATGCCTGATCGTATGATATACACATATAGTTGTATTGCACTGCAACAGACAGTACTTTTTCAGTTATGCTTTTTTTAGGACATAGTTTATGTGGTACTTTTTCCAGTTTCTTGTCTTGAAATTGAGATTTCCATTTATGCTTTTAGCAGATGCTAAAAAACTAACGAGTGCATATTGCTAAGATGTAGATGTTGGGCCGGGGGGGGGGGGGGGGGGTGCAGATGCACAATCTGATACTATATAGAAATTATGGGATTGATTTGCTTCACTGAGACCTCTGCCTCTACACACATTATACATTATATATTTATCAACTTGTGAAGTAACCAAACACAGGCAATTTGGTGACCGTCCTGTAGAACAGAATCTCGTAGCCACTGCGTAGTCATGGTATTACTGCCAACATTGCTGAACTTCCAAGTTACCCGAACACAAGCTCTGTGGCCCTTGGTATCCAAGTGAAGGCGTCCTTATCCTGTTTGCATGACTGCACGTGTTCTCTGGGAGTATCTGACCTGTCTGTTGGATGGTTAGAGGAGCTCATATGGGTAATATGTGCTGTCTGAGCTTGGGGTCACAGGTCACAACTCCACATATGTTGATGGCAGTTTTAAGTTAATTTGTGTGTCCAGTTGGTGTTTGTGTGTGTGTGTGTGTGTGTGTGTTTTTTTTTCCCTTGTTTCCTTGACTAAAAGGCCAGGAGCCTGGACAGTGCTTGGCTACCGGGGCAACATTGGTGCAACCTCATTCATTAACTGTGACCACCATATAGGGGTGGGTGTGTGTGTGTGTCTGTCTGTCTGTGTGTTCTGGTTGGGGGGTTGGAGGTTGTTGTGTAGGCTACGGGAGTCACAGAACACTGCCAATTGCCTAAATGACCATTAACAAGAAAAGGAATTGGAGGCAATAACAGGGTAGAGACAGTCTGAGAAGCCCATTGGCCTTACCAGCATTAAAACAAATGGCTCTCCTTTTCAGTGTGGTCTGGGTAGTATGCCTACAGTCACAAATGAAAGATGTTGCTGTAAAACACAAATCTTTAGCGAAAAGTAGCAGTGTAGGAGATCACTTGTTCACGCAAGGAAAATACTGTAGACAAGTCACTGTGCCCCACACCCACACACACCCACCCCCGCTCTGTGGTGAAAAGAAGCCCAGCATCTGAAAGCCATTGTGGTCTGAAAAAAAACGTTTGTGTCTTTAATTGTCACGTTTGGCATGCAAAGGTTTTAATTTGAAATGTGAGCGCTGCTGATTGCATTCTCTGGAGGCGCTTTTTCTTTCTTTCTCTCTCTTTCTGTCTCTCTTGCTCTTTTTGGTTCTCCTTCACTTTTCATCCTTCTCTCTTATAGCCCCTTTTTTCTTTTTCTGTCTTTCCCTCTCTTTTTCTCTCATGGACCTCTCCCTTTTTCCTCTCTCTCTCTATCTCTCTGTCTAATTGATACCTAAGCCTAGAGACGGAGGGTAAACATGAAGCAGCTGCTGGAATGCTGCTGTTTTTCAATGAGCGTCCCCTCCTTCCCACCATGCATTGCCTGTCAGGGGACAACAGAAGCTTGGTGATGGCTGCACAAAGGTAATATTTGCTCAAACCATCCTCGCTCAGTACTTCAGCCTGGTCATCTTTGGTTTCCCATGGGATTCACTTAGACGAAATTCTTCAACGTGCTTTGTGTGTGTGTGTGTTGGAGGGCCAGGGTATTTGAATGATTCAAAGCAAAATGTCATCATTTGTTAAATAAGTTCTGGAAGATTTGGAACACCTTTCCTGGCTTTGACTGTAATAATGGTAATTGTTGACTCATGTCCTTCAGTTTCTCCTCAGATGATCTCAAAATGTTGGATCAGTGACTATATGCCACCAACCAGCATGAACAAACATCATTCGTCATCTCATTTATTAATGTACAGTACGCTTGACTCAAGATGTTCATCACAATGTTTTTTACCCTTGCCACACTAAACATGTCTGACCTTTTCCAAGCACCTCTGTTTAGTTTAAAGCCAATGATTACCATATGCCCCAACACTGCACAGCCTTCATTTGCCCTTCGTCTAATGGGTTGCCATCCAGACACAGTCACTTTCTCAGAAAACAACCCCCTAATGTGACTGGCATACTGAAAGATGATTTCCATCTGACTTGTTACTGTTGTATAAACCAGCACAACTCGGTTGCATCCATCACAACAGACCAGGAAGCTGGTGGTCGTTTTTCACAGAACTGATTTGTTATTTTCTGGTGTTTTTTCTCCAACCTACGAACAAGAGATGGAAAAAACGCTGTGAACTGCGAAGCCATCCCCGTGTCGGAGGAAGCCCGGAGGAGTTGCTAGGCTATGAATGCGGCTTGTTTGCTCATGTCTCAGGCCGTGAGAATGGATGAGGACAGCAGCGGGCCAAACCACAGTGACTGACTTCTCTCTCATGGCCCTGGTTAAGCGAAACAAACAAGAGGAATCTCATTTAAAGGGATGACCCTTTAGAAGGTCCCCGGAATTAAGCGAATGGGATGTCAATGAATAAGGCTGAGGTCAACTGTTTTGACTTAAGAAAGCTAAAGAGAGAATGTGATTGGAATTATATAAGGCCTTTCTCTTTTCCTTTTGTGGTTTGTTTGATGAACGACACATTCATTCCGTTCATGGGGTTTGCAGTGTTTCTAAAAGCCTGTTGTGGTCCAGTCTAGAGGGCCAAGCCATCGTAAAACATGCCAGAAGTGACAAAAACGCTGACGGAAACTCAATCTTCTGTCATTACGCTCTTAGTGACATGACACACAGTATTGCAAAACCGTATGGGATTTTTTTTACTTTATTCAAACGACTCGATTTGAATCGAAAAAACGCATTATGAAGTTTCCATGTTGTGCTGTTCTATTCAGTTTTAGACATTAAGTCCTCTTGATTGTCCAGGCCTAGCTGACATGGAAAAACATGGGAAGCGGAATCAAAGACCTCCGTGGAAAACTGATCTCGTCATTTTTTTTTGAAAGCTGGCTTGTACGCATATGCGCTTTTGTCCTAATAACGCAAAAGGCAGAGACCATTAAAACCATTTTCACAGTGTCCTTTATTTCCACCTCTAAGTAACTTAAGACCTAAGTATCTTTCAAATAGCTGTAGTCCGTGTTCCCCTCTGGCGCATTCTCATGGCTAGCCGAGCCGAGGCTTAAGCACAACTGTGCTCTGGAGCTCTGATTTACTTTTCAATAAATTAATGTAGACGGCATTTGTGTTCTGCTGGTTCTGTTTCCACCAAAGAGCGCCAGTTTCTTCTCCCTCCCATCTAGCACCCGTGTGCATCCTGCCCCCATTAAGCCGTCTCTGACTTTCACACTTCCTCACTTGATGGTCATAAGACTCCTTTTCTTCAGTGCAGCTTAGCGACGTAGCAACAAAAGCATGTGAGTGAGTGATGAGGAGTGGCCAGACAGATGTGTACATGTACATGCACGTGTGTATGTGTGTGCGTTTGTGAACATGTGTGTGTAAGCGAGATAACAGTGTGTCACTTTGAGATACAGGATTTGTCTAGTATGCGTGTGTGGGTGGGGAGGGTGTGTTAAAGAGAGGGAGAGAAAAGTGTGTGTGATACTGTGTTTGCGTGTGTGTGAGAGTAGAGTATGGGGGATGCGGGGTGTGTTAATATGTTTGAAAAGAGAGGGAGTGAGAGTGTGTGTGTGTCTGTGTAAGAGATAGAGGGTTTCAGGGTGTTTATGGGTTTGTACATGTATGCACCATATCGCATATGTGTGTGTGAGAGAGCAAGAGAGAAATGCAGGGTGTGTTTAGATGGGTGAGTAGGTGAAAGAGAGGAAGGGAGAGATGCAGGGTGTGTGTTTGTGTGAGGGAGTGAGAGAGTGAAGGGAGAGCAGAGTGAGGCTCTACCGCACGTCGTCGTCTCTGCAGAACTTCGGGATCGTAAAACATCAAAGCAGAGTGAGTAAAAGCAGCCGGGCGTTTTCCTGTTGTTGTTGAGTACCTTGGCGCTCCTCTTCTCTACATCCACCCACCCTTCATCCCCTTATCCCCTCCATCCACCGGTCTGCGGGAGATTTGCAAACAGCACCGTATTGTCAGAGGGAAGTTCAGGGCGCCTTGAGAAGCCCTGGAAATGTTTGTGCAGGGAGAGGAGAAGCCTAGTGCCAGTGGGGTATTTCAGGGATGGTGCGGCTACCTCATCTTCCTCTCTCTCTCTCTTGTCACGTCAGAACAGGGTGTGAGTGATTTTTATGGGTTTGAAATGGCTCTGCTGGTGCGAGATTAAACAAAACAGATAAAAGGAAAGGGTGGTAACTCCCTTTTTAGAAATGGTGTGCCACAACAATGTTTTTCTTATAGACATGGGCTCAGTAGGCTGGAATGCTGATTCATAAACTTAGTCTTCCACAGACATCCATTTACGTGAGTGACTCCGTCTGGAAGACACAATAAACTTATCTATGCAGCAGTTAGATGATGACGCTTCTTAATTATAAAGATCCTATACTGACTCTGCACTGCTGTCTGCAGGCATGTCTTTAGATATGGGTTCCTGCTCAGCACTTGTGACAGTCTGTCAGCTCTAGTGATGGGTAGGGGTGCAGGTCTCTCTATTCACAACTGGGACAAAGTTTGCTTTGAGTACCATATGACAAACATTCAGTCTTTGAGGCACTGAAATAAACAGCAGCACGTGGTCCCCCTATCCCCGCTCTCATGGTCCCTGTCAACTCCAAGTCATATGCTTTTGGGAATATAACTATCCAATCAGAGTGCGTGAGTATGACAGGCAGAGTGTGACAGATCCCTTACAAAAAGCATGGCAGGACTGAGAACATGTGTAATATAAGGCTTTCATTGCTCACATGAAAGGACCCTCTTTTGTTATTATGGGCTTTGTGACTATAAATTCACACTGTCAGACGGACAGAGGTTGCTGGTGGGGCTACAAAGCAGAGAATACTCTATGGGTATGCAGGGTGTTGTTCTAATTAAATATAATTAAAATCATTGTTGACTGTGTAGAGTATTTACTAAAGGGGAAGATCAGGCGCATGCTAACATCTAGAGTAAAAAAACTCCATATATCTCCTCAACACCTATCCTAGTATGGATAACACAAAGGTCAAGTTTATAAAACAGGCTGATCCCCACACCATACAGAAGGTTAAAAATGTTGTTTTGTTTTGTTTTGGCAGTATTATAAAAAACACATATAAAAACACGATTATGTGGGTTTTTAAAATGTTATAAAGTGAGAACCGCATATTTGAGGATATTGCTTTTTAATGTACAAAATTTGGCTCATACATCACATAAAGTCTAAATTTAGTTAGAACTTTTTTGGTACATGTAGGCACATACAAAATGAGATTGATTTTTAATATTGGTTCAGAATTTGCCAAATAGCATAAAAAGAATTAGCAGTGTAACTCCCTTAATGTGATCTTAGCCTAAAATGATTTAAATTCAGATTCTAGTCTCTGCAGACTGTGCCGTTTCTATTTGCTAAGTGACATAGACACACAAATAATTAAAATAAAGAACCAAGGTGCAAAGAAATGTTTCACCATATCCCTCTTCTTTCATAATTCCATTGGCCTGTCTGGTCTATCATTAATCTCTAAGTAATCTCAGAGTGGCTGCAGGGAAGAGGGTGTTTCAGCAAACAGGAGAGCTCATCGGCACTTCTGGCAGACCATGTTTCATACCAAGGGACAGGAACGACTGGAAAAAGGGAGGGAGGTTGTGGAGGGAAACATGGAGAAGGGGAGGAGAAGGTAAGGGGGAGCCTGGGGTAACTGAATCAGCTGACTGACGGGACAGTGTGTCGGAAGGAGTGAACTCAATGCCAGCCGTCACTCACCAGCCTCCCTCTAAATCAACATTTGTCAAAAACCTCAACACTGCAAACCCCACCAGAATATAAACATGGACATGACTGCGCTCTCACACAGACTCATGCACACAGACATATAGCCACACGCGTACGCAAGCACGCACGCACACACACACACATTCACACATATTGAGGCCTTTAATCAACACAGACTTTCACATCATGTTGGCTTCTGACATAGTATTTCTCCCTAAAATAAACAAACAATACATTATCTTTCATATTTCTGCAGTGGTTGCTCTTTTTTAAATTGGAGATTTAAATGGAGATTTCCATAGGCAAGTTAATAGGATGTTGTTGTCTAATGAGAGGCGCTAGCTCCAGCTCCTTGGGCAGGAGTGAACCGCGTGAGCAGACGATCCTCCAGGGATTTGCTCTCTCAGCCAGATGGTCAACAGATGGAGGAACCTGTTGGCCCTGAGAGAAGGAGAACAAGATCGGGGTAGAGAAATAAAGAGAAGGAGAGAGAGAGACAAAAATGAGGCAGAGAAGGTTTAAGAGATGGAAAAGAGAGAGACAAGCAAAGGGAAAGAGGAGTTGAAAGAGTAAAGCTGATGAGACCAGGCATGTTTAAAAATGGTGAAGAGACAGGTGGTGTCTTTGTGGGAGATCCATGTCGAAAGAAATGGTTTAAGCAGAGCAAAAGTGCATAACTAGAAAAGGGGAGAGGGGACCGGGGGAGCCTAAAAGGGAGGAGATTACAGATGGAAGTAGACGAGCTAAATCCAGACTGCTCCTAAACACTCAGTTGCCTCCTATTTCCAAGGGTGTAACCAGTAGGGTTTTAAGAACACACTGAACTTACGATATGATACTATTCAAGATTTTAAGTTTACAGTACTATTTATTTACTTACCTTTTTTTGTGAAACTGGTGTAATAAACTCTTAAACTCTTATCAAATCTTTTAGAGTGTGGCAAAGATATCACTCTAAATATTCTATTTATTTATTTATTTAAAGTACGGCTTAATTCAAATGCTATAATTGGTCACATAAACCTACCCCTTGCCAGGTATGCAGTTGTGATTGACTCTTTTTTGGTTTGTTTTTGGTGATTTCGGAAACAGGCTGCAGTGGGCTGGATTCCAGACAACAATTCAGATTTGCTAGCAGTTTTGCCTGGGTTAACACAGACTAAGATGGAATGAGATAGAGGCAAAAAAAGGGTGCGGTGAGGAGTGATAAGTACATTTTTGGCTGGAGGAATGAAAGTAAGTAGAGACACCCCTGCATTTCCTGAGCGAGGTGCAGAGGAAACACGGACCAATTTGTATACATGATGTGGGGGAGTATATGTGACACTCTTCTGTGTGTGTGTGTGTGTGTGTTTTTGTGTGTGTATGTGGTGATAAGCAGATGGGGGAAAGTTCACTTTGTTGCAACTGATTGAGTGGTGACGAAAGAGACACAGATGCAGGGTGGAGGAAGAGGAGTGTGTGTATGGGGGGGGGGTGCACACACTCATGTGAGTGCTCATCTGGTGAGGGTGTCTGAGAGGCTGTCCAGTGTAGAGACTCTGATGATGAGGGTCCTGTTTAATAGATCTCTCAGCCAGGACGGAATGTCTATTATTTATCTTAAAGGCTCTCCAGAGAGGAAGCTCACAGGGTGTGGAACAGTGAAGAGATGAGTGGATTTGGATTTGGATGTGGATTTTTTCAAATCTGAACAATATATACACATACATACACACACACACTCACACGCACACAGGTTTATCTCAATGGCAGCAGGCAGCACACATTAAAAACTATTCCCATACAAGGCAACTCAAAGGACCAGAGGGGAAAAAAACGGGAGGAAAACGATCTGTGGCTTCTCATAACAGACAAGGTCTGGCTCATCTTGAAGTGATGATGACTGTTTAGACTGTGGCCTGGCCCTTCAGGGAAATTACACTTCAACAATCCAGTATTAGGAAATGATTGGGGTTGGCGGATATTGTGCCACTAGATCAAAGGCTAAAGTGATGCGCCATCAATTACAAGCTCCGTTCAGGAGGTCACTTAGACACCTCCACAGAATGACATCATCCCTGTCAAGTCCAGGAAGGGAGTGTGTGTGTGTGTATTAGGTGGCGGCTGGGGTGGGGGGGGGGTGGTGGTGGGGTGTGGGGGGGGGGTGGAGGAAGCAAGCTGTGAGATATCTAAATATTTTGAGAGTTATGGAGTTATGGTCTCATTACTGACAATCTGTTGACCCTGGATTACTGGATTTTATTGCATTACACACTGGACTCAGGTGCACCTGGAAAAACAGCATCTGCGTACTGCAGCAGAGGGAGCTGGGTTGTCTAATTCTGACAAAGTGTTTAATAGGCAGTGCATCTGGACTGATATGGAGACATTTGTTTGTGTTTGTATGTGTTTGTGTGTTTTCTTGGGCACAAATTGTGTGTGAAATATCAGCCACTGAAAATGATCTGTAACCAGAGTATTCAGTGAAAGTCTGAGTCTGTGATTTTGGCGGTCGACTTGGGCTGGGCAGTTCATCAAAAAAGAATCAAAACTGACATTCAGAACGATGAATTGATGTATTATTGCCCATGTTCATTATTGCTGTTTTTTGTTTTTGGGAAAGAAAATAAATGACATGCCAAAGTAACTGAAAAATGAGCATCACAGTGTCCATGTACAGTGTTTTCAGACAAGGGTGCAGTACAGACTAGGGAACTGCTGGTTCCCGAGAATCTCTCCAGGCCGTTTTAGAGATTCTGGCAGCTAATTGCACATTTTAATGCAATTTTAGAGTGACTAAAGACAACCTAGGGTAAGCTCTGCTGGGCTAACATTACCATACACTCCACTGTTCTATCCATCCATCCATCCATCCATCCATCCCAAGTATGGCTTAATTCAGATGCTATCATTGGTTGTGCATCACATAAACCTACGCCATGCCAAATATGTAATTGTGATCATCACTGTTCTATACACAAAACTGATCTACACACACAGTACACACAGTCTACCAAACATGATCAGACTTCACATTCACAGTAGATGGTTTTCATATGTATTCATTGTGAGTGGTACCTTAGTTTAAGTTGTTCACAATCTTTAGTAAACAACCATACATTGTTCATTGTTCTTTGTGTATTTACTTTATTTACTGATAAAATGTGCTTTTTCATGAGGTAACACCTTTAATAGTTGATGAACAGTGAGGTTAAAAAAACAACAAAATAATTGTTCATTAATTTTAATTAAGGTAAAATATGCAGCTAATCATGATTTTGATTTGAGGTCTTAAATGGCCAGCCCTATGGTAGACTGATGATATTTGAGCTTACCAGCCAAAGATTACACTCGTTTTCCATGCGTCTGTGGACAAACATGTTGATTCGCTGGAATTATTTATGCCCCATTTGAAGATATAGTACAATAAAAGTTGTATGAGGTGCATTTTTTTACACACATAGGAAATATACTACATAGACTATGTGTGGACAGGGTGAAATATCGATGTTGGATTTCAAGGAGAAGTCAACAAATCATACCGCCATGGTACACCCCTATAAGCACCCCTAACCTTGCCATTTGCTGTCAAGATTTTGACCTCAAGGAAAGCGCTGTATTTACACACCAAACACACACTAGTCATTCCCACTTGAATGAGACTACATTTACATTTATGTTAATGCATTTAACAGATACCTCTTATCCGGAGAGGACAAACATACAACACAACTCGCTATCCGGAAACTGTCAGAAGATGGTTGTGCAGGAATGTGGTTGAAGTACAGTACAAAGATTACTGGTATTTCTCTTCCTTGGTATATCTTGATCAATTTTGTAATATGTTGCACAGGGAGACTGGCCATATGTTAATGTGGGGTGTTTTGTTGCTGTTTACTGAAGCAAAAGTCCCATTGTTACGTAATAATCATTGTCTTCCTGTATAAAACAAGGCAAATGTCCTGAGTCACTTTGCACTTTGTGGCCTCTAATGCTTAACAAGGATGTGTTAACTGTTGGCATCTCTTTTAGTTTACTGGTCTATACTGTAGTGAGGGCATGTTCTGATTACCACTTACCACCAGAGGTGTAAAGTAACTGGTTGATGTCTGTAGAGTGGGAATAGGAGAAAGGGGCATTGTGTAATGCCTATTTCGTATGTCGTCATCATACTTCATCAACATAAATATACAATTGCAGCAAAATTTTGATCTTCACATTGCAGATGTCGGTCAGTCAAAAACTAAAACTGTTAAGTGGTTCAAAATAATGTATTTGGACAAAATGTGTCATTTTCTGTTAAGAGTGGCTGCTATTTCTGAAACAAAAAAAGATACCAGGAATGCTATAACACACTAACTGTGTGTGTCTGTTAGTCATTGTAATGGGTGCATCAGTGCGCTTGAAGTTGATGATTGTCTTGCTAATTACAGTGGCTAAGTCCATGTCAACGGCGTGTCGTTACAGAGTAATGGTTTGCATTTGTCCACAGGTTCTCACAGCTTTATGCAACCCTTATCTTGGCCAGATCAATTGCCGTTGTTAATAACTGCTGGAAACCACTCACTAACACTTGGAGTACCATTGCCCCCTCTCTTAACTTTTTAAGACCACCAGGGCCTGGCTACTGACTCTAAAATGCTAATTTGCCTGGCCAGTAGCCAGTAGTTCCCCCTGTCCTGTCCTTTGTGTGCTCATGAAAGTGGCCCTTGGTTATGCGAGTTCAGAGGCAGGTGAGCAACAGCTGCTGTTGACCCTCAACCCTGCCTTCCCTGCGAGAAAATGGCTTCAATTATCAGAATACGGAGGCCCTGTCGTGGACAGGAAGTGAAGCTTTATGGCCTCGTACAGCCAGAGTCCTCCGTTACGCAGACAGACAGCGCACAGACGGGGCTGTACTCTGTGAAAGCCCCACTTCACACCTGAGGGGTTGCATAAACATTTCCCTCCTTTCACTGCCTGGTTGGACGTCGCACAACAATGTTAAAACTAAAAAACGTTTCCAGGTTTTCCATTTTACTGAGTGTCTGTATATGTGTGTGTTAGGCAGGTGTGTGTGTGTGGGGGGGGGGGGGTCATTTATTTTGTTATGACCTCTTTGAGGAGATTAGACTCTTCATTTCTCTTCAGGGAGTATGACTGGAAATATTTTAAGGGAAACTACCCAACATTGAAAGGGGTTCTCTGGTAATTTGGAATGTTGTTTTTGCTTGCTGTAAAATTCACAAATTAAGGCTCTCGACCCCTCTTGTCAGGCTGATTTACCTGCTAAGGCGCAACATCCACACACCTTCTCCTAAATCAGATGCTTGTTTTTTGATAAACTAAATTTAAGTACCCATAAAACTGGATTACTTTGCCAGTCAGACTGTTTCTCCAAGGAGCCTCCTTAAAATAAACTGTTGGCACTCAGCATGAATCCTTAGGGAGGGCGACCATAAAGCCAAATTCTCCTCTCAACTGGAATCTCTTTGTCCCACATGGACTTTTTTTTCTTTCAGTCCTTTTGGAGGCATGGATGAGAAACGATGGCGGAGAAAAATTAACTGATGAAAGTTTGTTTGGGTACTGTCTGCATTTCATACAATATGTGTTATATGCCTGCTGTTTATTGCCATGTTTGTAATTTGCTATTACATATATTGAAACAAAGACATCTATATAGTCTACACTTGTGCTGACATAAACATTTAAGTACTGCCTCAGTGAACATTCAGATTGTTAATCTCACAGCAGGATGCATTTTAAGTGGCAGGTAATGCTTTTATGACACAAGTCCCACTCATTCCTTCACTTACAAACAACAAGTGCACATTAACTGGCAGGATGTATCAGCTGTGTAACTGGACCATCCTGTTCACGCTGCTTTTGCTGCAACAGTGAGTGTCCACTATAATTAATGTAGCTGGCTGCACCAGACACAAGAGTGCAGCACACAGTCTAAATAATAGACTGGTCATTTTAAACTATGTTTTTTACCTATGTGAATGGAGCAACACTATCAGTAGGGTTGGTACTGTATGGAAGTAAATGGAGGGTATTTTAAGATAAAGACTCATTGTGTACTCATTTGTTAGACGTTTTATTAGACAAGTTAGACAGGTTTAGATAGTGGTGTTTGGGTTTTTTTTTGTGTGTGTGTAAGCATGACTGTTGCCCTCCACGTGGAATTGCCCACTGGAGTCTTTGTTAGAAGCCTAGTAGAGTTTAAGGTATGGCATCCTTCCATGTTCATGGTTGTGGGCAGCCAGAATGTTTTGTCTGAGGCGTCTACAGGAGAGAGGCCTCTAGTGGGGTTGAGTTTGTGTGTTGGTGAGAGACCAGGCAGAAAAGATGTCATCTGCTTAGGGCATAGGTATCAGCTGGCCATGGTTGTTGTCCATGTGGCTGAGGTCCTTTTGTTAAGTTTAGCAGATGTTTTCATTTATGAAGCATCCTCCTATAGAGTTTTAGAGTAGCCAGTTATTAGCCACTTAGTGCGAAGAAATACATATTGCTTCTAGAACACTGTGGCACAGTGGCGACAGTGCTATACTATAAAGGGCCAGGTGCCCACCGAGACCCAGGTTTGAATCTGACCTGCAGTCATTTCCTGATCCAGTGTCTCTTCCCCCATTTGCTTCATGTCTGTCTTCACTGTCCTGTTACAATAAAGGCAAAAAAAGTCTCCAAAATACTTGGAGTCATTGTGACAGGTGTGTTGAATAGTTAACAATTTGACAAAAGTCTAAAAGCACTTTAACAAGCTGGGATGGGAACTGTGGTCTATGTGGCGAGGGTGCTGGGTTGTAAAATGAAGTGACGAATTTCAGATCCAAAGAAAATGAAAAGCCAAGAGTGGGAGGATGACTCACAAGAGGCTGACCGGCTTGCTCTCCAGTGTTGATATTACACTTGCTCAGTGTTGTAACCTTGACAAATCACTGGGGTGACAGAGCAAATTTCGGTCCGATTTCTCCATTTGGCACAACAACAACAAACCCAAGGCATATGTGTGGGATGAAGGAGCACTAGCGAGGTCTGCTTTGAGTGCTTGAGCCCCCACCGCCACCCCCACCTCCACCCAGGCCCCCACTGCAGTGGGGCGAGGGAGCGGCGGCAGCAGCAGCCGCAGCTCCGCCATAATAAAAACCAAATAGTGGACGTTGCTAACGCGGCTGCCCAGCCAAAAGCTTGCCGGTCAGCCAACCAGATGGGCTTGTTCTGGGAAAGCGTGCCATGAGGGCCAGGGTCCAGGCCTGGGTGGACAGTAGGGCCCTCGGCCTGGCCCAGCTGATGCCTCCCGCGGCTCCATCTTATTTCATCCCAAGGCACGTCACTGTCGAGTCACACTCCAGGCCAGCCAGCCAGCTGGTCAGTTTAAGGAGTAGAAGGTCACTGAGAAAGGGGGTGGAGGGTGAAAAGGATGGAGGGCAGTGGGGTGGGGTGGGTAATTGCCCTCCCAAAGTGCATTTGGGTATTTCTGTGAGCATTGTCATTCTTTCGGGAAATGACATGACCGTGTCCCCAAAGTATGTGTTGTTCTTAGATGACCTCAGTATCTCGCAATGAATGTGGCCAGAGTTACTAATTGTTACTTACTTGTGACTGCAGAAGAAGGGAGTCATGTGCTGTGCTCATTAGGCTTCAACTGTTGGTTTCATACCAGTGACTTGATGCGCTGCCAGGCTGCCGGTCACAGGGTAGTGATGGGGAAAAGGAGGAGATGGGGTTGCTGATGGCAGCCATGAATGTTGCACTGGGGAACGCACCACTGCACCTCAAAAGCAAAATATTGCCCTCATGTTTACAGTCCCGGGGAGACTGAAGAATGCTGGAAATGTAGCTAGTCTTTGATGCAGTCCTCATGCACATCACATCATGGCCCTATCAATTTGTAAACGTTCCTACAGGAGAGTAATCTGTGCTGTAGGTTGGCCAATAAGATAAGCCCATCATTTTTTTGAAGGTAACTACGTCTGTCTTTGTAATCTGTACATAGGTCAAGACTCAAGATCTGTTGAAATGCACATCTGGTGTGTTTGTCAAGGAAGTGATGAAGCTTATCTTGATGAAATGTGCTGTGAAACGGATGTGTATACTATCCACATTTTCTCTGTTGGTCCCACTCAACATTACAACAGAGATCCCCCCTAAACCTTACTGTGAATTGCATTTTTTTATTGTCTGATATATTTTTCCCTTCTCTTCCTTTATTCTAACCAGGGCCACTGTGTCCTCATTCAAGGTGATTACAACAGACGTCAACACTCATGTGAACACATGTGAACATGAACTTCCCTGTGAATTGAACAATTTTTTCCGATATGGGATTTTCTTTTTTGTTATTATTCTGTCAAGGACTGTTGTGTTTCACACAAGCTAAAGTTAACATTTTAACTGGACAAGCCAAACCCCCCCCCCCCACACACACACACTCCCTTTATCCTTCAGCTTAACATCTTGTCTGGGTTCTTCTCAGAGAAGTCAAACCAGGACAATAGCTCCTCGCTTCACACTCGGTTCTCCCCATGGTCCTAATGGAGGTCATATAACAAATCACATGCCACATTTTTAAACGCCATATAAAGATAATAAAAAAATGTGGAGTGTGGAGTGAAATGAGGGCATACAAAAGTATAGTGTACAGGGAGGGATCACATAGGGTGGGGGATCCATTGACGTTAACACACAACTCTGGTGGGGGGAGTTGGCCCATGTCGTTGTGCCCTTTTGCTACGACATTCCATCCTGATCACCAGTGGGAATCTCAGACCTGTCTGTCTGTGTGTGTGAGTGAGAGAGAGGGAGAAAGAGAGATGACCACAAGAGGAGCACTCCACCTCCCGAAATGTATGAGTCATTTCCTAAGCAAAATATGGAGTATTGCGGAGTAAGTGCTCGTATCAGCAGGCCTTTGACAGTGGTGTCATTCACAGTATCTTGCTTTGGAGCTGGGTGGCAGGAGTGAGGAGGTTATGGAGGCAGACAGGGACAACTAGGGGCAATTAATGGAGCTGTTTGTTAATGGAGGTGTATGGATACCTGGAGAGAAGATGTATACACCTGAGCAAGAGACTGGCAAACCAGCGTAGACCTCGGTAGCTTTTGAGAGGTGCTGTTCAAATCTGGTCCTAATTCAAAATAGGGATTTTTTTGTTGTTCTTTCCTCTGACTGGAATACCTGTATGGGTGGTGCTAGTCATGTTGGTACTGAATCTTGGCTGCTACCGGTGTGCCACTGAAAGAGGTACTTAACCCCAAGGTGCTCCAGTGGAGACTACTGGCCCTGAATTGACAAATGTAAGTTGCTTTGGATAAAAGTGCCTGCCAAATGCATAAATGTAAATAGTGAGAGAGAGAAGGTAAAGAAGAGTGTGACTTATGGACTTGCAAAGAGAAAAAGAGCAAGACGGGTAGTGAACTATGATGAGTGGGTAGAGAGAAAGATGGAGATAGAGTTAAATGGAGGAGGGAGAGGAATGAGTAGGAGGTGGAGAATTCCAGGGAAAATGAGTGAGAAGGTGAGTAAGCGTGAGATGGAAAGAGGGAGGACGTGTGGAAGGGATGGAAGGGAGTGTGTGTGTGGGGTGGGGGGGGGGGGGTAGAGAGAGAGAGAGACTGTGTGTGTGGTGGGGGTGGGTGTGTGTGGTATGTGTGTGTGACTCTAGTGTGCCTCTGTGTGTAGCCCAGAGAGTGAGCGATTGAAGACATGTTTAACCAGGGCGAAAAATGCTGATGTTGATCTTTATCCAGACACAGTGGTGCTGTACCTGATCGGCGTACTGCATCATGCACAGACCCCAACACCCGGCCTGAATTTATGATTGTTGGAAAAAAATCTGGGGCACACGAGCTCTCAAATTTTACAAGGTCTACCAAAAATAAGGCCAGTGTGTGTACACAGGTGTAAATTTCAACAGGCTGTACGATTCAGGAGGCATGTGGCTCTTGACTGTTTCGGTCCATATAACACAACCTCTGGCCTCAGTGCTCACTAAGTGTCTGTCAGCAGTGCTTACCTCTCCCGACACAAGAAACACAAATAAACGATAAGGCAGTTATATAAATATCCAAAAGCGCCATTAGAACTTATCACTCCAGGTGTATGAGGCATTTAAGGGGTTGTGTGTGTGTGTAAAGGTAGAAATAACATTTGATCATGGGTTGCGTGGCGCGGTGTCAATGCAGATGGAAATGTATGAAGGGGCTCACAGACGTGTGATGAGGTCATGAAACATTGTGTCAGTACAACGTGGAAGTTACAGGCTGTTATTTCAACACCTTTTGCTGAAATGTCAAACAAGCAGCATGTCGTGCCTCAAAATGGATCTGCCTCACAATCTGACCATTTCGATTTAAGCCATCACATTACCTCTCTCTCTCTCTCTGTGTGTGTGTGTGTGTGTTTATGTGTGCATTATGTAGTTTTCGTAGCACCCTTTATTATTTACTTGTGCTATATTACACAAGGTAAGGCAAGTTTATTTATATACCGCATTTCATACACAGAGGCAGTTCAATGTGCTTTACAAATGTAAATAAACCCAGAGGAGACACTAGCACAGAAAACAACACACACCGTTTTATTTCTGTAGTGATATGTTGATATAAAGAGTCATTTGGGTATTAGACGCATTAGATGCCCAATACTTTTAACAAAACAAATAAATAAGCGCCTCTGTTAAAAGTCACAGGCTCTTGTGGTTCTTGACATGAGTGGTGGGATTTGTGAGACTAGCATTCTCATGCTCGCACACGACCAGCTGCCTGCCCGTTCCATTTACACATGTTAATCCTGCGCTCTCTGCCCGAACAGCCCTTTTTACTACCCACTTCTTTGTATCCCGGGGCCAAGAAAATAAACACTTCAAAGTGAAAACGCAAGCGTCTGTTCCCCCTTACACACTAATTATGCACAGGATATCTGAATCTCTGGCCTTTTACCCATCAGAGGGGGCCTAAAAAAAGAAAATGAAACGTATGAACAGGTGTGTTCTATTTTCAGATCTTTTCTATTTATTTGAGGGGTTGTCATCCCGATAAGGTCCGAACGAATGCTGACAGTCTTCTGAGAGCTTTGGCCATGTCCAGAATGTTCCAGAAATGGAGGAATTAATCAGGAAAGTTAAAAAAAATCCTACTCTGTTTGTTTGGTTTGATGTAATAAAGGCCTGCTGCTGGGACAGTCGTGCTTCAACAAGGAGGAATTGAAGTAAATTGAGGACAGTTATGGCGAAGTCAGTGCCTTGTGATCATGCCTTGTCCATTTGTTTTGCTTTATACACCACATGTGTGGACTACCACAGAAGGGTCACCTATCCTCTTAAATTTCCTTGTCAGCTATCAAAGCAGCGCTTTCTTGTTTTGAAACGAAATGAGCTCTGGACAAAATGGCCTCGCGGCCTGTTTTCAGCCACAGTAGCAACCTTTAATTCAAACTCGGTTAAACCTTAATGGCATAAGTTATAGTGTTGGCTGAAACAATACTTTGTGCTGAGCCTCCCCCTGTAACATGATCAAAGCTTTGCAACACTACTGCCTACTACCACCCTTAAGGAGCAGTGTTAAGCAGTGTTACCCTCAAGGGTTGCCATGGGGATCCTGGGGGGTTGAACAAGACTTTGTGTATATGGATGTTGTCGATGATATCCATCTGGAACCAGGGAAGAGAGCGCCCTCCTTGACTTTGAACGTGCACCATGGTCTTGCATAATGTAAGTAATGCATATGGATCGAGGAATGAAAGCAGAGATTACACCGTATAAATATCCTCCCACAGTCCGGGATCTCTGGCACTTCAAAGCATTCAGATTGAAAGTATGTCCAAGAGGACAAGGGAGAGCAGCCTTTCACCAAATCAAACATTTACATTGGATAATTAATCTCTTTCATTTTTTTAAAAAAATAATTGCCTTTAATGATCACCAATTGCACTAAATGGTGCAAAGGCAGCTAGCCTTTGACACTCAGTTTTTTTCTTCTCAGTTTTTTTTTCTCCCTTCTCTTTTTTTTTTCTTTTTTGGACAGAGAACCCAGATTTTTCCAGCAGGCCTTATTAAACAGTGTGGGCATTGTCACAGAGGTCATAAATTCTCCTGTTTAGCAGGGGAGAAATGATCTTTTCAGATGGCCAGTAGTGTCTTGACTTTAAACTAGACCTTTAAAATAACACTGTCGGATGACGACTTTGTACTTTTCTCGTTGCTTGTCTTTCTTAACCACTACAACAGGTGGGTTGAATCTTCATGTTCTTAACCTCCTTTTCCTCAGGCCCACCAGCGTGGCTTCTTTTCTTTCTCTTCTGGAATGGCGAGCAGGAGGCCTCGCATAATTTTGATGACGGTGATGAACGAAAATATGAGGCCATCTGACTATCACCACCAGACATGGCTATTCCTAGATTTAATTTATCAGAAGCCAGTCCAGAGACATTTTTAATCCTTTTTATAGCTTGTTTATGTAAGCAAAGCAGTTCTTATAATGAGCTAAGCAGTCATTTTTCACCAGCCATCACTACTGGATGGTGGAAAAGCACAGCCACTCTACATTTTTGCTCACTGATCCTGACATGTAGCCTGCATCAACAGGAAACAAAATTCTTTGGGGAACTTTGGGGAATATGGACAAAATATGGACAAAATGGCCTGTGTGTGTGTGTGTCTATATGTATATATGTATTTGTATATATATATATTTGCTCTTTGAAGTCATTGGTTCCTCTTGTATCTCCTAACCTGGGACATCTGCTGTGCTGTTGTGCACCATGCTTACACCCTGTGGCATTCCAAGGTCTGGCTCCCCCTGTTCATTTTAAAGGTCTTAACCAGAATGCCACAGTAACAGCAGCAGAACCAGACATTTGGAAGCCAGAACAAAGCAAAGAGGACATGATAACAGCATGTAGACCTGTTTAAAAGCTGCATGGGGCCATGCACACAGAAATACACACACACACACACACACACAGTCAGTCAGTCAGTCAGTCCTGTGTGTGAGCCCCCTGCCATCACATGTTTATTAGAGAGCACAAGCCCGCTTTCACCTCTGCAATATCTGTCTGCTTTTAGCATTATTGGTCTTGGCCGCTACCTCAAGCAGAAGACTTTTGAGGACAGAGGAAGCATTGCCAGGACACAGTGTAAGAGTTCGCTGTGGGATGAGGTGCTCGGGTGTGTCTTGCTAAAAAGGATGGTGAGGTTTTTTTGTTCAGCGAGGTTGTCTTGGCGTATGTGGCTGTTTTGCACCGCTGATGGTCAATTTATGACATGTCTTGATAATGGATCTCCCCTAGAGGTGCTGTCATAAAACAACTTCAGTTCTGCTCTTGTAGAACAATGCTGGCATTCTCAGTCCCCCGCTATCACTCACACACTTGACACATCCAAGATTAGAGGGGCAAATTTTTTAAGGCAGGCCCAAAGTGTGTGTTTGTGTGTGTGTGTGTCTGTTACAGCAGTATTACACTGCCCAGTCTGTTCTCAGAAAGTAGCTTCCTGCTCTGGCAGCCTACATCTGAGCTTATCATGGCATCACAGGATTGTAAATCTTTAAGCTAACCCTGGTTCCCTGTTTGGATGTAAATCATAGACAAGAGTGCTATGAGACGACTAAAACGCAACAGCACAGCATTTCTATTGCTGTTTCATGTGCTTTGCTAGCCTCTTGGACAAAGTCTTGTTTGGTAATGAGATGGTCAGTGTTGGACAGCACATTTAAACATGGTGGTGCAAATCATGCATGTCTGAGCTGTTAATTGAAATGTGCCTCAGAAGAGATCCTCAGTATCTTCAGATATGTGAGTGTTTTTATAACTATTATTAAATTTTTAAAAGATTAGCTAACTTTTTTGTGTATACTTTCTTCATATCCTTTTTAAACTAGGTTTATAGTTGAAGGTGAGCAGCTGTCACTGAAAGCTGCAATGGATCTTTAAGCAACAAAATCACAGAGACTTTCACATAATTAAAACCATGATGGCCTTCTTACGAGGAGGTTTAACACTAACATTGGCAAAAATCTATATCCTGCCATGATGTCTTGTTTGTGAAGTGAAAATCCAGTTTTACAGCTCTTCCCATATGAGAGTCTTTTAATGGAGGCTGTCCCGGAGTTTGTGTTAAATCTGAAGGATGTGCTCGCTAGTGACTTAATAGCCGTAGTGGTAACTTGCCATAGTCCTCAAGCCGGGTCCTAATGTATTCCACATTATTCTGGTTTTAGGACTGCTTACAAGCCCTGGTTCGCTACCCCCACCCTTCACTTGCTGCACGTCAAAGCACCTCATAACCCATAATATGGCTACAATTTTCTATATTTCCTGCGCTACAAACAAGCAAATTACATGCATGCAACCAAATGTCCCGATCCATGCAGTCAATGGTGCGCCACACAGAGATTTATTTCTGTGACGGAAAGAAAAAAAAATCTTTTTTAATTCATGAATGTTTTACATCAGTGTGTATGAAAACAAGGAGATTTACAACAGTGGTGGCAATTTCATGGCTTGGTGCATGGGTGTCAAAATCAAGGGATAATTTATGGTAACGAACATGAGCATACTGTGTAGGAGGGGAGCTAATGTAGTGAGGAAGGTTGTGATTTAGCATTGTTATTTGGCATTGGCCTTCAGTGCATTGAGTCTAAGGTTTGTGTGTTAGTGTGTATGTGTGTATGCATGAATTTGTTGGTGTGGGATTGGATGTTTTGATGCTGCTTGATGTATGCGGTTTTTGTTTTATGACAAACATACTGAGCTTGCTATGAAGAACTTGATCACTGCGATCTAACTTATGATGCTGATTTTAGGTTTTGACATTTTTGGAGCTGGCATATTCGACCACAAATATGTAGTGCACTTGCAAATGCTGTGGTGGTACCACTTCAAATGAACTCATTATGAAAGAACAATGACAATTTAAAGTGCAAAATGAGTATGATTTAGCAGATTTCTCTATCCAAAGTGGCACAGACTCTCTCAACATTCCATTCAGGAACTGGTTCTCACAGATCAAGAAAATGATCCTGTTTAGCATTTTACTGGAGTGTTTAGGTTAAAAATAACAGTCTACTCTATTTAGATGTCCTAATCAGAGGCACATTTCAATATTTCACAATACAGTACAAACTAGACTGCATTTCCGGAGAAAATGCAAAAGTGGGCTTGCTCTGATGTGCTGCAAAGGCACCCCAGCAGGAGACACAGCCGCACGTTCTCACAGCAAGTTTCGCATCAACGCAGTTTGTTTGACTGAGATACAAGGCCACTTCCCTTTTGGTGACTTTGCCATCATTTACGGTAAGCCACAGCAGACTAATAAAAAAAATCACCCAATAGCCTTCGTCAGGCACGGTCTGAAAATTGTTCAGAAGAAGAAGTTTTGTGACAGTGGGACTAAGTATGTCACCTGTGCAAAATAAGTGGAAAACCAAAACCAAATAATATCCAATATGGCAGCCGAATTCTTACACTGGCATGAAAAAAGTTTTTGTATGAATTGAAACATTAAATGAGAGTCAAAACATATTTTGGCAACTTATTGCGACCCTAGCTGCCAAATGACACCATGTCTAATTGGAATGGGGTCCTAAGTCATCACACCAAATTTGATCTTGATAGAGCTCATTTCCTGTTTGGCTGCTTTCTGATTGTTTATGTGTAAGTGTGTGTGTGTGTGTGTGAGTGTGAGTGTGAGTGTGAGTGTGAGTGTGAGTGTGAGTGTGAGTATGAGTATGAGTGTGAGTGTGAGTGTGAGTGTGAGTGTGAGTGTGAGTGTGAGTGTGAGTGTGAGTGTGTGTGTGAGTGTGAGTGTGAGTGTGAGTGTGAGTGTGAGTGTGTGTGTGTGTGTGTGTGTGTGTGTGTGTGTGCGTGTGCGCGCGCGCATGTGTGTGTGTGTGCGTGAGAGAGAGTGACAGAGACAGAAAGAGAGACATATGGACTAGCTGACGAGAAGCTGGCATTGGGATGATATTTTAGTATAATAATTTATAATAATTTAGTTTAGTTCCAAACATATCAACAGATGACCCAAAACACATTTTTGCTCCCCTAGTGGTAAAATGTCACCTATCTGTTGTGCAGTGGTATGTGCAAAGTTAAGTAAAGTAAATAAGCCAAGATCACCTGACCATTTGTTATCAATAATTTAGCCAGTTCAAACATAGAAATTAGAACTAATTAAAGTTGGATAAATGTTAAACCTGTGATGACATTGAACCCAGATCAAGATCTGCAAATGTTGCTTTAGATATAGAATTAATGAACTCACTGTTATGGAATCACATTTGAGAGTTAGACTCATAGCCTGTAGTAGGAGGAATTTTAAAGTGTGTATGGCAGGGGTTCTCAGACTTTATTGGACTTGGGACCCCTCATGGAGCAGAAAAATTTCCAAGAATCCCTCATAGTCGGAACACACATTTGACCATACAGGTCTATATCCATTAGTTAAGTTGGATGCTAGATGCAATTTTGTAGCAATTTTCTTTACAGACTCCCTGGCAATGCACTATGGACCCCAGAGGGTCCCCCTGAGCCCATTTTGAGAACCAGTGGTGTATGGAATGCCACCTCATTTTTATAGGACTTGTTGAAATTCATAGAATCGGATGATTTCCATCGCTGTCTTTCTGTGATGCCAGGCAGGGTGACGTCATCAGACAGCCACAGCTGTGTTCCATGCCATAGAGATGACCAATGAATCAGTCAATCTTTCCAGTGCCCCCAATGCATTTTATATTGCCAAACTAAAATTATCGAAAGCTAGAGACATCACTAGCTTTGACCAACATTTAATTTCACCACATCCCTTACACCTAGTATTTTTATTTATGTGACGATATAAAAACATTGATCCAAATCAATGAGACAGTATTGTTATAATGTAAACAGAGTAAACTACAGCAAAGTAAAACAAACCTGTGTTCTAGGTTGATGCCACAACTATGGCTGACTGGTGCAGGACAGGAACAGCGGAACTGCTTTAAGGCCCGCTGTCAGGTAGAGCAAGCTGTTACATGGTAGTTGTGTTCTAAGAGAGCGAGTTGCCCAACAACCTGGAGGGTGATCTATGAACAGTATAAGAATGTGATTACTGAACTTGGTTATCAAATCTATGTTATATGTTCAAGTGACTTCATGTCAGGCAATTGAAACCAGCAAGGAGCATGCATTGCAACTGCTAAAGCAGAGCAAGCACTCTAAATTACGTCTTTCCTTCACTGGTACTTTGTTTTAAGAGCAAAATCTGTCTAATCACAAAGTCTTAAAACTCATGTCGCCAACAGGGGAAGAGCCATCTTCTCAACAGCTGCAGATAACAAGAAAAAAAGCCTTGTGGAAGCAAATGGGCTGGTACTGTCATCACATGGGATTGACACCCATCAAACCTGTCAGTGCTCCTGGTTCGGATAACATGGTGTACAGATAGTCATGCTCAGTAGAGACACAACTATGCTTCTATGAATGACAAAATGACAAAAGAGTGGCAGCTACAGTGTGCAATTCAGTTCCTAGTGTAGTACCTTATACCTTACCACTAGTCTCTTCCTGTAGAACCTCTATAATGTTGGTCTGATGAAATCATTTTTGTGAACCCCTTTATTGATCATCACCCTTGAGTTCAAGAAGCCCTGTAGCATCCGTCAATATTTCTGCATAGTGCTTTTAAAGGGCTTTTTCCAAAGTCCATTTGTGTAACTATTCCAGCAACAACACTTTCAGGTTTGTAAATACTGAGCAGCTTATGTTAATGTCAATCAGAATAGAATGTCCTATAAGGACTCATCCTACGTAATGTGAAAAGCCATTTCACAATGCGAGAGAGAGAGAGAGAGCCTGATCTGGTAAAAACTTCTTGCTCTGGCTTTTTGCCCACTTGGAGGTAATTATTTAAGGATGCATAATTGGGTCCTGTTAAAATGATTTATTGGTATCTAAGCACATTGTGAGATGGTTGGCTCTGTAAATATCTAAAGGAGTATTTACGATGATCTAACATTTTTAATCAGGGACACATTCCCATAATACCCAAAATTTGTTCTCGCCGCATCACATATTGAGGGATAATTGCTATCATATGATGATGTCATATGTTCAACAATGTGCCCCTTTGTTCCCTGCGTAATCTTGTGGCTCTGATGCTATCTGTGTGTGTCTATGGTTTGATAAAGTTTGATTAATGATCTGGGAAGTTTATAAATGGCTTATGCCAGCGCAGATGCAGGCGTTTTATGTTTTTTTTCCTTCCCCTTCCCCCCACTCCAGATAAAGTTGCTTTTGTGAAGTATGAGCCGAAAGACCAACATCTCGAATTTGTCACTCTGGTACATGAATGACTTTTATGTAATACGAGTCCCATGGCTTCTGATTGCCTCCAGACAAATTGGGTATAAATCCTGAGCTATTATTGTAATTTGTCTGCCTTATGGGGACCTAGATAGAGTGGGCAAAAGCCTTTGACAATGCCCCCCTGCAGGGAGGCATGACAGTGAAATGCACTGGGGGGTGGTTGATTCGGGGGGGCGGGGGGTTAAGTTTTAGGGGGGAGGGGAGGTTGGTGGTTGGGAGACAAGTATACTACTGGGGGACATCTGAAGTGAGTTTGATTCCAATCCTGAGAAGTTGGACTTCTTGGTGACAGATTGTCTGCTATTACTTATGGGAGTGTACTGCTGAACTGCAACATGGCCATACCGGAGATAATGCCTTCAGTGTGGCAAAGGGCCACAGAAGACTCTGGCTGTCCTGACTTTCCTGTTAACTGGAATCAAACACATTACATACTGTAACACATTAAAGAATATGCTGTCTATGGAGGCTGTGACTTTACCAGCTGTTTTGGCATTTTACAGGTTACTGTTATTCTTTGTGTCTCTACACTTTAGCATTTAAAAAAAATGTTGAAAAGGGAAACCCTCCTTACCTCTAAGATGTTGTTACCTCTAAGATGTTTTTGTAGCATAGCAGGGAAGGGAAGGCCTTGTAGGATGGCATGAGAAGACTGCGTTAGCCTCCAATATGAAAACCAGACGTGCCATGACCCCGCAGGCAAGCAGTTACTGGAGGAACATCACACTGATTGGGAGTGCCACCACAAAAAAATCTCCTTGGGTCCCTTTGAGTATAAAACACATGTAGCATTAAGAGCCTGGGCACCACAGTGTAGATTTTCTTCCCAGCTCTGTCTCTTTGGAAGTACACAAGCCTGTGTTCAAAGCCAAAATATTCCCCTGCAATAACATTTGGAGATTGAGATGTTACTCAGTAGCTTGACATCAATATATATATATCGCTCTGACAACTACAGATCAGGAGCTGTCCCAACAGTCTCAAGTCTACACACTGATATGGCAAGGCCTTTGCTTTTATTCATTTTATTCATTTATTTTGCTCTGGCATGAAATCAAGCCGACAAAATCAATCATGTTGGATCAAAGACATGGCAAAAGAAGCGTGCATGGAAAGAGTTTTTTTGTCATTTCTTCATCTAAGCTGTGCCTTGTCAATCACATGGTGCCGTTCATTGTTATTCATAAAGTTTTTTTTATTCCTTCCTAGTTACGGAAGCATGTATCTGAGGTGAACAGAACTGAATTTGAAAGCAAATTCCTTTTAAACTCTGGATCAGTGTATTGGATCTGTAGTGTACTTGTGTTTCAAATCCTCTGCACTTTTATTCACGGTACATTTTTAGATTTTGTGCTGGGGTAGATGTGGTGTTTGGACACTGGTTTTACTTTTAAAATTCCAAAACTGACAATTTTTGCCATGACCGCAGGAACACATTGCCAGAACTGTCCTCAAAGAACAGCAATCTGCATGCCATTTAGAAATAATAGGTCCACCGGGTCTCATTGAGCTAGAGCTCTGAAGCAGGTTTTTTTTTTTTTTTTTTTTTTAAATATATTATTTTTGAAGGGACAAATGATCAGCTTGAAAACATTCTGCATTGCTTGTTAACAGTGTGTCTAGATTCTTTCGCCTTCTCTTCACCCTTCTTGCCTGTGTGTGATTGATCCTAAAAATAGAAAGGTTGGTAAATCACTTACAAAGCAGTCATAAGGGATTAATTACATGTCCTTAGTATTTATTTTTTTAAACACATTTGTACCAAGTTTAACTGAAACTGGGTGACTGCAAGAGAGGAGAAATTGGCGAAATTGCTTAAAGGATTTAAGGTGAAAAAGTTCCTTTGTTCTTATTTAATCGTAATAAAAAGATATTCAGTCCAGTCTTACATTTATACCAAACACTCACCCAATTCAGATGGTTCAGATCAATAGTGTTAGTTAATTATTTGCTGCCTTACTCAGTGCACGATCACTGGCTGTTCAATCTGAATCCAATTTCCCATGAGGCAGTCAATTACGGTTGTTCCAACATGAAACAAAAGTAATACCCTTTCTTTTGTATTAGGCAAGTGTGTCATAGAGACTGATTTAATGCAAACCACAATGACCTCACAAGGGTCATGAAAAACTGTGTTTAGTGCTCAACCTCAAACTTGTAGGTTCAAGTTGCTTAGCTGGCCACCAGTGCTGTGTGTGTGTGTGTGTGTCTGTGTGTGTGTGTTTGGATTGTCTGAACAATTTGTGGCACATCACAGTGCAGTGATTTGTGAGTATGAGTGCAAGTATGTTGCATGCATTTTTAGGGCCAGTATAGAGGACTTCGGGTTTTAGATGTTGGCTAACGTTGGCTGTGATGTGATTTTGTGAGAGACAGGGAGACAGTGAAGGTCTGCTTAATGCTTTTACTCTCTCTGCGGGGCTCGACTCGGGTTGCATAGTCCAGGTGGTGCCTTCATTAGCTAAGCTCACTCAAGTCGGACGTAAGCCAGGCAGGTAACATCAGCTTCTTGGAGAGCTTCAAAAATTCATATTTATTTGTCTGGATTAATTATTCCTTTTTTGTGTGTGTTTTAGCAGAAAAGCTTATGTGAATAGGATCTAAACACACATTACTTTTCATTTTTTGAGGTGTTTTGAGGTGTTAATGGAGATGTACATGTATACACATGAAAATGCCTACATTGTATCTGCAGTTTGAGATCTTGGGTTGAGCAAGGACACAGCTGTGCTTAAACTCGTAGGGTAGTCATCTCTCTCAGAATGCAGAACCCCTATTTAACACTGTGCTATGCAGTCATTTGGATAACACCCCATCTCTTTCTTCATGGGTTGCTTCCATGCCAGATATGCAGCGTCACACTCTCAGCACCAAGTGTCTGGCTTTCAGGGACAGAGCCTGACCGCACTGGAAGCCACGTAGCTCGTCAGTACCAGAGGATGAAAATTATGGAGTCCTCATGGGTTTTGATTGCCGGCCAGATAAGAGGCCGCCAGGGTGAGATTTGGTTTCACCTTCCTGACCCTCTTAGCCCAAATACCCCACCCCCCCAATCCCCTGCTATCCAGAACCACACGGCTGACGTGTCAAAAGTATCACCTTTACATCCACCTTAGTTGGAATTCCTCTCATAATCTTACTTCTCCAGCGTGAGTTTCTGTTTTTTTTCCCTCTCCACTGTGCGTTCATTGCTCCCCTCCCTCCCCCCTGGAAATGTTATTTTGAACCACTCACTCTTGCTAGAAGCCATTTCCAGCGCAAACCAAAGACTTCAAATTGGTTTCTGACCCACAATTTTACATTCCAAACCAAGAAAAAAAAAGAATCTGCCACAACCTTAAATGAGGGGATGCTGAACACGAGTCCCCTGTCTTTGATCTGTCTTCTCCTTAGCTGAAGGTTTAAGCCAGGTTCCCCACTCTTTGTCTGTCTTGGAACAAGATGTATTAAGTGGAGCCATTCATCATGCATTACGACTATCCATAAAATATGAGTACAGAACATCAGACCCAGGTCATCTGTCAGATTGACTTTACATCAAGCTCATTGAGAAGGAAGAACTCTTGGGTTATGTTTAATAGCTGAGATGGTTTGCATTCCCTAGGTCTGTGTTGATGACTTTTTGATAAATAGCACAATAGCTGGGAAGTATTGGTATAATTACTATTTTGTCTCTTTGTGCTCTTGTATGATGGACACATCACAGAAATTAAATTTAGGCCCTCTCTAATTTACTCGTGTAATAGGCAACAGGGAAAAAAATTGATTTAAAAGACCACACTTTGTGCACCATGTGTGTGCCTCATAACAATCCCATTGTTTCCTGCCCTCTGTGACGGGACGGGAAAAGGCTGTCTAGACTGCAGGTGGTTCTCTCTTACTTCTGCTCTCTGAATTTATTTATGTAGTCTAGCTGCTGTGATTCATATGTCCAGTTCATAAACTTGTATTAAAATACTGTGGCGCAATATAGAGGGGTGAAGACACTAGAGCTCGTCAACATATTTTCCCTTCATCAAATGATTTCAATTATTTTAATGAAGCCAATTTTCATATAAAAGATCCTTTCACCTTCTGGCAAGAGGTAGAAGGTAGTGGCTCACAGACAGGGCTGTGGCACTGTGGACTTGCCTTTGAAGTCGCCTCTGGTTATTTTCCTGGTTGACAGATCACAGAAGCCAGGGAAAAATCAAAGGGGAAGTGCTGTGATGCCCTAGCTAAACTGCAATGCCAAAACCCGACTGCAGTGTTTTAAAGGTGAGCTTGACAATTGCAATGAACACATTGTGATGGCGGTGTTGTCATGGTCAAATGAATATTGGAAAAAAAATGTTTTGTCTTGTACAAACAATTTAGGCTTAACTGGAATAATATATTGGCAATTTTGCCATGCAGATGCCTTAATAAATAAATAAATAGCATGCCATCTAAGAAAAAAAAGTTGCATTTCAACATTTAGTTGGTATGAGTTATAAGTCCAGTTCATTTATTCTCTTAAAATGCTGTTGCAAAATATACAGGCTAACTTTTGTTGACATACAAATATATGGAAAAAATTCACATTGTTTGTATTAAAATGGAAGGGAAAGAGGTGGTGCTAGAGTATGGGGCTAATACTGGATGGACTAAATCCATGCTGGACCTGATCCAGATGTACTGTACAGTATTCTGATGAGCCAAAAATGGGCCAGTCACCAAAGCCCTCAGCAAAGATAGTGGACCAAGGCTTGACCTGGGCTACAGCCAGACTAGCTTGGGGCTTTGAGCTTTGGGCTGGAAATCAAGATCTAGACCAAATCAGCAGCAGACAGAGGTCAAATTCAGGCCAGATCTAGAGCACATAAAGACCAGGGAGCTCACAGACAAAGACCAAAACGTTGCACATGACCCTTAAACCTGGAAAGCTTCTTGTGCATATAAAATAAATAAATAAATAATGTAAACGGTTGGATTGGCAGAGCATAAAAATGACTAAATATATATACAGAAACATGCATGTAAAGCAGATGGTTTTACAAAGTGACTTTGTCAGCTATTAATTACATCAGGGCTGGTCTGCCCTAGAGCATCTTGGGTTTAAGTGCCTTGCTCAAGGGCTCGACAGTGGGAGCCAGAATTCAAACCCTAATTTCCAGGCTGCTGAAATGCTAGCCAGGTTCGTTAACCACCACCGCCCCACATTAATATGCATGTATCAAAATAACTCCATACATGCATAAGAAATCTATCAAATTCCATCATATAAACATTATGTAAAGGTGGAGATTTATTTATTTATTTTGTGCCTACATCTTGCAAAACAGGCCTTAGATCTTGTCCAATTAACACCTTGTATAAAAGACCTTAGTTAGCACAGGCCTTTTGAAGGCCAAATCCGGTCCAGGTTAGGGCCAGATCCACTCCAGAGTCTTGATCTGCTTTTGACTTGGTTCTCCACACCTCAGGTTGGAATGCCATGTGAGGAGAGGCCTTTCCTGATCCTTGGATTCCAGGGCAGGGGAGGTTGTTCCATTTGCTCCTGTGAGAACAGCACCTATTGACAGATGAGACATGCCCAATTTAGTTAAGTGAGCCGCAATCCCCCACCAAAAAAAGACACAACCTTGTTCCCTTTTGTTTTTGCCACACCCCATGCTGTATCGTGTTCACATTTCCACTTTCACAGCTGCCCTCAGCACCCATGTGTAGGTACGCAAGGAGGGGGGGAGTTTTTTTCCATCCTGAGATTTTTTTCCTAACAGTTTCATTTCATTTTCCAGTGCTTGGAGGTTCAAAAAAGCAAGGGGGGATAAAACACACAGGGCTCTGGGTTTCTTGGAGTGAATTGCTGAAAACTGTTACACCACAACTAATGCTACCCCAGGTCTGGTTCTTATTTCGAGCAATGCTTCATGGGCTCAGGGAGAGCAGTCCCTCTCCTAAGCTCAGGGATACAAACAAACAATCAATAGCACATTTTGCCTCCCCATGAGAACTCTGTGGCCACTGCCTCAGACCTCACTGGCTGCAGCACACAAAAGGAAGAGGCGTGCTACACACACACCCAACTGCTGCCTATTACCCATGGCTTCCTTGACATAAAGAAGGCATGCGTTATCAATGTTCCGAATCATGTTTTGTGTCTCGAGCATATTAACTTAACAGGCCTTCTTGTGGCCTCCTCCTTGTGTATAATTAGGGATCCTGAAATTGCCCAGAAATTGTGCAATATGTCATGGCGCATGGGAAACATCAGCCAGTTTGTGACATGGGGTTGTCCTCTAGTGGATTTCATATAAATTACATTCAGGCCAAATTTGGGGCGCATATTTTTTTGAAAACAGCTTTATTTCACTGAGCAAGACAAAGCTCAGATGCAGATGACACTGTAGCTTCTAGTGAATTGACTCAAAACTTGCACCCGTTAAATGATGCTCCTATTATGGATGCAGGCTTGAGGTCTTAGGGGGGCCCTAATTGACCAGGCCGTCCTCTCCACCCTTTCCTCTAAGGTGAGGGAGATAAGCCCCCTCTTAGCGTTTGTCGGCTTTGTGTGCCTGTGTCTTCCCACTCTGCCGTAAAGCAGCCCCAGACAGCTCCTATTGTTTTCACTGAGGCATGTTGATTCTGTAGAAGATAGCCCTCACCACCACCACCACCTTTACAACCCCCCCAAGTCCCCCCCCCCCCTTCACACTACACAGCTTCCCCAAAAACATCTATTTTAAACTAACATGGTGCAAGGGTAGCTCAGACTCAAGCCTCGAATGGCGAGAATTTACCCCCAGGGGCTAAAAGTAGAGCCCAGACACCATACATCTTTATCTGACAATGTGAACGTATCCCCTCTTTCACCACCCCTGGAGAAAAAGGAAAGTGAGGAGGGGGCATCAGATAGAAGAGAACAAAGGGGGAAAAAAAGAAGAGACCTCAGCTTTCAGTTCTGTAGGAGTGACCCGCGAGAGATCCCTCTGTCTTCCTAAGGGCACCTAGCTGCCAGTTTATCAGCAAGGCTGTAAATGCCTCCCTCTAGTCTGTTTCCCTCGCAGGCATAGGGACTGGTCGTCATGGCCCAGCATCCTGTGGGGCTTGTGATGGACAGCCGTGAATGTGTTGCTTATCTTATCCTGAGAGAGCTCTCTGAGTGTTGGGTCCATTTGGGAACTCCCCTGCAGCGGAATCGAGCAAACATTCCAGGGAGAAATGTTAGCTCCCGTGTCCATAGAAGGTTGGTCACTGCCCTTAGTGCGAACAAGTCAACCTTGTCTTCCCTCGGTGCACTGTTTGCATATTGTAAATCACTCGATGCCTCCTAACCCCTTGAAGTAACAAATCATAACTTTTTTTAACGGGCTTCAAATTAGGCTTTTTGACTTGCAGGGCTAAAATAAATGTGCCGTCTTCCAACAACAACTTACTGCTCATCTTGATGACTGAAATGACTTCAGTTGCACCAATAATGTCTGGTTATTGAGCCTAGTTTAAAAACAACTGCATTGGTGGATATTCTGGATAAACTCCCTCTTTCGAGCCGCCAATCTTCTAATCAAGCCAGCTTTGGCCGGACAGGTCTGAGGAAGGTTTTGATTTATGGCCGGCTTCCTGTGGAGATACTGTTGCTCCTTAGTGTTATTAACCTGAGCTTCCCTCTCTCCAGGACCCCTGTCTCTCTGGGCATTAGGCTGGGGGACGAGAGATTGATGTGGGAAACGACCACAGAGTGGGCTTTTTGTGACGGGATTGCATAAAAAACCATTCAGGTCCCCGGGGGCTGTCATGCAGACTTGCTAGTTCTGTGCGAGTTGGGTTGGGTGGGTGGGGGATAGTCAAGCAGCTCAGTGGCTCTCATCTGTGTTCTTGTGTGTGTGTATGTGTTGTGTGTTTTTGTGTATGTGTGTCTGTTTGTGAGACAGAGTGAGTAAGTGAGTGTGGTACAAGTTTATAAAATGCCGGCTCAAACGCAGTGGATTTATGGAACTGTTTACTCAAACAGCACATGTTGAGCAAGACATCTGTCTACCAACCAACGTGGTGTGTGGGATATGAATATCTAATTTTGAAATGCAAGCAAGGGCTTGGGCTGATATCATGCAGGCTTTTGTACCCAACAGTATATTAGACTTTTAGAAATTTCCCACAGGGTGTTTAAGTTGTATAAACGGATTTTGGTCAAGATAGAATGTATATGTGTGTTTCTGTTCAGTGTATATTCTGTTCATCTGTCTGTTCTTCAGCTCTTAGTAATTTTTCCTCCCTTAAATAAGACACCTGACTTGTTAGGATTGTCCCCGAGGTTATTTTTCCACAGAACTAGGTCTGCTAACCTCCAATCTGATAACCTCTCAGTAGACAAAGACCGGCCAGAACAAACTTGCAAGTAATGGCTGGTATGCCTAGGGTTTGCTCAGTGAGTTTTTGCTACTGAGGAGATCTAAGAGCTTCCCAGCACTTTAAATAATTTTGAAAAAGGAGTCTTGCGTACAACTCTTGCATTTCAGATATACATCAAGCTCCACACAGTAAAACCAGAACTCAAACTCCAAATTAATTTCCAGAATAAATACAGGAGATCGTGAAAATCCTGAGATTCTTTTTTGGTTTGTTTGGTTTTGAGACAGGTCTGGATTACAATCAGAGTGTGACATGCTGTCCGGTTTCCAAAGTGTGATGAAGGTCCCTAAAGCCGTTGAGCAGGCAGAACATCTCCGATGTTAAAGATGTTTGCAGATGTATTTAACCACTCCCCCGACCTTTTGGATTTGCCTCTGCACCATCATGCTCAAAATCGGGTGGGGGTTGAGAGACAGGGGATGAGGTGGAAGTTTCAGAGGGGTGTGTGTGTGTGTCAATTCTTAGTTTGTTGAAAAGCCCCTTTGTCCCTCATTTGTCTTGGCACTGCAGTGAGGAGACTCTTCCCCAGATATTTGTGCTTGGCCCCTGCTCAGACTGCCTCTTTGAATGACTTTCAGGAGGCAATGGAGTTTGGAATAAGGGGGCTAGGGGTGTTGTTATTTTCTATAGAGCCCAAATTCCCCAACCTCTGTGCCTTTTCTGTTAGGCTGGTCTGAAGGAGGCGTAGTGAAATGAGTAGGTGAAATGAGGAGAGGATTGTGGGGGATGAAGGTGAGGAGAGGGGGCATGTCTTGCCCATTGCCAGCAAGGGACTGGGGGGTCATGTTTTCGTGAGCCATCCCGTCACTCCTACTCGTTAATGCCCGCTCTTGGGACAACAGTGCAGTGCTCTCTTACCCAAGGCCCTTGTTTTTCTTTCCCAGTGATAAACAATGACATGCACTCAGAGGGGGTTTGCCCCTCCTTGCCGTGTGCGTGCGTGGGGGGGGGTGCCTTGTCAGGGCCTGAGCCACAGCCTTGCACTAGTGCTTGAGTGTGGAGAAAAAGACTTATACATTTTAATATAACACATGGCGTCAGAGTAGAGAGAGCAAACACAAAGACTCAAGGGTCTGCAGGGCCTGGGACAATCAGCTCTTGATTTGATATCACCATGGAAAGTGAAAGAGAGAGTGAAGGAAGTTTTGGCTCAATGGTCATTTTATGAATGGCCAGCATTGCTGAGTGATTAGAACCTGCCCCACACGTCTTGAGCTTCTGAGTTCAATAATTGGCCTTCCGTCTTTCCACCGAGGTTGCATTGAATGACTGCCCCTGCAGAGATGACATCAGGGTTCGAGAGCAGGGGGGAGAGGTTGCAGCACAGATTTTCTCTCTGTCGACAGCGTCTCATCCCTGTGAGATCGCGTGAATCTGGTTCCAAACCAAGCAGTGTCTGCTCACATTACCTTAGCTCCCCAAAACAAACAAGGTCAAAGTTGATGCTCCTCCAGTCATCAAGGCGCTAAGTGTGAGAAACTTCCGTTTATTTTGTAACTCCCATTGGGCCCAGTATTCACACCCTTCAAATTTCATCTTGAACTAAAAAATTAAACTTTATCCTCAGTTTCAGTCAGCTAAAAGTGGGTCATGGAGGAGGGGGGTCTGGAGGGGGGTCTGACTTCTAAAACAGGTAAAACTGCTTTCAACTGCAAACCTATTTTTTTGTCTTATCTAACTCTGTTCACGAAGAGGGTGCAAACAGCACACACATTTTAGAAATGGCTTTATTAATACTGTGCTACTAATACTATGCTTTTCTCCAGATGGAACCTCTGTAAATTTTGCATGCCCTGGACATTTGACACCACAGTCTTGGCATAAACACAGCTGAGCAAGTTTGGCTAATACACACACAGAGAGACACACTTCCATCTCAGAGAGCCTGTAAGTGATTTTGAGTGTATTGGCCTTGTCAGTCAACTCCAGGGCAAGCGTGTCCTTGCTCGAGCGTTCCATGCTCTGGCATAAATTATCATCGCCTCCAGACAAGGGAGTGAAGGTTTGACATGACGTGAAGGCCAGACGACCAGCCCCCATGCCCGTGTTTGCGCGTGTGTGAAACACATCTGATGCGTTTTGCTATTGTGGCGAGGTTCCGTCCAGCTGGCTCCCAGTCTTCTGTAGCTTGTGGCTGTGGGGATGAGCTTCAGTAGTCTTGAGTAATGGTTTTGGATGCATCCGCCTTGCTGAGGCCAAACTCTCAGGAGGAGATCACTCTCTCTCCCTTCTCCACAGAAGTTCTGCTCTGGTGGTTTGTAGGCTGTAGTTGCAGGGGTCTGGAACGTGGCATGTTGTTGATGGCGCAAGGGAACAGCAATAAGCAGTAGGGGACGGGTTGGTCCTGTTCGAAATGCAGGGCAGACGTTCACATCTCCCGCTGTTAGAGGACATGACTCCAGCAGAACAGCGTGTTGAAGTGTTTGTAGGGAAGATGTGGGACACCACATGTTTAGCATTTTTCTTTGCCCTTTGCCCATTTTTTAAGCATACCTGGAAATTTCAGCATTGTATCAATTTCTATCTGTAGCTCACAAGACTTAAGGGAAATAGAAGTAAATTGCATAACACTCGGGCTACAGTTTTCCACAAGTGATCTTCTGTACTTGGTCTTCTGAACTTCTGTACCTATATGATGATTTTTTTTTTTTTGGATAAAATGTATTTTTTGTTTTATTGCAGATATCTAACAGGGCGGGTAAGCCGATCAGCACAGGATCAGAGCATTTTTTATATTTTGTTAATTTGTCCTCACTCCTACTCCAACAAATCCTCTAATGCTCAATCTGAAGCTAGTACATTTTTGTCAGCTTCACTAAATCATTACCTTTCTTTGCAACAACCATTCCAGTTTATTCAGTTGTATCCTTTTATGTCACCCCTGATCTTCAGTTTCACACAGGGCTTATAATGTGGCAAAATATTCATAAACCCTTCAGAATGGTTTATCTCCTTTTGGAGCATATGGTTTTTAGCAATGCCTTTTCAGATCCTAGGACATTAATCTTACAGCAAACCAAGACCATATTTTTGTATTTTCAGAGTTACACATGAACCTTCACAAAGTTCATTCAGGGATGTGTGAGTATATGTAAATTTTACTCCAGAGCAGTTCATGTTGACTTTATATCTTGTATTGTATATATTAGCTTGCTGGTTGAGATGTCTCTTTCCAGTGGTTTTGTGCATAACTGGCGTTTTGATTTATCCCAATTTGAACGTATTTCATTCTTTGGAATTCAATAAAATACATACTTTCCCTTAATAGATGGAGATCTGGATGATCTTTTGGCCTGCACATATGGCAGAAACCACATCCAGATAGATTTAAACATATTCAGATAGATTTGGATAGGTTGTTCAGATTTTCAAATCCAAATGTGCATTTTCCTAGATATAGACCAGAATATGGTAATTAAGCATCACTAAATTCCAAATACACTAAGCTGTGAAACTACAGGTACTCTTATTCTGTATGTGTGGGGCCGTTATTGTCTCATCTGATAGTCTCCTTTTAATGAAGGTGTTCTCTCAATAAGTTATGGATGTAGAGAGGAATTGCTGTGCCATATGCCCTCCGAGGGTCAGCAGGAAATTAGAGACAGGAAAGGAATCAGGTGCTTTACTCTGGGATAGAAGGCGTCTCTGGGCCACGGATCACGTTTATCCATACCCCCAGTCCTTCCTACCCCCCCTTGTGGTATTCTGGTTCTTGGGATTCAACATGGGCGGTCGTGCTAGGCTGTGTTCGTCACTCAGTCTGTGTGGGTGTCCATGGAGATTTACTGTCCGTTGGTGTGATGAAACTGCATAAGCAATGAGACGAGGGCAGGAAAACTTATTCCATGTAGACTGTTGCATTATTGTTGCGGCTAGTTGAGTATGCGTTCAAATATGCTGTCTAAAATATGTTATTAATATTAATAATTAATATTATTTTGTTGTACTTGGGCCTTCTCTCTCTCTCTTTCTGTGTGCTCTTGTCCTTCTCATTTCTGTAACCACATCAGACAAAGCAATAAGGAATCAGGGCCAGCCAGAAGCTTAATAGAAGACCCATGAGTCCTGTGACTTGGAGCAGTGGTGTTTTAAGCTCCTGGATGGCCTTATCTGATAGAGTTCAGAGATAGGGTTCAGTCAGTAAAGGGAAAATGGAAGTGAACAGGAACATCTTAAGGGGGAGCAAGGGAGCTGCCTTGAGAACTTGGCTCAGTCTGGGCTGCACCTTGAGGGAAGATGAGGGGGGAAAGCCAAAGGATGTAATCTTTGCCAGGTGCTCAACAAATAACAGTAAAACAAACAAACTATTAAGTTCTCATGTGAACCGTTTTGTTTGGTTTCAACCCATTTGCCCCCAAATTTCAGAGGCAACTACCCATGCAGTGGAATGGAGGTGGCCCTGATCTGGTATTGGTCTTGCCCAAAAGACTCTTCTAGTTTTCACTAATATCTGTTCAATGGAAAGAAACGTCATTTCCCATAAACCATCTCACGGCTTTGAGTGGTCATGATGCTTGAATGGTTACCAGGGCACATTTAAACTGGAGTGGAAGAACATGGTGTTCTCTGGAACTCTGCTCCCATGCAACTAGCCTAACATTAGCTAATTTAGCTGCTCCACCGCTGAACCATACCAAACAGTAGGAAGTCTGACAATATCCCAATATCCTCACTATCTTTAAGCCTTAATCCTTCAAAGACTTACCTGGCGTTAATCAGCCAAACATGAGGTTGATTCATGCCATTTATGTTTTTGAGGGGACAGGGCTTAAGGCTTAGAGAGGCCATTGAGATTCATTATCTGTTTTAGCACTCTTCCTCTGGCTGATATCTGGCCCAAATCTTGCATGGATGTGAATCTCCTCTTCTCCCGTCCATGCAGATCTGCTCAGGTAGGGATCTGGACTTAATCTAACATGGATGGGAAGTAGGCCTGCAGGCAATGTGTCTGTCTCAACATGCTTCGAGTCGCTGAGTCTCTTGCTGCCATCAGTGTAGGGGATCTCAGGCCCCAGGAGGGAGTGGATTAAAGTGGACTGATCTTAGCAGAGCGTAGCCGGACTAGTAGGGGACATAGAGGCTGAGAACACAGGAGAGGAAGTGGAAGAACATGATCATGTTAATCTCAGGGAAAGTTGTCGGGGATCAAGATGTCCTTTCACAAAATGATATCGCAACACAATCTCATGGTCTCATCATCTATTGGCGTCTCAGACACAAAACAGTGATGGAATTGTGGATGAATAGTGTCTGTCTATCTGACTGATACACAAGGCCCAGATATGATGTGGGTCTGACCTTCAACGTAGTGCCTGGTCTTTAATATGTGCCTGTTAAGAATTGAACACAGCCTACATTTTAGGCTGTTGCACAGTTGGACACACTCACACACCTTCCACTCTAAACGCTCTCCTATTTACATATGTAAATACCTGCACACATCAATCAGTTTCTTCAGAGAAGAACACAGGAAAGAGATGAGACAAATGTAGGCTCTCTTTCTTTCTCTCTCTCTCTCACTCATCCACTCCAGTCCTTCTCTCTCTTGCTTCATTCTCATGCAGGCATGTCCTGAGAAAGACGCCTGGCTGTGTGTCAGAGAGGCACCACAAAAGATCAGAGCTGCCGGACGCTCGGGCCTGCTTCCAGCCCTAGCCCCTCTGGTCACCCAGTGCAACCGTGGGGCCCCACCATGTTTGCTAAGATCTAAAGCTGCCCTCCAAAGCGCTGTTTGCATTTTATTCAGCACTGTGGCTAAAGAGAACACAGAAAACTGCCCGCCCTTCTTTCCCCACCACCAACCACCACCCACCACCAACCCCATTTCTCCCCCTTCCCGCCACCCTCTCTGCCTTTACAACCATCTCTCCTCTTTCTCTGTCTCTCTTTCCATCTTTTGACTTGGTGTTTTTTTTTTCTAATGTGGCTCTTTTGTTGAGGAGATGTGTACCGGGGGAAATTATGTCCTTAATTGGATTATTAGGAGTTTTTTTTGTTCAGATGGTGTTTGCACACCAGCGTTCCCATCGAGGCTGCCCCGGGGGCAAAGCGCCAGTCTCGGGGGGGATCTGCGGAGGTTTTCCTTGGAAGGAGAGTCCATTGCGCAGAGCCTGAGCTGCTGCCAGTGTTTATGAAATGGCCTTTCCACGGGAAGCTCATGCCGTGGGAGAATTTATCTGTGTCTGTCCATGGACACATTGTTTTTTCGTGCTGAGTCGCAGGGAGAAGCTGTTAAAGTGTTTTTTGTTTATTCATTTATTTTACTCTTTCTTTTTGTCATACAGACATATTGGAATTTCTGTATGAGGTATGAGAAAGCAGTTTTCTAATAAAAAAAAGCATTTTTTGAGTGTGCATGTATCTGTCTGTCTGTGTTGCAGGGGATTAGACAACAGGCTCTTGGGTACAGTAAGTGTTGACAGTACGTGGCCTTTTGAAGCTGAAGTTATCCCTGATTAAGACTAATTCCCTCATGGGAGGTCTGACACTTCTGTGGGGAGGTTATGGTGCCACCCGTGGGGCAGAAAGGGGCACAGGACTCTTGCACATCCTACAACTCTTGTACTGTAATTTCCCGATTATTAACCAGGGTTAATACATTGATATTGTAAATTTTCTTAATCTACGACATGGGACGTATCTACATAGGAGTGCTTTTTTTCTTCATTCGACTTTCTCATGAAATCATGACCTGATTTTTATTCAATAAGTAATGTTTTATAAACTGTGGTTAATATATGAGTCAATACATGTTTATATATATATATATATATATTTTTTGTTTAGCATGAAATATGGTTTATGCACAGTGCCGCTTATGTTTGAGGCAATACTGTATGTATTGCACACACAAAGTGTACATGTAAACATTCACACATAGTGCATGTTTGCGATGCATATACTTTCCCGCTGTGTCTCACTGACACATTAACACATACATGTGCACACACACACACACAAATTGAAATGTCAAAGCATGTCTTCACACCAAGCACATATAAACAAATACGCACTCTGTAACTCATATTTTCCAATGACACCCAATCCCACCCCTCCCCAACTGACTCACACAAACTATTTTCATTCATGCATTTACACTCACTCACTCAACACACACACACATGCAAACATAGGCATCTGCTGGGTCATTCCCGTCATATCCTCCTCTGTCATTGTTTACGGGTGCTTTGTTTATATGGCCCCCTAATTAGCACTTAGGTGGCATCTCGGCCGCACTGTGCCGTGCCTCTCTCAGGATGCTAGGAGTTTACTCTTCACACAAACACACAAAGGACAGAGACCACGGAGGGCAGAGGAGGGGAAAGGAGGTCTACATGGGGCCAGGATTCATTCAACAAGGTGTTTAAAGCTGGCCTCCTGGATTCTGCTGAAAAATTGTTGATATTTGAAATTTAGTAGCCACATGAATCACGTACTAGACAACTTCTATTTTCTGTGTTCCTGGAGCAGCGTTGTGGACAAGAAGGAAGGGGTGGACTGATATTATTCAGTGACTACTTTATTAGAGCACTCAAGGTTTTACAGTTCCTTTTTGATTAGGGCTGTCCTAAACGATCATCTGTTAAACGATTAATCTTACAATTATTTTTTTGATTAGTTGACTAATCTAACAACCAACTTTTTGATTAGTGTAACAATTAATTTAGAAATCGGCGATTATTTTTACACACTAAATCAATATGAAAAGTTTGTCTCATTGGCATCTCATTTTAGTCATTGCATGTACAAAAAGAGTGATGTTCTATTTTCAGTAAGCGTTCAGTAAGTATTTTCACCCAAGCCCATACACAACACTCTGCCTCTCTCCCAACCATCTTTCCTCCTATGACCATTCTTACTCATATGTAAACAAAACACAGACGAATACACACATTTTGGACATCTATGGTCTTCCATACGAAAAGTGACGCTACTCTAACTTCATTTCAAGTGGCGGTGCAGAAACGACAGGGGCTAATATGAAAAACAATCAACAAAGGTAACATTACTACTAGAAACATATTTCATGTATTGATAATGATATGCTTGGTTAGGGGGGAAAAGTCAATAGAATTGATCAAAGTTTGCATAGCTGTATCTTGTAGTTGTGCGTCAGGTTGTAGTTTGGCGGTTAAGAAACCTAGTTAGCGTTGGTAGCCTGGAAAGTTGCAGGTTTGAATCCCGGCCCGGTCCTGAACAGTTGATTAATTGTAAGTTGCTTTGGATAAATGTGTCTGCTAAATGCATAAATGTTCATGTACTGGGCCAGCATAGCAGCACTTTGCAGTCTGCAGAAGACCAGATTGTTCACATTACTAGTGAAGTATTCCTCCATGTGTGACCATTATTTTAGCTTTTAGCCGCTATTTTATCCGATGATCTGTGATATCAGGATGAATTGTTTGATACCGACGAATCAACTTATTTTTGTAGTTGATTAAACCGACTTCATCAACGTGTCGTGCCAGATCTAATTTCGATTCATTCATGCACTCACACACAGATGGCGGCAGCTCCTGTGCAAGGCAGCAACCTGCATGGTGGGAAAATTGTAGAGTTAGACTCTTGCTCAAGTACACTTTGACAGGGTCAGGATGGACCAGGCTTCAACCTGCAATCCTTGTGGAACCATTTACCTCCTGCTTTGCAGCACGGTTTTGTGTGTGTGTGTTGAGTGCACACTGCAATCTTCTAGAGGACCATGAGAAGCAAGTCCTGAATTAGAAAAAAATATGATGTGGAGGTTGACTTTAATCTTTTTATGTGAAAATTTCTGGGACCAAGAAGTTAAACATGTCTAAAATCTGCGTTGGCCATCATTCTTGTGAGTGTGTGTCTGTAGGGAGGGAGGGCATTGGAGTGTTTGATTCAGGTACAGTACTCCCCAAACAGGGAAGAATCACTGGAATTTGCACCTGTTGGAGGACTGACACACCCCACCCACCCCTTGGCCTCCTCAAAGATCGCCGCTGTCGTCCAATTTGCATTCCTTTAATAAACGTGTGCAGTGGATGTGCCAAACGACACCTGTGCCTCCCACTCTTCTATCATTTCGGCTCGTTGCCAGTGACAACCATACACATAAACACACACACACGGACAGACAGATTCTGACCATGAACCTCTTTACTCTTTATTATTTTATAACAGCTTTACTGCTGTATAATGCTGAGCTTTTAGCTAGCAGAGATGCAGATTTTAGACATATGCTTAGAGGAGGGATTCTGTTTTTGTCTTTTTGGTACCTCCGCCAGGAGGTAATGTTTTTTGTGCGGTTTGTCTGTCTGTGAGCCATGTGCAGGATTTACATAAAAACTACTGGCCTAATTTCAGTGAAACGTGGTGGAAAGGTTTAGCGTGATCTGAGAATGAACCTATAACTTTTTTGAGCGGATTCACAAGCCTACTCATGCCACTCAGTGTCGCTCTCACAACTGTTGTGTGATGCGGCATTCACACCTGCTTTTGCCCACTAGTCTTCAAATTAAAGAAATGCAGATGTCAACACTAGGTTCACACACACATCTACACGCACACACCTGCACAACACACACACTTACACAGACAGTGCATCCATGTGTCTTGCATATTTCTTCTCTGGTGTGACTGTTTTTCTCGTCTGTGGCCTCCTAAATGTCTCCAGCATCAAACCTGTGGTATTGGCCTCCCTCTTGCTGTAGCAAGAATACAAGCTGTAGATTCCTAATGTAGTCAGTATTAGTTCCCAGGTGACAAGCAGCCAGCTTGAACTCTTAACTCGCTAACCTTTGATGACTAATTCAATTTACCAACGGACTGTATACACAAGATCAGCTCTAGACACAAATACTTCACTGTGGTGTGTGTTTGTTTGTGACCTTATTTGCACCATTGTTATTTGTCAGTCAAAAACAGAGGCTCTAGTAAATGGGGAGACGACTTTCCAGTTATTTTTTGGCATATTTTCCCTCTGGAGTCCTGTCCAACATGGCTCTCTTCCAATCCATTATACTGTTATTAGTGGAATATCATGCAAAGTCATATTGACTATCTGAAGAAATTCTTATGGCTTCGGTAGTGATTGAACTGGCACATACTTTGTGCGTGTGTAAAACCTGAACTGAACTGGGTTTGTCTCTCCAGCTTGATTACAAACACACATGCGTACACTCTTGTACTCCCCATACAGAAACACACACACACTCACACAGCCATTTAAGCATTGACATTTTCAGCACAGCAGCTGCCCTTATTGAGGATGGTTTGAAAATGCAGACAGTCTTCTTTGTGGGGTGGTCATAATGTTCTCTTCCAGCTCCAGACTTCATAAATAGCCAGGTGTTGGGAGAATTCGACAGAGAGCTAAATGAGTGTGACTGTGTGTGTGTGTTGGAGAGAGTACCGAGTTAAGTGTGTTTGTTTCTGGCTTGTGTTTCTGAATGCCTGGGTGCATTTAGTTGTTTGTGTGTTTGTTTGTGTGTGTGGAGTTCTAAATATGTGGCTTTCAGTTTGTGAGACTTTGTGTGCACTTAGTTGTACCTGTATATGTGTGCGTATCTTTATATTGTAAATGTGTGTGTGTGCTTTTGTGTAGACATTTCTGTGTGTGTACTGTTTTGTCTTCTGCTACACATGTTTCCACCCAAATGGTTGCTGGTGCCTTGAAGGAGAGAGCGGTCATAAAAGGTATAAATAGCTCACGGGGGCTGGAGCCACACTGCTTGTGCAGTTGTTGTTTAGTGGTGCACTGCCTGCCAATTACAACCTTACTCTGCATGAGCACACACACTCTCTCTCTGTCTCTCTCTCTCACTCACACTTACTCACTCACACTCATTCACTCATAAATTAACACACTCACACACAAGCATGCACAGAAACACACACGTACACACACACATGTGCGAACCCACCCCACCCAACTACAAGTACACACACACACACGCACCCACCCAAGTACACACTCACACACACTAAAGCAGTACCAAATCACCTTGTCTGGCATTGCTTCAGTGTAGCCACCTACCCCAGCCCACCCTTCCAAAGAACAGCCACCTCTTAAAAGGCTGCAGTTAGTGCTAAACACTCACCGATCTCTGTCAGCTTGGAAGCTGGCACATTTTAAATGAATCAAGCCAGAAGTGGGCGAGAACATATGAGCTGTTGGTGCTTGCGTGCATATAGGTGTCTGCAATTACTCTTTAATTCATTTGGCAAAAGATCGTCCAGGACTGGCACTTTCACAAACCACACACACACACAAACATGGCTGTCAGTTGATTTACATTGAGGCTTTGCTGGGTTTTCTGGACCTTTGTATCTCTTGTCAGACTTGGATTATGAGCTCTGGCTTGCATTCTTACGTGGAGAAGCATGGAAGCACCTGTAGAGCAGCCAGAAGGCTTGCTGCTTAACCACCCTGACCCCACCGACTACGGCTGTACCGGTAAATCTGGAGACTCTACATCCCATAATGTGTATTTATGTTCTGGCTTAATCCAGACCGTATCTAGATGATATATTCATGTCTGGGCCTTCCTGTCCTTATCAAAGGTTAGGGGGGAAGCCAGAACTGGAGCAGATCAGGCGAAGAATGTGGAGTGGAGCATTTGAACAGTTGCCCTGGTGATCTCTGAATCCCCTCGTCCATGTGGTTGGAGTCGATGGATCGAGAGTGAGGGATTATGGAGCTGGACTATCAGTCCATCGCAAATCCCCCCCCCCCGCCATCTCACTTTCAATAGGCGCCGTGCCTTTAGGGATTATATCTTAGCTAGCGTTTTAGGATGTCCTGTGGTGGCTTCCTCAACGGAAGAATCCACCCACACAGTCACACACTTCCCCTCTTGTTCTTGCTTTTCACCTTGCGGCCCTGAGAAGATTAGAGATCAACTTCCGGATTATTCTTCTAGGCTGACACCAGTGCTCCATTTTCCGTAGGGAGTTTTTTTTTTTTTTTTATGTGTTTGGGGGAAATGGTTGGACCCAACAAACACTTATATATATTTATCTCTAAAGGGGGAGGGAGGCAACAAGACTGACCCACATGTCTGTGGAGATTCTCATTCATTAATGTCATGGTAGTCAAGGTTCAGTTATAAGCAACTGGACTTCTTTTTGGAGCTTGAAGACATTTCACCTTTTATCCACAAGGCCTCTTCAGTTCTGGCCTGGTGATGGGAAGACCAGAAAATTTGCCTGACCACATTTCCACAGAGTACATATACTAGTCCCTAATGCAACAAAAGGTTTTGGGGCAAAAGCTGGCAACAATGGAGGTGCAAACTGAGTTTCAAAGTGGCTTACAGAATACACTGCTTATTTCCACTTCATTTCTGGCTCTGTTTACGTCTGCGTGCCGAACAAACAGTGCGTCTGTCCTGATCGGGCCAGCTGGCTTGGGCAGTGTTTAAAGCCGTGATGTTTGGTAGATGGATAGGCACGCTATTTTTCCAATAGTGAGAATTTTTGAGTTCAAAAAGAAGTGGAAACCTCCCTACTGTAGTTCTAGTTCACATGTCCATTAATCCAGGATCTGTTTGGAGAAGAAATTGGAAGGAGCTTCTATATGTGGCTGTTGAAGCTAGATGCTTCTATGCAAGCTTCTAAGTTTGGCTGTTGAAATGGTGTGACTTGGGACACCACTGTGCTACTACCGCTCAAAGAGAACAATATTGTTTCATTTTAAGGTGGGTGCAGGAGGGGAGGTACACGCCTGTCAATCAAGTCTTCAGTCACAGCTCTAGAACATTGCTTGACGTGTGTGTGTGTGTGTGTGTGTGTGTGTGTGTGTGTGAGGAGGGCCCCACGGCAGACCTGTGTGAAAGGACAAACACAAAGAGGGGGTGTGTGTGTGGGTGAGGGGGTCACTAGTGGAGCAGTGGTGGTAGTTAGAGTTCTTTCACCACTTGGCCCCTCTTCCGGGTCTCGACCAGTTGCAGTAGGTGGATTCAGTATAAAACCAGTGACCATAAGTGAGTTCAGTTGTTCCTGGGCCAGTGCATTGTCATTTTGTACCAAGACAGTCCACTTAAGCTAACCCTTGAGTGTCTTCAGGTGTCTTCAACACATGTACATGCAGTATGTATGCTTACACGCAGTATACAGATATATATATATCTGTCTCTCTTCTTTGGAAGCGAATGCTGATTCACATTGCAACAGCTCTCAATGCTGCCCTGACAGGATCTGTGATGTCAGGTTTTCTTGACTACCCACCCACCCCACCACACCCTACCCGACCCCTGTCCCCAGTGGGAGTCTGAGACAGACATAGGTGATGTAGAGTGGGGCAGGGCAAGCCCGCATTGGTGCTCAGTTTGTATTTGAGTGAGTCACATTTCTACTGCTGTATAGCCAGGGGTCGGAGGTCGGCGCAGGAGCAAAGGATGATGGAAGGCTAGGAAAGTCATTACAATAAGGAGGGGGTGGGGGGAACCAGGGAGATGGGCCACCGGCACTGAATCCATTAGGCCTCGTCAGCCTGACAGTTCTAAAAAATGTATGACTGCAGACAAAGACGACCCAGACGAGACGGCGGAAGTATGCTTTCAGAGTGGGGGAAAAAAGCTTTTTCATCCTTTTTTTGTCTTCTCCTCTTCTCTCTGGGGGTATGAGTCATCTTTGTGCTTTTCTCCTTTTTTTTCTTGTCTCCCCACTCCTCTGTCATTTTTTTCCCCCCTGAACCAGAGACCTTCCGCACAATGCCAGAGATTGGGTTAAGACTCCAAACGTGTCGCTTTCGATTATCTCAAGAGCTTCTTTCCTGAGTGTGAGCTTTGTTTGATTTTTTTCCCCTATTTGAAGCTGTGTTTCCTGCAGCCCAGTGTTTGTTAGCATTATGTTGCACTCAGGATATTTATTTGTTTTCCAGTTGGCCGCGTCGCGCCATGTCGTGCCACAGCTCTGATCGCCTCGTGGAGCAGATCCCGTTGCCTTGTCGTTTTCATTGTCTCCCGAAGCTATGCGTCAGCCACTTGAGAGACTGAGCACCCATCTACTCATAAAAGCAGAGAATAACAAACAAATCAAGTTTAATGGAAGCAAGTGGATCGCACGTCATCACTCTTCGGCTTTTATTAAAATCCATATTGGCTGGGGTTGGTTTCATTGGGAAAAATAAATGTTTATATGAGCGACTGAAATGTTTCATTATGAATATTTCACCAGTGTTTCATCTGCAATATCAAACAAAGGGTAACGTGTAAAGGAGTCAAGGCTACAGAGGAAGTGAGGCTACACCCAGCTCAGCCACTCACTTATTTTTTTCTTGTCTCTCTCTTCTCCTAATTGAATCTCGCTCAGCAGCTCCCTTGGGGTCCCTCCTCAATCATCAATTCATTGGTTCTACCCTCATTACAACTCGCATAAGGACCCTAACTGCTTTTATCAACTTGCCATGTTGCTCTTTTGTTTTTTTTTTTGTTTTTTTATTTTCCTCTTTCTTTCATTTTCTTTTCTTTCCTTCTTCCTTTCACACACAAATGTACGCACGCGCACACACACACACACACACACACACACACGTACACAGCTGTTTCCCATCTGTGACCAGTACACCAATAGCATCTCTTTATTCTAGCATGCAGAGCTGCTGTCACATGCTAATAATTCTGGCGTGCCGTCATGCCCCATTCTCACCCTGGCTTTGTAAGATGCAATGCTCTCTGTGAGTGTGTATGTGGATATGTGCGTGTGCATGTGTGTGTGGTAGAGAATGACTCTGCATTTGTGAGGATGCTCCTCAGAGAGGCAGAGATCAGGACCTCAGGGCAGCGTTGCCGTCAGTCTGACGACACGCACGCATACTCACAGAGAAATACATGCGCTCACTGTCTCTGTGTCTGTCTCCCCCTCTCTCTTACGAATTAGACAGTCACACACACACCACCCACCAGGGGAACGTCTTTCATCTGTTGCCATGGACCTGATCCCAGCCCAGCATTGGCCCTGATCTGCCCTGCCTCCCTGCTTGCCCATTACATACAGAGAGCTGCACATCACAATCAGAGAACAGCCATCCCTGGAATCAGTCAGGGCCCATCAAAGTCAAAGATGGACCGATCAGGGCCCATCAGGGTCAAAGATGGACCAATCAGAGCTCACTAAGTTTAGCTCAAGGGACAGACTTATCTTTTTTTCCTCTCTTTCTTTTGTCCTTCATAATTAGTGCACAGGTTCATCAACAGTCTTTTCCCCTTATGTAGAGCAGGTACGCAGCTGTGCATCATGCATTTAGTTTTCCCCTTTCTAAGTATCCACACTCTTGGCCCTCTCCAGTGCACATCAGTTGTGTGCTTCAACTTATGTAAGGTGAGTAGATTCACAGCTGTGCAGTGTGCCTTGCCAGCCTGCCAACCTACAAAGTGTCCAAGGCTGTGAACGTTCTAGTGTGCCATTGGGTGTAAGACGAAACGAGTGCTGTGCTGCTCACACTTATAACTTTTAACCTTTTCTCTCTTGATACATGAAGTGTTAAAAATCTCTTGGTGTATGATTGTGTTTGGTGACTTCCTGGGTTGGCCATTAACATAACATCAAGTCAGTAAAAGCTATATACTGAACTAAAAAAACTATATACTGGAATTCTGTATTATACATTACAGTATACTGAAGCTGTGGCACATTTTACCAATCAGTCCAGCAAATGTATTTTAGAATTCCTTGAGTTTTCCAGCTTACCAGTGGACCTACACATAAACACACACACACACATACACACAAAAGGAGTTTGCGCCCTGGTTGAATCTCTCTTTCCCACTCCTGATTGAATACCCATAAATGTGCGTGGCCGATGGCAAAGGTGATAAAAACGTGTGGAGACGGGCGAGCGTGGCAGACACAGAGGAAATGTTCTGTTTCACTCACAATGCGGGCATGGGGGTGCAGTGGGCCAGAGACATGGTTTGAAGTGTTGGTCAATAAGAGCACTGCATACTGCTGTGCTTGATTTCGGTTGTCAGATAGTTTGGCCGCCAGAAGAACAACCGACAACACACACACACACACACACACACACACTTGACAGTTGTTTCAGCTTAACTCCTGTCATCTCTATTTTTGGTATTGTTTACCAATCTGGATGCACTTATGAACACGTTTTCTTTCTCTTCAGTACAAAATGCTTGACAAATACACACAGTACTTCTGACATAAAGGAATCTTTAAAATGCTCCCATCTCACATATGCACACAATTAAGGCTGTATAGAGTTACCAGCGATCTTTAACGACACACTGTTTGGACAAGTAATGAAAATACTGCATTTAGCAAAAAAAGAGGCCAGCTAAGCCTTTCAGATGACCCTCGCAGTGAAATACGCTTTTTTGATTCTTGCACCATGTTGTGTGGTAGTCATTCATTTGAAATGAGGCATGATTCTCTGGTTCCTTTGAGTGAGGCATTTAAAGCAGAACTGGTCTGTGAGCCGATTGCTGTGATTTTGATTGCTGGCTAACAGACCTCTTAACAAGCCAACGACACAGAGATCATGGACTCCACGCCCACCTGTTACAAGGAGAATAAAACCACTAAATGCAGTATTTCCCTTTTTAGTGATAATTGCATTAATCTAAAGGGTTTGTTTGTAGATGTGTAATGTTTCTGCCATAGTGCAAGATTTAAGATTAATTAGGGGAACAATAGAAGCCAAGCCGCAGTATAATTGATGTGTTAGTTGTGCTGTAGGATGCCATCAGGGAAGTAATTAATTGCAAGTTTAGAAATGATAGTAATTGTTGTGAAATGATTAATTACCAGTTTATGAGTCGTGTAATGCAGACCAGTCAAGATAATGAAGTTAAATCACATACAGTCTTTAGCAAACAAGCCAGTGAACAGGCATTTGATGTTGGATTTAGTTTTTGTATGTACTGTTTGTTTATATATTTCTTTGTGCATAATGTTTTATAACAATGTAAAAAAATAATAATTCAAGATGTACAAGTAGACAGACAGTACCCCAGACAACATGTGCATTCAGTTTGGTTTCTGTAGGTTCTTGATGTGAGTTGTAACATGAGTTATTTACAGCAGTAGCTACTTCTGTGCTTTTACAGGGAGGTCACCTTTCATGTGACATCTCCTCCCGGTCACACCCCGCATGCGTTCAGCTGTCACCCAGTGACAGGCAAGGGTGGGTTTAGGGGCGAGCGTGCGTCCACGCGAAGGAGAGAGAGAGAGCAGGAACTTCACCTCACCCTCAGCTGTGTCTAGCCTAACCCGAACTTGAAAAGCACCCCCCCTCCCCCAAGGGTCATAGGTCCTGAGAACCCTGAGCAGATATGTGTACTTATATATAGATCATACTGGCTAACTAGGCATTAGAGTGTGTGTGTGTGTGTCTGCGTGTGTGTACGTACATACATCATGCATCTCTGTCCCCCTTGCCCTCCTCCATTAGTAACACCGCAGCTTAGTAGACATAGCATCATAGGCTATGACCACACCAAATCTGTGAGAGCCATTCCATGATGCCTGCACTGAGGGTCATTTCCTTTGGCGGATGTTTAGCTGTTGACACCTCCTGTGCTCTTAATTCCCCCTCATCACCCTGTACCCGCTCTCTGAAGGAGGCCCAGGCTGGTAGAGGGTCCTATGGTCCTTTAGGCTACGCCGGGCTACATCACCAGGGTCACTGAGGGACTGTGATAGAGTGACTCCATTGATCCCTTGCCAAGGCGAAAAGGGGTGATGACAACTATGACGGTGGTGATGACACCCTCCTGATCTTGCTTAAGCGTAGTCACTGAGACCAATGAACCAAGTGAACCCTGCACTCCCTGCCAACCTATTTCCCTTTTAGTACACACCACTACTCCCCCATACACAAACTGGAGCTCTTTAATACTGCGGGGATGACGCTGACCAGTGCCAAAGCAGAGTACAATGCTCAGAAGTTCTTAAGTTGCGTGAAATGCATTACGTTCTGGAAGTTGAATCAAGTTCAGTGCCCAGCTCACTTGGTGCTTGTGTAACACTTGCTGTGCTGACCATAGTGCTTCCAGACCATAGCAACAATCTACCACTTGCTACTGGCCAGTGTGATACCCGCACCCCCACTCAAGTTAAGTAGTAATGGGGAATGAGTAGGATTTGTTTCAGACATGGGCCTAAGCCCTGAACTTACTTGGTGAACTTACCTGGTGGAACTTACCAGGGATAGTTCCCTTGTTGGTCAGTTACCATGAATTTCAACCTTTAAGCTAATTCAAATGCAATTCAGGAGAAATGTTGCTTTTCATTTTCATTAGCTGAGTAGTAGGCAATTAGGCTGTCAAGAAAGTTTTGCACAACTGCAAAGTGAATGCCAGCTACAGATTATACCTCTCCACTATAGCTAGTTTCAAACGAAGCTAACTGTCTTCTAACCCATTTGCTTAATGCCCCCCCCCCACTCTAACCATGTCTCTCTCCAAACTCTAAAGCCCCCCTTCCCTCTCCCTCCACCTGCGTGTCTCTGTTGGGTTGTTTGAAGGGAGAGTGGTGAGAGGGCTGGCATTGGGTTAACCCTTCAGACAGCAAGCCCAGGACTGAGGAGGGGGGGGAAGGCTTTTTTTGGATGGGGAGGGGGTTGTCTTTGGTTGGACTCTGTGTGGTAGCAGTGACCCCCTGCGGGGCCTTTAGCCAAAGCTCTGCAAATGGATGAGTTCATTACTTTACCCCCTTTCTCTGTTTTTTTTTCTCTCTCTCTTTCTCTTTCTCTCAGTTGAACACACACTCTCTCGTGCTCCCCCTCATTTTACTAATGACCACACTTGCTATTTATTTATTTGATTATTTATTATTTATATTTTTCTTACTTCCTCTTTCAATCCCTTTTATTCTCATTGTCTTTATCTATTATTCTTTCTCTCTCTCCCTCCCCTCTCTGTCTCTTTCTCCTGGTCCCGCTGCTAATTGGGTCTCATCGAGTAGGTATGAATGCAGGCTGACGTGAATGAGGAGAATGTGAGGTGCTCTGAAGGAAGGTGATGGTGGGAAAGCGCCCACTCCTGAAAAGATCACAGAAAAGAGAGAGAGCGAGAGAAAGGGAAGGAGGGAGGGAGGGAAACGGGGAGAACATCTGAACAAGAAGATCAAAGGAGAAAATAAAATCAGGTGGAAAGGACATTTTGTTTTGTTTTGTGTGTCTGTGTGCATGTGTGTAGCTGTCCATGTCCACTGCCAAGATGTGGCCAGAAGGGAACATAAACTTGTAGAAGTCCTGTTAGTGGGAGAGTGTGTGAGGGCCCATTCCATCCACCACCGAGAGAACCACCTTTTCTCACCGTTCGCACCTAATCCAATAAGGGGCCAAGAGAGGATGGTGAGCCCCTGACTTAGCCCCAAACCCCTGGGGAACTTTCTTGGCTCAGAGGACCAGTGGTGTGAGACCAGAGACTAAGGAGGTATGAGCAGTGGGCAAGCAAACTGGTTTCGTGTGTGTGTGTCTAGTTTAGAAGTAGGGAGAGGTGGGGCGGATGGGTGTGTGGGTGTGTTTAGGGAGGATGGGGTGGGGTGGTGGGGTCAGCTTCTTTGTGAACTCAGTCAATCTAATTTCAGTTCATCCCCCTGAAGTTTTTTTTTTTTCCTAGCTACTACCACACTACCCCCACACCATACACGTGCGCGCGCACACACACACACACACACACACACACACACACAGACCTCATATGAACCAAACAGACGGGAAGTTTCACATGTCCCCAAATGAAAATGGCCTTTTGTTTCATATAATTCAATATCCTGAAGATTAAATGGGGGTGGAAGTGAGAGAGCGCTGCCCGTGCAGAAGGTGGAAGTATCCCTTTTCAGCCCAGCGCACCTCTGCTGAACGAACACACAAAAGCGCACGCACACACACACATATACACACATGCAACAGCCCTGTACTCCCGCAGGAAGGCCCACTCTGGGTGGCTGACAGAGCGAACGGCGGTAGCAGTTGGTACACTGGAAACCAGCTGAGTTTTCTCACAGGAAGAAGGAAAAGAGGTTGGGGTGGTGGACTTGGGCCTTGGGTTGATCTCCACAGCCTTCCCACCTACGTCCACATTGCCTCTCATACACCCAGAAGAGGGAGGAGACAAAAGGTTAGGATGGGAATTGCTAGGAGGAGCAGTCTTTGGCTACGCAGCCTGGTCTTCCTGCAGTCTTCACTTCACTCTCTGAAGAAAAGGTTGGGGGAAGATTAAAAAAAGGAAAAGAAAAATTATTCATTGTTAAAAAATCACAAGGATCTTTTGGCTTCCCTAATACAACATTTTGGAATGAGCGAAAGCACTTGTGTTTTGACACAAGATAAAGATTCAGAGAAATGTCCTACCCAGCAAACTCTCTCGTGTGTGTGTGTGTGTGTGTGTGAATTTAGTAAAAGAAACAACACATGTTTGGACAGATGCCCTCACTCTCTCCATAGTAAAGTCATGTTTTGCCATCTGGTGGCTCCTATCAGAGCTCCCAGAATCCCCTGCTGCTTTGAAGTGCAGGCAGCCATCAAACTTGATCCCTGCCTGGCCTTAAACTCTAAAGATGCTGTCTGTTAACGCTGGAGATGACATACAGATTAGCCCATCATCATTAGATCGGGCACGTGTGAGCAAAGCGTATGTGTCTGTGTTTCTGTGAGTGTGTGTGTGTGTGCGCGTGCGTGCGTGCGTGTATGTCTGTATGTGTGAGAGGGAGAGAGAATGTGTACCTCAGATGTCAGAATGTCTGCCTGATTTGTTTGTGCTGGGGTGATTTGGTAAGTGAGGCTTCATCAACATGTGTGAAGGGGGCTGTGTGTGTGTGTCTGTGTGTGAGTGTGTGTGTGTGTGTCTGTTATAAGGGCGACATTCTGGCAGGCGGGAGGAGGGGGGTGTTTGGGTCTTGTCATTGCTTCGACCCTGACTGAAACTAATACATGCCCACTGTCAAGGTGTGAACAGCATTCAGGCCATGCAAATGGAACACTTAGCAGCCTTTGTTTTCCTTTTCCTGCTGCTGATGAACTTAGTGTTAAATATCTCTCCACACACACACACACACACAAGAGCCCACCCCACCACCAATGCATAATATGCCAACAGGCAGGCTTTGAAGTCCTGTCGCGGGGTATCAAAGCCTCAATCAGTTCCTCAAGTCCACAAAAGAATGACAAAGACACCTGATTAAAATGGCCCTATGTCAACAACTCCACTTTAGTCTTTATGGCTTTTGTATGTATGAGTTGTGTGCGTTTTGAATGTTTTGTAAAGTGAAGTTAGTATGAACTGGAAAAGCATGAGTGCTTCGGCCAAGGGAGATTATAAAATGGAATGGTGCTGTGGGATAATGCAGTGTATTATTTCCACAAAGTCAGCAGCAACCACCCTGCATATACTCAAAACATCCAAAGGTCTTTATGTATGTGGTCAACAGGACATGCACACACTTTTCTGTTTTGTTATCACTTTGTTATCATTTTTCTTTTCTCCTGTCTCTGTCCCCTCTTTTCTCTTTATCTATTAGTATTTCTTTGTCCCTCCCTGTCCCACCCCCTTCCCCCCTTTTCTGACCATTCTTTCTATTCTCCCCACTTGTTCTCTCCTTTCCCTCCACTTGTTCATTCTTTTAATCCCCCCTCAGTCTATCTCTCCCTCTTCTTTCTATGTCCCTCTCTCTTCTCTCTTTCTCTCTTTTGCTTCTAACTTAAGGCGATAGGTTTCTGGACGTCAGGAATGCTGCTGGAGGAGGTTTCAGATTTATGGCAGGGAGGTGCGACGGCTGGCTGCAGATGTAACAGTTTAGTGCAAACGGCAGCTCCAGCTTCGCTCCGGAGGCAATGCCACTCTTTATTACTTTAATTCCAGTGACCACATACTTCGCTAAATGCTTTCTCTGCTGTCAGGAGCAGAGTGAGAGAGAGAGAGGGAGCAGCAGAGAGGTAGAGCAAGAGAGAAGAGAGCTATTGGAAGGGGTTCTTTAGCAGGGTCAAAGCCTCGAGGTGGAAGGGGGGTTGGTGGACCTGCCACTGTGTGTTTCTGTGAGCGTGTGTATGGGAGTGGGCGAGCATGGATGTTTTCATGCTGGTGAGTGCGTGTGTGTGTGTGTGTGTGTGTATGTGTGTGTAGAAGAGAAGATCCCAGTGTTTCTGTGGGATTGCAGGATGTGTGGAAGAACAGTATAGCTGGCCAATGGACACAGTCAGTCTCTCTCTCTCTCCCTCCCTTTCTTTCTATCTCACTCTCTCTCTCCTGCTCACTCACTCTTACTCGTGTACACACACGCGCACACACTCGCACCCACTCTCTCCCTCTCTTCCCTCTTTCTGCCTTTCTCTCTCTCTCTCTCTTTTACTCACCAACTCACTCTGCTCAACTCTCTCTATCTTCCCTCTTTCTCCCTCTCTTGGTCTCAGGTTACTATGCCCTGTGTTTGTCAGATCATCTTGGAGCGCTTGCTCTCTCTCTTTCTCTGTTTCTCTAGCTCTCTCTCTCTCTCTCTCGCATGCACTCTCGCTCGTCCTCTCCCTCCCTCCTCTCCTGTCCTTGTCCCTGCCTCCTTGCCGGGGGAGAGGAGCCACCAGTGCAGTTTTGAGTGCGGCAGTGCCGTCCCTCCTGTGATTGGTTTAGGGGAGTTGTGAGTTGGTCTTGCCCCTGCAGCCCCCGCTGTGCTGCGCTCAGAGCTCGGGGGACGTGTTTCAACAGATGGTCGCGGGGGTGAGCGAGTGTCATCGCCAGTGGAGAAAAGGATTTAGAGGAGGAAGGTTGTCTTCAAGGAGCAGGGCTGGTCCTCCCCCCTTTTACTCTCTCTTTTCTTTCTCTCTCTCTCACTCACTCTCTCTCCTCTCTTGCTAAAAAGCTCTACCTATGAGAAGAGGAGTGCAAAGGAGAGAGTCAAACAGTGAGGGATCTTCTCTTGTTCCCGTACAAGACTTTACTCACAGTGTCCAGGTACAGTTGACTTTCTTTTCTTTTTTTTCTCCCTCATCTATGGCCTGTTTTTCTCCTCTTGTTTTCAACTTATTTTACCTCCAACTTTTCATAGTTTTTGTTTTTTAAATGGTTGGAAAGTTAAAATATCATCTGTTATCAGAGCTAACATTTAGTGAGATGAGTGAGTGAGATTTAGGGAGATGATGTGTTTTATCATTTTATTTCTGAATTTTGTGCCTCAGGAAAGATTTTTACTCAACGTTTTCATTCAATCATAGTGCACAGATTTTCACATAAATCATTTTGGTACTTTTAAACTGCAATCATCTATTTTTTTTCTGTCAACATGTCACTATTTTCTTATTTAAAAAAGTGCTGTTACCTCATAACAGCTGCTCATTTTCATCCACTTTTTGCAAGCTTCATTGAACTGATTGAACAGTTCAGCAGATTTCACACAGAGGTAGTTTTGTTCACTCAGTTTGCCATTTGCGGCATAAAATACTGAAGGTGCAATACACTTCTTAATTACATTGACTGTCTCACTCAGTGCTCACAGGAACCCTTAAACAGTGCCTCATTCTAAATCTGCCATTCATGTTGTTCATGTTGATTACTTCAGAGAGACTGCATGGGCAAAATGTTTGGGCAATTAAGCTGGTTTTCCCAAACATTTAGGTGTTCTCCGATCTGGAAAGTAGACCAGCCAGTGTAAATCATTGCTCTAAGTCGCTTTGCGTGTTTGGTAAATGCTGTCCATACACAAAATGAATGAACATTTTTTTTGGCGTTTTTTTGGGGGGGGGGAGAAAAAGTAACTACTTCCAGCTAAGCTGTCAAACCTTGCACACAGTTGGTAATGGAAAGGCATAAGAGTTTTACGCTCAACTCTCAACACTTCACGGGGTGAGTGGGAAAGAGGCGCAACCTGCCAACAGAAAGGGGAGCATGATCTATATTATTTATGCATCACCCGGGGATATATGTATGTGTGTGTGTGTGTGTGTGCGTGCCACAAGGTGTTTGCAAAGGAGATTGAGTAGCCACAGGGGCAAAGAAGCCAGGGTTGTGCCCGTAAGGCTGTGTGCACAGCTCGAGTGATATTTGCACATATTAATCAAGCTGTGTCCACACCGTTCGCTTGTGTTGAAATGGTTCTCATAGCCGCAAATTTTCGCTGATGAGTGCTATGATGTGATGAATGTGCTTCTTATGATGAATCGAATCGTGTGTGTTTGTAAGAGTTGGAGAATAAGAGATTTTATTGGCTTGTCATGTAAGCTTTAAGATGTTTAAACAGTTTTAGTCTCTACATTGAATGTCCGACTTTGCTTAACTAGACTAAATTTTAAAATTGTCTGAATAACATTCAGTATGATTCCAATGTAAATAGCAGATAGTGAAGCTAGACCGACCTTCTGTATGTTGATAATATTAAATTGAGTGAAACTTTCTGTTGAATCTGCAAGTACCTCCAGTGATGATTTCATGGCCAAATGCTTGTAGTGTGGTTGAGTTTAGAGTCAATGCGCTGTCGAGAGTGTATCTTAATGCTCTTTCATATTTCTTGATCAAGGTCATCAAGAGATGACCCGTCTTGCCTTGTCTTGCAGTGTAAGTGTAAGCTTCACTCCGTCCAGGTTTAAAAAAGTTCCTTTCTGACCTAGTTTTCCTAAGCGGCAAGCTTATGTTCTTCCTTCTTTTCCCCTGTTTTTTGTGTATGAATGAATAGCACCAGGCACAATTAGTGTGCACAAGACTGGTTTGGATTTCCCTGCGAGTCCCTGATTCAGGGGCAGATGGGGGTATGCTGTTTAAGGAAAGAAGGGGAGAGGGGGAGAGCAGGAGAGCGCAAGCGAGAAAGAGAGAGAGAACCGGAGAGGAAATAACTAGCCTGGCAAGTTGTGCCAGCTGCCCCGTGGAGCTCGAAGCTAAACAGTTTTTGCATCTCTGCGTGTAAACAATAGCTTCAGCTGTTGCAAATAATTTCAGATTTGGGCACGGGGGCAAGCCTGCCAAGACAAATGTTGTTCCAGTAGCTGTTTTTACATCACAGCTTTGACTTGAGATTGGATGCACGTTCAGGGAGAGGGAGACGGGTTGAGGGAAGGTGTTGGGGGGGGTGGGGGGGGGGGGATATTGGTTAAGAGAGGATTTTCAAATAGACAGAAATGATGAGAAATTGAATGGATAAATGTTTGTGAGTGTGTGAGAAGGAAAATGTAGAGGATACTGAGAGAGAGGGCGAAGGAGAATGGGAGGGATAGACAGACAGAGGGATAGAAAGAGAAGGGAGAGAGAGAAACAGAGAGAGAAAGGGACGGATGGGGAGAAACTGCATGCGCGGCATCTTATCATAATAAAGTGAAAGAATTATTCACGCGAGAGGAAAACACAGTGTGCACGGCTGCCAGTGTGTAGGCACTGTGTGTGTGTGTGTGTGTGTGTGTCAGAGTCAGAGAGAGTGAGGGAGAGAGCGCAAGGTTGGAGTGCCTGTATTTTTAAGTATAGGCTCATGGACTTGTGCGACCCAAAGTGAAAGCCACACATTTCCCCAGTCCATTTCCAAAACAATGGGTGACTGACTGGGCATAGACATTTTCTCTTTCTGAGCCAGAAGGACAATGTAATATACTTAACACACATACTTTGCGTGTGTGTGTGTGTGTGTGTGTGTGTGTGTGTGTGTGTGTGTGTGTGTGTGAGAAAGAGAGCGAGAGAGCAAGCAGAAGTTCTGTGTGTGTATGAGTGGGCAAAGTAGAGAGAGACTGTATGTGTGTTTTTGAATGAGAGATGGAGGGAGGGTGGCTGTTAGTAGATCCCTACCAGCGTGATTTAATATCCTGTATAGATTTTGTGCTTTTCCTGCCGACTCTTGACATGTGTAAAGTATTTCGCTCTCGCCTGCCGCCCTCTTCTGTGGCCCACCCCCACCTTCCCCAAAATCAAAACCACGCCAGAGAGACTGTGACGTGATGCCCGCTACTCACTGTTGCTTCGGGCTGTTCCACAGACTCCCCAGTTCTCCTTCCCTTGTTCTTCTGTTAAATACATCATTGCTGCCCCGCTGTCTCTTGCCGTCTCCAACTGCCAATACAGTCCAAACTAAGAACATTAAGTACAACAAAAAAGTGTCTAAAAAAATGTTGTTTAGGTGAAATGTTTTCCGAATGTGAGAAACAAGGGATGAAAGCAGATAAAAGATGGGGAGAAAAAGTAGGAGGGAGGGAAGGAGGGAGGGAGGTGGAATCTTCACAGTGTGATTTGTGGGAGGAAAAACTTAGTATGTTTGTGTGTTTGTGCCCATGTCTGTGTGTCTGTGCGTGTGTGTGGAGAGAGAGAGCAAGAGTGTAACTGAGCAACACCACACTGCACTCTGCTTGTTTATCTCTCTTAATAACAGTGTTCCTGAGAGGAAGTGTGTGTGTGAATGAGTGTGCGTACGCAGGATGAAAGCCTTCTTGCCATGATGTCACTGCCATCTCAGGGAGTGGATAGATGAACGTGTGAATAATGCTCTGTGTGTGTGTGTGTGTGTGTGTGTGTGTGTGTGTGTGTGTATATATGAGTGTGAGTGTGGCCATGCTTCAAGTACTTTGTATTGGTTTCTCATTTTTGTAAGTCCTGTCTTTTACGAGAGGCTGGAGGGGCCCCAGTGATGTGCTATGCTGTGCTGTACTGTGTCCTGAGCTCTGCCCTTGACTCCAGGGCCCTAGCGACGTGTGAAACCCCTGATTGCTCTTTACTAGCGATGAAACACTCTGTGTGTGGAGAGCCGTCACCACTTGTGCCGGCCTTGGACGCGCTTCATTCGCCCATCATGCTTGCAGCCACCCAGTCCCAATGGCAAAACACTCCTGCCACAAACACCGTTTTTTTTTTTTTTTACTGCTTGTCAGGGCCTGGTTGCCCTAAACTCTCAACAGCACCCCCATGTGTTGTTCTTGTTCTCTTTCACCCACCCTCTCTCACTTTTTCCCTTGCTCTCTTTCTTACACACACATGCGCACACACACAAACTCTCACTCACATGCACAAACACACATTTACACACCCGTGCATTTGAGGTCACCCCCCTGGCAAACTTCAGGCTGGCCTCCCCTGTGAAAAGCACGCTTTCATCCTGGAAACCCCCCCCCCCCATTCTCCCATGTAGTCACCTCCTTAGCAAAATCAGCACAGACACACGGGGCTGTGGAGAGGTTTCAGATGATGAGGGAGCAACCTGTGGACCAGAGAAGCTCCCAGATATTCCAAAGGTTCTGTTGTGAGAAAATATCGGTGTGAGTTTTGAATATGGCTCCAGGGAAGGAGAGAGAAACGGAGGATACAGGCTGGATGAATGGGCAGATGGGAGGAGAGGAGGAATGAACAGAGGAGAGAAAAATGGATGGATGGAAGAGGGAGTAAGAGTGAGACGAGAGCAGAGAAAAACAGCAGGACTACAGAGGAGGGGAGGTTAGTGTGCCCCCCTTTTGCACAGTGGCCTTAGCTGCACCCCAGCAGAGAGCTCAAAAGATGGGGCTTGTTTTGGCCATTGGCTAGAGGTCAGAGGTGCCGGCCACCGTTGTGTGCTGGCCCCGTACTTTATCTCCCTCTCTCTCGCTCTCTTGCACACTCACTCACATACACACACAAACTTTCAGTACTTTTACACACACGCATGCATAAACTCAACACATCCATTACACTCACATCCATAAAAAAAAATTATGCACGCTGTTTTCCACCCACTTTCACTTACCAGCCCATCCCCCACCACCCTGTGCACATGTGCACGCGCACACACATACACAGATATGGTCACACATGTTGTATTCCATGTGTATGGACACACAAACACTTGCAGGACCTTCCACTGACACGCACACACACACAGACACACAACCCTTTCGCCATTTGCAGTAGCATAACTAACACTTTCTCTCACACTCTCACTCACTCACTCACTCATACTCACACACACACACAGACAGACAGACGCACACCAACCCTCTTTGCCCCCTCTTTATTTTTGTTAAAAATAAATAAATGGACCACACTGTCCACGCCATGTCAACTCTCTTGTACAATAATACAGCTGTTTTCGATTTGCACAAGGGAAAGGGAAAGGGGAGCGTCTCTCAGGGCTACCTCACGTACTATTAAACAGCCGTCAGGACGCATCTGAGCGCCGGCCCAGGAAGAGAGCGCTGCCGCTGGGAGGCCACCACTTTCATCCGCCGCATCTCCGGAATAGAGATAATGGGGAACAATCCAGGGGTGAGGGGGATAGGGGAGTGGGTGGAATGGGGGTTGGTGGTGTTTTGGGTGGACATTTTCGGGGGGGGGGGGGGTCGTGGTGGTGCGGTAGGGTAAAGGTGGTGGTGGTTGGAGTGGGGGGGCTGGGAATTGGGGGGGGGTCAGGGAGCGAAGGGTTTCGAGAGCACAGCTCAGCCGACAGCTTAACTAATAAAAGACAGCATGCATCGCTTTCAGCAATCTCCCCCCCCCCCCCCCAATTCTTTCTTCTGCACAGACAACTCGCTTTCTCTACTGGTTCGCTCACACTCACATTTGCACTCACATCCTCTGCACACTGGGCAGCACATTGAGCTACTCTCCATGCTGCATACTCACACAAACACACACAAATATACACACACACTTACCTCAAACTGGGTAGCAGCAGAAGAGGCTGTGTGTTTGGTTTGACTCAAGGCTCTATTCATAATAGCCAGTGTTTGTTGCTGGGCCACTGGGCCCTCTCTGATGACCTGCTTTCCTCTACAGCCCAATGGGCCACCGATCGGTCTATTGTTGCCTCGGCGACATCCCGCAACGGCCCAATCCGTTGGCTCAAAGACCCACTCCTGAGAGCTGGCACAGATCCGACTCTGACCCAGTACAGCACCGGCCCGTCTTGGAACAGATCAGGTCCAGATCATGCTCAGTCTGTTGCAGTGCCAGCATCTGTTGCTCTGTGTCCAGAACATGACCTGTGTTCATAAGTTTCATAATAATGGGCCTTATAGTGATTAGTGATTAGAAGGAAAATGAGCGATTAACCAATTGTGCCTTTCTACAAGCAATTTTCATTTTCAATCACACTCCCAGCCTGATGTATTATTCCTTTAATTTTGTTTTTCTTTTCTCTCATTTCATTTATTTGCAAAAGCTAAGATTAACACTCTTGCAAGAAATGACATGACTCAACGTTTAATAGGCTCTTTTAATACACCCACACCAGCGCTCTCTAGTTACCGGCCAAAGCAAAATAGTCTGACGAGGCTAAATAAAGTCTGAGAGCTCTCGTTGCCGTGCAGCAGCAGTCTTCGTTGAGCAGGCGGTGCAGTTGGCAGTGCGTGCATGACGTGCGTGCCTCTCTGGCACAGGCCTGATGAGTTATGAGAAGTCTGCATTGCTTTCATTTTGGCTGTAAATGTTTAAGGACACTTGGCTACCAGCAAGGACTGTGTAAAGTCACCGTATGATTTCCATAAATGTGTGTGATATGCACCACAGCCAGAGCCGGAGTCTAGGAGTTCAGGTGATGGAAAAGTTGCCAGGCAAGCCAGAGTTGATTGAAATTCAAACGTTCCCTCTCTTTTCTCTCTCTCTCTCTCTCTTGGTTTCTCTCTCTCACGCCTGGGTAAGCCACACACATGGCACCCCAGGCAGTGGAAAAAAAGAGAGCATCTCTGAACAAATTACAGGTTGTGTGTGTGTGAGCATATGTAATTCAGACCGAGCATGAGGGGTAGCTGTGTGTCTGTGCATGTGCATGTTTTTTTTTTGTGTGGTATTGTTTGTTAGAATGTCACAGTAATGGAAAAGGTTTGTTTTCTGATAGACAGGGTCAGAGCAGACAAGCTTTCTCAGGCTCTGTCGCTATCTCTGTCTCTTTCTCTCCTGCACTCGCTCACAGCACTCCCTCACTGCACTTTCCTGAGAATATCTCCACACATGCTTGCCATTCTGGGAGTGTTGTGTTTCATGGGGTGGCAGAAATATCCCTGGTTAGGGTCTGCTGGGCCTGCTGACTAAGCTCTAAGTTAGGCCGGCATCTGAGGAATTCCACTGCGATGGACTCCCAGGTCAGCTTTTGGCCTTCACCCCACAGAGGTCTTCATCGGTTGCTCTCATATTTCAAACAGCTATATTTCCGGCTCCTACACAATAGTGTTGTAATGTTACTGGTTCTAGTGACAAAAGGCCTATTGAGATCATCTTCAGTCCTGTGTTATTCACTAATACATTGTTTCAAAGCGCTTTCTGTAAGCCATAACCCTCAGTTTTATTAACTACATTGCAACAATACATGGTGTCCAGTATACAGTATACACAGCCGTTATAACTGAATTGTTTTAGTATACACTGCCACTCAACAGCAACCAGAGTTCAATTAGTTCAGCAGTAGTGTGCTCTCTGTGTGTGTGTGTGTGTGTGTTGCAGTGACGTGTCCCTGCTGCAGTAGTGGCGCCACATCATGAGAGGCCTGAGGCTTGAATGGGGAACAAACTGAATAGAACGGACGGGGGATGGCTTGAATACCCCAGAGCTTGTCTGTTTGCTGTCATTCAGGTCACACGCACCAGTGGCTGTGTCCGGGTCAGGCACACACTCGCCTGGGCCCGTCGCCGCATTTGCATGAGACCTTGGTCACGCTCGGGTCGTTGCTTTGAATGAGGAGGGCGAGTGAGGAGAGGAGAAGAGAGGAGAGGTACAGATGTCCTCAAAGTTCTGCACAGAGAAAGCCAACTTCGGACTGCAACGTTTTTCCTTTGGTTCCGTCATTTGTACTGTCTTGTAAATACGATTTATAGACCCTGTCCTCCAGTCTGCTACAAAGGGATGCTCAACGATTTGGCTAAGTGCAAGTCCAGTTTCCATTCATCAGTTTATATCATTTGCATTAATTGTCCTTGAGTTCATCTTCTTTAAAAAAGGAGCCAGCTTGTTCCTGTGTCATCAGCTACCCAAAGAGTTAGTCATTCTCCCGCCTAAATGGACAGTTTGCAGCAACAAGTGATTTGTCTTGGACTAGCCCACCCTGATGAAACGCTTCCTCATGAGTCTCTGCACAAAGCCCATACAAGATGTGTACACACACAGACACACACACACACTCTCACAGAGACACACACACACACACACAAACACACACAGATAAACTTCCTTTTCCTGTTTGCCTTGACATAACATTGAGCCATTCTTTAGGACAAATCTGTCATCATATGGCCCTTTTGGAGCCATACATTAATCATCTGTAGATCTTCACGGGCCATTAAATCTGTGAAACCAGTTTAGCAGAGCCCCGCTTCTTTCCATCGGCCGTGTCAATGAATAACCCACGTTCAAAGAGTAGAGGTGAGCGAAAGCGCTCAAGAGAGACATACAAAACAACCCCGGCACTATCCCCAGACCCAACATCAAGTCTCTCCCTTTCCCTGCCGAAAGGGAGTCGATATACTTATAAAGAGAGATTTATGTCCTGACGAGATCGCGGCCACGCCACACTTCTTGAATCTCCATGCGGCGATTGAAACTGAAGTGGCTGATGCTGGTGAGCTCTCAGTAACAGGCGCTTAGCATCTCCTTTTGATTCCTCGTGTGGGAGCAGGCCTCGGATCTCATGGAAAAGACGGCTAGGCATGCTGAACAATTACCTCAGTGGAAACTCATTGAAGCAATTCATTGAATGTAATTTTTGTTTCTGTGGCACATTAATAATGCATCTTTGGATGGATTGGGCTTGTGTTTTTTTTAGAGAGATGATAAAAAAAATGAGTGAGAAAAAGAAGAGGAACCCATCTGAATGTGAACTTCTTTGTTTGGCAAGCTGAAATGCGGTTTGCGCATTTTTAAATAGACGTCTCAGGTTGACATGGGAGCAATGTACGAGAAAAAACAGAATATAGAGAAAAAAATTACCATATTTAGGCTTGGTATATTCCATTTTGATGTCTCTATTGGCTTTTGTCTGTGCACATTTTATATGACAGCTAAACAAAGTGCTGACAAAAGCACAGGCATTTTACTTTCTGAAACATTTAGTATTACAATGGCCAGAATGTATGTACTACATAGGTAGTCAGACCCAGCTATAGTGCATAAAGCACACAGCCCTTTGAACAGTGTGCTTTTAAATCACAACAGAATGATACAAAGCCATTATGGTATTAAGGAAAAAAATGTTGCAGCTGTAATTAATTGATCTTTTCATTTTGGCCTATTGTCTTAAACAGACGTCTCGTTAATATTTTACTGAGTCTGTTCGGCTGTTCATCTGTTTTGTCTCATGTTATGTTGATCAAAGGCCAGATTTTGCTGTGTGCGTTTGTGTGTGTGGTGGACTCTGCCATTTGCATGCGTCTTGCTTTCTTCCCCTCTTTTCCTCATTGGATCTGTTTTCTAGCCTCCCTCATTAACTGGGCACTTATAAAAAAAAAAAGGGAGCAGCTTCCTGGAAACGTCTTTAAAAATCTCAAGAGCATTCAGGCTTCCCAGCAGACCTGGGACCAACAGGAATGCTGCCACTTCAGCTCATTTCTACCGAGAGAAAATGGGGAACGTGGAGAAAATGTGCCCTATTGTTCCATTCTTGACCTTAGTCTGTGTGAGTTTGTTTTTGTTTTGGGTTTATTTTTAAACTAGCTATCTATCTAATTATCAGAGTTACAGTTGCGTTGAAGATGTAGGGCTACAGAAGGGAGGATTGTAAGATGTGGGCCCAGGCAAGGAAGCTTAACAAGAGGCTACTGTTCCTTCCCATTGGTGACCTGTCTCTCCAGGCGGATTACAATGGGTGAAGCTACTCCAAACCCCCCGCTCCCCCTGCGTTGTACTTCTAACTTTTTTATTAAAAAAAATCTGTGAAATTCTTTTTTCAATCTAACTCTTCGAGTTTCTCCATAGTCATTCTGAGGAGAGTCCCTCACAGCCTCCCATGTCATCCAGGACCCCACATGATGTTCTGGGCAGCAAGGACAAGCTGATGGTCTAGTTCTGTGAATCACATCTCTCCAATAGCCTCCTTTCTCCATCAAAACACATGCCTTCATTCTCACTGCTCCAAGCCATGTGCTTCTTCTGAAGTCTGGTCTGAGTTTCAGTCTCGACTGTGGATGAAGCAATTGACATTGTGGAAAATGTTGAATAAAACTGTCTCAAGGTCGTGTATGGTCCCTCCATGCAGTTCTGTCACTGCTGACTAGCTGTGAGAGGGGAGGTGCGTGATTTATAGAGGGCTGTAGTTGCGGACTGGTTTTTGGCAGGGTGGGGAGGTGAGAGTGGCGCTCCTTGGCTTGAGGACCTCGTCTGGCCCGGTGGTGTGATCCTTGCCAGTCATAACCATATGCTTTTGCGGTGGCTGCATTTAGGCTCTGCCAGTGTTGGAAGGGGCGCTGTCTGCCTGGGCATTGCCATTGGCATCGGTAGGGTGGAGCAGGGTCTTATTCGAGGCCAGCTGCCTGTTGTGATTTTGGCAAGCATATTCTCCCGAGGTGTTGACCTGCACTCACCACACACAGACACATGCACACACACACAAACGCACGCCCATTCACTCACTCACTTTGTATTTTAATTATGTAGCTCTTAGCTTTCACCCAACATCCTCTCATAATCCCTGACGACCCTTTTGGTGGCATAGAGCTTACTGCTGTGTGACCAGCAGGTGTCAGATTCATTTTATTCTTGACTTTCATACAAAGTCATTATTAGAAATACTGACCTCCACGCCAGAAGGCTGATGAGGTCAAGTCTCAGTATGCATGAGATTAACAAAGTCTTTAGTCAGCAAGTATACTGCCATTCTTCTAAGTATTTTTGAATTTGTATCGCATTTTTTAATGATATAAAAGGCTCCAAAATGAAAAACTTTACTTTAATTTATTAAAACTTGTAAGTGTCCCACCATTGGTCTGTTGATGCATATTTTGGCGAAATTTGAAGTTCTCTTGCATATAAACAATCACAGGAAACCAGGGAAGTGTTTCGATCTAAATCCTTCAGGGAGGGAGAGATTGAGAGGGGGAACGAAATCCACAGTAAAGCCAACAACTTGAGGGTGGAAAAGGAACCCAAGAATGTCCCATGCTGAGGGAATTTTCCAAACATGCGGCCTTTGGTTTTTAATTTCTGGGATCCGTGAGCTGCGCTCCATTGTCGTGCCTTTTTCTCTTCGAGAACGGAGACGTCAGTCTCCCATCTGCCTTAATGGTACCAGACAGGCCTTGTCATTGGGCGGCTAGAGTGACATAGTGTACCCCCTCTCCCACTTTCCATTCTGGGACCGGTCTTCCCTACCACACGCGTAGACACACACACACACACACACACACACACACACACACACACACACACACACAGAGTGAGACTAAATCCCACTGTTCTCTCCCGGGACCACAGTGAAAACTCTACAATTAAGTCACTGGGTTCTTTGGTGGTGCCGGGCAAATCGTCTTGTGTGGGGTTTGGGGTGTGTGCTGTCATTAGCAGGCGTCCAGCTTCTGGTGACATTGAAAAAGAGAGAGAAGGATGGAGGAGAGAGGGCGGAAAGAGAGAGAGAGGCAGCAGAAGGAAAGGTGGAGAGAGAGAGAGAGAGAGGTGAAGAAAGAGTGGGAAAGAGAGGGAAGTCTGTCGGGCACTATACGACTGGCATTACACCATGCCTGATGGATCCAAACGGCCCGAAGGAGAAGGAACAAAGACTAACCACAGTAGGGCTGTAAATTCTTCTCATCACCACGTAATTAGCACTATGTGTATGTCCCAGCAAGGGAGAGAGAGCGCATGTGAGTGTGTGTGTGTGTGTGTGTGTGTGTGTGTGTGTTAGTGAGAGAGAGAGTGTGAGCATGTCTCTGTGCAAAGGGGAATGAGCAAGAATGAGGTGGGGTAATCACCCGGGATGTGATCATCGTGATTATCCGTATTTTAAATGCAGGTTAACACTGTCACAAGGCCAATATAATCCAGCCCATAATTTGCTCTCGGTGGAAGAGGCACCAAATGGTATACTACTGATCATGCAATCTCCTCCTACTTTTTTTCATAGATCATAACTGACTGTTAAACAGATCTGGGCCAAACCTGGTCTGCACGTCAGCCAGAATCAGTCGCTTACTGAAAAAGTGGTTATTCCACTTTTGCGTGGCGCTCACCTCGAGTTACCTTGAGTACTTTGGCACTACAAGGTTTCTGCTATTCTTTTTTCATCACAGGCGTCACGCAATGTGTCAATAAAATTATCGCTGCGTGTGTGTGCAGATTGCGAAAGTGTGTGTGTGTGTGTCTGTCTATAGTTTTTTAGTCTACACTGTGGAAGAATTTGCGCATTAATATATAGGTCTGTACATATGTGTGTGTGTGTGTGCGTGCGCATCCACTCTCATTCTGTGTGTGTCTCACTATCACACATGCACCCATATGCAAAAGTGTGTATGTGTAATGGAATGGACAGTGGTCTCCTTCACTTGGGGACGGAGTGTGGGCCTGCAAAGCACTGTGGGGTTTTCGCACAGTCGCTCCTCAGTGTGTCGTGAGCAGCGCTGACCGCCGGGCCAACTTGCGGTGGATTAGAAAAATGTTTGCGAAACCAAAACCCCAACATTCTCAGTTCATGCTGAGAAGCATATATATATATATATATATATATATATATATACATATACACACACACACACATACCAATCCGATGCAAAGATCTGGTGGGAATAATCAGCGAGCTGAACTATGTGACCTCCTGTCTCCAAACCAAAGTGAGCGATTCTCTGTCCTCACGCCCATGCACTTGCAGTCTCTCTCTCTCTATCCCCCTATCCCCAGTGAAGCCTGTCTTTGGCCTAATCCAGGCCATTTTCTTTCTGGCCACAGACAGCCCTGATGGGAAAGGACCCATGGACTCTGCTCTCAGCATGGGGGCTGAATTAAACCTGTCCTGGCTTGCTCGCATCACAACTGTGGCGTGGCACAGAGAATGCTAACTAAGCTGTACTGCCACGCAGATTACATCCTCACGCTTTTATTGGTTTTTCCTGTGATTTGGCTTGGCTGCAGCAACAACTTTTGCAGTGGACGAACGCCAGAAAAAGAGGGCTGGCCGTGTTTGTGTGTGTGTGTGGGAGGGGTGAGTATGAAAAAGATAATGGTGTGAGAACACTGCAAAAGACAGAGAGCAGAAGGGGAGATTTAGACTGCTTTGAATTGCCCATTGTCTCTGTTGGACCAGCTCCTTCCGTGAATGACTGGTTGGCTTTTTTTAAGCTACTCATAAGTGGCTCTCGTTAGAGACAGAGAAGCACCACAGCAAGACCTTCCACCTCTGCTTTGGCATGGCCGCATTTCCCTCTCAGCCAAATCGCCCAATCTTGTCTTGACGCACACCAATTGCCCTTAAACATAAACGCTCGCCTCCTCGTTGCTTCAGCGAAAAAACATCTGAATGAATGCCATCTGCAGCACTCTAGACTAGTAGTCTTGTGGCTTTGAAGAGAGGTCACCAGAGGGCAAAAAAATTATTTTGTCTTTTGTCATACTACAAATTGACCTCCATACAGGAAGCAGGAACTAAGCCCACTACCTGCTCTGGATGTGGAGCAACACAAGAGAACATCTACAGATGGCATGGATACTGTGGGTAGTTTTATACGACCCCAGGTGGTTGAGGGTTTTTGTTAAGTGCCAATCATGGTAGCCACAGCATTGCCTCGGGTCAACAGGGGTGTAGAGGGCATGTAAGTATGTGGTTGGGAGTGTGGGTGGCAGTCAAGTGGGCGGGCAGGCAGGCAGGCTGCGGTGGCATAGAACATCTTGCCAAGAAAACCTCAGCCATTGTCTCTCAAGGGCCTGCACCATGGCCACAGCTAGATGCTTAGGGCTGAACTGTGGTGTGTGTATGTGTGTGTGTGTATGCATGTGTGCGTGTGTGTATGTGTGTGTGTGTATGCGTGTGTGTATCCATGTGTGCGTTAGCTATGTGATGGGAAAATGTAAAAGGCCCCCCTTGATATAATCATGACGACATAAAAAAAAAAGTTTGAAATCCCGTCTTTTCTGTAAAGGTCTCTCCTTGTCCCTAAATCCCATTAATCTGAAAATTGCTCCCCCTCTCTGCTCTTAAAAAAAAAAAAAACACTCTGAGGTTGTTTGGCAGCTGCAGGCCCAATTGAAAGCTCTTATAGTGGCCTTTTTGTCCTGTTCCTTTGAACCCCCAGGACCTTTCTTCTTTCCTGGTCTCTGCCCAATATCATTCTTCCAGCTTAGTCCAGGCTAATACAGTGGGGGCTAATTTCAAGGGTCATTTCCTCTAATCCCTAAAAACAATAAGGGATGCAGAACAATGTATTCTGTGGTGTCCCAGCATGGTCGTGAATAAAGGCCTCTTTGTGCTAGTCGGTCTGGTACAGAAGTCTGCGCTTGTGAAACAGATGTGAGCATTTGACAGGGACCGGTGTGACTTTGAAGCATCAAATTTAGTTATATGTTGGAGACATAACTGTGCGAGACCGCCACACACCCACACCCACCCACTCACACACACTTGAACTTGTTTTGCCCCAAATATGTATTGGACTTTGAAGTGCTTTGAAAGTAGCGGTCTTTTTTTTTTTTTTCCATTCCTTCCCCGAGCTGCTTTTGTGAGTTCAGTTTCCACTTGTCAGCTTGCTGTGCATGTGATCCTGTGAAGTACTATTGTCAAAAAACACGGCAGGAGTGCACCATGTTCTTTTCTCCGGTGCACACTAAACACAGGCCTTTCACTGAACCTGATTTACTTCCTCCTCTGTGCTAAACTAAACTCTGGTGGAAAAAAGAGTGTGGGTGGAATTAGAGACTGCAATTAAGGAGCTAAAGCCAGAGTACTCTCAACTTTTAGAGTTTTTAATGTTAATGACTATACTGTTTTCTCTAGTTATAGTTGTGCTCGTATAGGAAGATTAATGAAGGGGTATGAATGGATGTCTAGACACGCGCATGTGTGTGTGTGCACAAAATGGTGTTTGCAAGAGTGTGTGTGAGTGAGCACATTTGTGTGTGTTCATGCGTAATGGTAAAGGTGTGTGTTTTTTTGTGCACATGCACGCATTTGTGTGTGTGGGTTTGTGTGTGACTGGACAACGGGCCCAGCTGGGCTGATTCTTCACCCTTGGGTTTCACCTCGGTCCCCATGAGCTCCACGGTCCGCGGCATTCCTGACTGGCATATTCATTACAGGGTTGGGAGAGTGTGTCTGCGCTTGAAGACCCTGCCTGGGGGCAGAAAGAGAGAGAGAGAAAGAGAAAGAGAGAATGTGTGTGTGTGTGAGAGAGAGAGAGCGCTGGCTCAGCCATACCCTGCAGGAGCTCTCGAGTGCAGGAATGGTGTCAAGGTTTAAACTCTAACCTCTTGGTAAGGTGTACTCTGTGTCAAGTCCATTCTACTGTGGCTTTTAAAAACGTCAGTAAACAATTCAGTCAATAGTGCATATTCAGGGGTCACCACATAGACTCGTGCACTCTTCATGTACATGTAGACTAGTGTGCTCCTCGATAAAAGGGCTTTGCATAAAGCCTCTCCACATAAAAGTTTATGACTTCACTACAGAATCTTTTGTTGGCAGATAGGTGTTTGTGGTTGTAAAGCATTCCTCTCTGCCAAAAGTTGCTGTGTAGCTCCTAGCCAAACCAAAAACTGTACACAGATTCTAACAAAGAATTCTGCGCGAGTTCTAGAGATGAGTGAAAGAACTCTTACAGGATTCTTTAGCAAGCGCTGTATTTACGACTGTATGCAAATTGGCAGTCCCTCCTCTTCCTCAGTCCTTCTTCTCCATCCTTCTCCTCCCTCGTTGTCGCCTCGTCACTCAGTCATCTTGGTGACTTTATGGCCGTCTGTTCTTTGTTTGCTATTGTCTCATGGAAACCAAATGGTGGCACGGTAACAAGGACCGCACATGTTTGGTGGCTTGTGGTCGGAATCTTGTTTTGTTAAGCGGCTGAGGTCAACAGAGGTCCCCAGCGAGTGGGTGGCAGCGCTCAGATTGATGTTACGGCCTCTGTTTTAATCCGCCAACTTACATTTTCTCTGAGATAATGAGGGTGAAAAAACAACAAAAAAGAGAAAAAAGGGGGAGGGGGGCATAGTTCTCAACGTATTATTTATTTCCATTCCATTCAAAGAGAGAAAATAGGAAAGCTGTTTAAAGTTCTTACCAAGTTCTAAAATTACTGTGCTGAGAAAATGACTGCAATTGTGTCACGTTTGAGGTTGAGGCCCATGCAGCTTCATTTCAGTGTCACCAAGAAATGCATGATCTCATTTTTGGAGGCATCGTGTTTGGCTCATTGTTCAACTGATTTTTGGGGAATTCTAGCTAACAGCGTTAGCAATCCATCCCTAGCCTCAGCAGATAATGAGCACATAGAAGGAGGCCTTTTCACTTAAAGAAAAAACTGGCAGTGTCTCCCTGGATGTGAGTTTTTGAGTAGGGGCTTGTGTAAGGGAGAGGGTTGGGATACGGTGGGCCTGGGGTAGTCGGGGGCAGCTGGGTGGGGTGGGGGTGGGTGGAGTAGAGGTGGGGGGACAGGGGTAGTGTAATCCGGTATGAGGATGTCTGGGCCCAGCCATCCCCCCCAGCACCGTGGGGTTTGTCCAAACAGCGCCAGTGTTTGTACAGCTCTGTCGGGATGACTGCGCCTCGGTTGGCCGTGACACTGCCTGTCTGAAATGCTGCCCTGTCCAACAAAAAGTACTCAGAGGCTGACTGTTTCACTCCGAGAGTGCACTTATCAGTCACCTACGTTCCTGTAAAAGAAACCTATTGAAAAGTCAGACACTTTTGGATTTTTTAAAAAGAATTGACAATCGGCAAATCATGAAGATGAATTGATCAGATCTGAAAATTGTAGGTCCAACTAAGCTGTTGTGAACATAATAATCATAATAATGATGATCTATACTCTTTTGATCCTGTGAGGGAACTTTAGTCTCTGCATTTAAACCAGTCGTGAAATGCACACAGTGAACACACAGTGAGGTGCAACACACACCTGGCCATGGTCCACTAGCCTGGGATCAAACCAGCAACCCTTCGGTTACAAGCCCGAAGCCCTAACCAGTAGGCCCCATGATTGAGATGAGTGGGGAAGTAGCGGCACAGCTGTGATGTGGGTAATACGTACACTCTCAACCTTTCCTCACCCTCCAAACAGCCCAACAAATGAACCGCAAACGGGTTATTGCTCTCGATTGCTTCTTAATAGTGTTAATGAAGCCTCCCAAAGCAACCGGGCAAAGGAGTAATGGATTCAGCTTGTGGTGCTCACTATGTGTGTGTGCGTGTGTGTGTGCGTGTACATGTATGTCCGTCAATGAGTGCTCATGCATGAGCATGTTTGTGTGGAGAGACTAAAGTGTGTCTTCATGTGTCCGCTCATGCATGAAGGGGTGTGTGTGTGTGTTAGTGTGAGAGAGAGAGACATATGAATGGCAAAAAGCGAGTCTCAGGTGCAAAGCTGCCGAGTGTCCTGATATGACTCATTAACTACGAACAGTCAACAGCATGTGCTTAAAGTAGCCCCACATATGGCCTTCAGACAAAAGCCATCATTGAATCCAAGAATTACCATCTCATCTATACTTCATGCATTATAATCACATATGATCAGCATTTAAATCATAAATGGCCATCAAGTCTACCAGTATACTGACTACATTATAATTGCATACTGCTGTCAGTTAAATCATTAATAAACTTTAATAAACTTTAACTAATAATCTTTATCTTCTGCATTATAGTTGAATATAGATGTTGATCTTTCATGGTGTTGTCCATTGCATTGATGGCTTGATATTTTTAGTTCAGAAAAGGGTAAATTGCTCCAAATGTTTGGGCAAGAAAACAAGATTATGTGGAGAATTCTACCTGAATTGGCCTCACTTGGCTAAGATCTGTCAAATGAGCCTTGTAAGTAAGAAGCTGATTTCAACACCATGATCAGTCAAACCCAGCAGAGTGAAGTGCATGATGTCTGATGCAAAACAACCTCCAGACTTCAGTAGCCCAAACTTCATGTAAATAGTACAGCACTGTTATTTTTAACAGGATCCTCAGCTGTGGCCTTTGTGAAGGTGTATGAAGTGTAGGCCCTGATGAGGGACCAGTGCGGTGATGAGGCCTGGGGGCAGTGTGTGCTGAGGTAAATCTGTGATTGGCGTCTGTATCATGGGGTTAATGCAGTGGAACCGCCTTCCCCTGTTCCGCACTGCTGGAACCTCCAGCTCCCCTCTCCACCTGACCCCGCCACCCCCCACCACGACCCCTCTCTCCAGACGTCCATCATGGGTGTACTCAAAGCCCTGATGAGAGACAAAACAGAGGTGCACTGTGATTGGCTGAGAGTAGAGCAGGGGGAGGGCTAGAATTCCCAGGCCAGCCAGTGACGAGGGGGGGGGGGTCCCTCATGCGCGTCGAGCGGAGAGCCAGAGCTCAGATCTCTCCTCCTCTCCACTCCCAGGGAGAAATGAGTGAGCAAGCGAGTGAGTGCTGCTCTGTCATAGCGTGCAGGAAGGGAACATAGTATTGTCGCATGGCCCCCACTCTCGTGAGGTGTGCATGTGTTTGTGTGTGTGTGCAAGCATGAGTGTGTTTGTATGTGTGTCTGAGAAAGAGGCCACTAAAGCGAGAGAGAGAGAGAGGAAGAGACAGTAAGAGACAGGGAGCAAAAGAAGGTGAGAAGGTACATGACTTGTGGAACAGCATAAGACTCTGTGGAGATATTCAGGTGAGAAGCGATCAGGAGCTTGTGTTGCATTGTGTTTTTAGAACAGATGCTTCTTTTTGTCTGACTTGGCTAGCTTGTGTCACAGTCACTAAAAACAGTAAGAGGTGCTGCTTGTTGTCATCTGTGTCGAATCTCTCTGTTCAGAGATCCAGACCCACTGAAGACGTTTCGTAAAAACTGTCTATTTACATTGCAGATAATAACCATCTACCCGAGCATGTTGATTTAATGGTTCATTCTGTCTTAAAAATGGATTAAGTTATTGGTCTCATGTTGACATCGATAGCTGCATGTGTTTTAGGTCTCTGTGGTTCATAAATGACTGCAGATATCTATTGCACTCGGGTTAAAAAACAGATGTAAGTGATTTCTCAGAGTCAGGTATGTTAAAGCGTTTGAGTGGATCCTGGAACTGTCATTGGTTTCATGTCAAAGAGGGCAGGAGGGAGAGTCTCTCGTCGAGTCCTTTCCATTTCTTTCAGCCAAGAGAACATTTGTTTTCATATTATGACTTTGAAAAGGCAGTCTCATTCACCTCCCCTCATCTCTCTCCTCTGAAACGTGTGTATACACACACACACAAGTACGCCTCTCATTAATTTTCTAAAAACATTTCTCCTCTCTTGTGTCTACAGATACTTTGCTGAAAGCTCCAGTTCCTCCAGTGGTGTTTAGCTGGTCCCCTACCCCTCCCCCCACCACCCTTCACATTCATCATCTCCACCTCCACCCTCTGCCACCATGAGGTCTGCAACTCTGGGATGGCTGCTGGCCATGGTCATCCTTGTGGCTAAGCTGTCATCCTCGAGTGCCTTCACCACACGGAGCCAGGGCCTGCGTGGCCGAGTCCAGCGTGACCGCCGCAACATCCGGCCCAATATCATCCTCATCATGACTGACGACCAGGACGTGGAGCTTGGTAAGGCTTAAGTTGGAAGGGCCTGCTGGTGATGAAGGTGGAAATTGACAAATTTCAAATTCAGCACACAAATTCTTTGTTGCGTGTACACAGTCCTGGCTTTGTAGATATGCCTTACAAGGCCTAATCCTTACATGTTGACTCTACCTTTAATGTTTATACTGCATACGTTATTTATCACAACTAGTGTCAGCTAGTACTGCAGAAAATGAAATAGAGCTTGAACTCTAAAGTGTTGCGACAAGAGGTGAAGACAAATCTGGAAGCATAAACAAAGAAAAAAATGTTTTATTTACTGACTAGTAAATGCCTCCATGATGCACAGGCTGTGAACTGGGCAATGTATTCACATACAGCATCCATGTCATAACTGCTGCAGAAACTAGGCTGAACGCGCTTGGAGAAAGGGTCTGATTTATCTGATTTATCTGATTTGTTGTAATTAGGAAGAGGAATATTTGCAGTGCAATATGCAGAGGTCTCTTGAGACCTAGCAGCCGGAGGAGAGACGAACGAAAATAAACACCATATCCTCGAGTTACTTCTGCACCACGTCAAGAAGGGTCACGTTTAGTGTGTCAGCTTGCCATTTCTGTGACTCTGCTACTTTTTTTGGGGCCATCCCCAGTGAGTGCTCAGTGTTAAACTGGCCTGGTTTCGTTGTTAACTGTGGTAATAATGTTGCCAAAAAAAAGATCTTAGTCTTCAAATGTCTTCATAACACCACATTAGACTGTTGTTGCTTTCTACCCAAGGATTTGCTGCTTAAGGTGTTTTTGTTTAACTATGCCAATAGAGTTATGAAAGAAAGTAAGAAAGATGCTTGGGGGGGGGTGCTTCCTAGTTGTTATTAATTCAAATTCCTCTCTCTTTGAGAACATAACGATCGGAGGCCCTGCTTGGCTAACCACATTCTCATGAGGAGATGGAGGCCGCCAGTTATTTGCATTCGAATCTCTAGTGACTAGATGCGGCCTGATTTAAATATTTGAGTGGCTCTCTGCCTCAAAGACTGATTCACGAAACCACAGACCCACTGCAGCAGCACCATAAAGCACAAGCGTGCTCTTTTTTTAAGTGTAAACAGTTCTGCAGTGGTTATAACTGGTGTGTGTTCCATTGACTCTGAAATGTTTGCTGACCACATGGCATATTTCATGATGACTTTTCCATCCCGTGAGGATTCATCAAAAATATGCTCCCCCACCCCTTTGCCGCTCCCTTTTCTTCCAGTTTTCTCATCTCCCAGCAGTGCACTTTGTTGGACCGCTACCAAGAACAAAGCATATCTGACATTCTGAACATTTACTGTTATCCGTATTGCATTTGCCATTTCATGCAAGGCCTACAGTGTGGCAAATTCAATATGCATTTGTGATCATTTCCCAGAGGGTAATCCCAAGACATTTCAGTTTTGTTTGAATTTCTTGCAATCTATTAGAAGAAAAAGTAACAGTTTCATGCACTGTTTTCCAGGTTCGTTACAGGTGATGAACAAAACGAGGAAGATCATGGAGGATGGTGGGACTACCTTCACCAACGCCTTTGTGACCACCCCCATGTGCTGCCCATCACGCTCCTCCATGCTGACGGGGAAGTATGTGCACAACCACAACACGTACACCAACAACGAGAACTGCTCATCGCCCTCTTGGCAGGCCCAGCACGAGCCGCGCTCATTCGCCGTCTACCTCAACAACACGGGCTACCGCACTGGTGAGAACTAGTTTGGCCACTACCACTTTACCACTGTGTGTTTAGTCACTAGCGAGAAGTAAGTGTTTGTGTGTGTTTGTGTGGGTCGTTTGTGTCCCACTTTACATTGTACACTGTACAGTGAGTAACCATGCGGTGGTTTATTCTCTATATAGCATACTGTGTCGTAAATGACTAGATATTCTGAAAGAAAGTTGTATATACTAATATGGAGATGTCCACCAAATGGTGCAGCAAAAATGTGAGGTTTGTAAGACATTTCAGACACACATTTATCTGCATTGTAAACTATGAGTGATCCCCAGTCACTCTGCTTAGATGAAAATTTAAAGAAAGACTGGGTTCCAGACGAGGAGTATGCACCCTCTATCCTGGTCCTATGGTATTTGTTCATTTGGGTCATTGGGAAGTCATGTCCCGGTTGCCACACATTCCTAAAAGTCCAGTGCAAACGTAACGGCTAAGCTTCAGTCTGCCCGTCTGGTTTAAAACAACCAAACATGGCAACCGTGCCCGTGGTCTGTCCCCACTCAACCAGCCAGTATCTGTGTGACTGACTGACGGCCAGCTCACCCACTGAATTGAAGCCTTGCGGCCTCCAGTGCTGCCTGTGGTTTCAAGCTGATATGTTAGTCTACAATTAGCTTTCTGGGGTAGACTGGCAGTGTGCCCGGGCCTTTTTTTTTTTTTTTTAGGGAAATGTTTTAGCATTGCATGAAAAAGAAAAGCTACAAGAGACAAGCGGAGGAGAGAAAGAGAGGGAGAGAAAGAAAAACATTTACAGGTATTTTTCAAAAGAAACCACATCCATTGAGGTGAGGCCATTAAGGAGTGTGGTGTGAGGGGAGAGGAAAAGAGAGGAGGGCTTCCCAGGTACCCATGTTAACCAGAGGCAAAAACACACAACAGTTTACCACACTGGTTATGACTCTCCCAGAAGGAACAGGAAAACAAACATTAGGATCATCCGTTTTCATTGTGGTGAGATAAGTTGAGGAGACCAAAACTATGGGAGGCATTCTTGAGAAGGCTGTCATCTCTCTCTATTTTCTTACGCATCCATGTTTCTCTCGTCTCGTCTCTTCTTTTCTTGTGCCCCTCTCCAGCCTTCTTCGGGAAGTACCTCAACGAGTATAACGGCAGCTACATCCCGCCTGGGTGGCGTGAGTGGGTGGGGCTGATCAAAAATTCCCGCTTCTATAATTACACTGTCTGTCGGAACGGCTACAAGGAAAAGCACGGGGCAGAGTATGCCAAGGTATGTACCCAAGAGTCCTCCGTTCACCAACTGCAGCTTTGGTTCCAACAGAGGGCACTTATTAAATCCAACCTGCTGCTTTTGTTTGAGGTTTAATGTCCAATTGCTAGGTCTTTTTTTCTTTTTCTTTTTTTTAGCACACTAATTCCTAGTTTGCCAAATAACTCATAATCCTTCTCTGATCTAAAGTGGTAGGAATTTGGGGGAAATTAAAGGGGCAGGATGCTGAGTGTTGAGAGGTGGTTAAGTTGAAACAGCGTCTACTGTACTTGCACTTGCAAATGACATTGTTCAAAAACAATAGAGCTAAAATCATCCCCAGACCAAAGCTGCTGAAGGGAAATCGCTACCCTATTTTGTTTTTCACAGTCATTGTTTTAAAGTGGATGTAACGCTACTGCGTGTACATTGAAGACTCGCTGGCAGTCCATAGAGAGGAGGGGGTTGGGGGGCGTTTTGTCATTCCTGTGTCAGACACACATGGATATGAACAAAGTGATAAATCTGTGTTTGAGAAGTTTATGCTTTGCATGGCGTCTCGCTCCCTGACTCTGGAGTGTTTCAGGCCAAGGAGGCTGTCGGGGAGAATTTGTTTTCCGAGTGGGGAAGCTTGCCAATGTCCTCCTAGGTAGTGTAGTTCTCAAGGCATGTCGGAATTTGTGGAGAGGTTTCTTGGTCTGTGCACAAATTGCCCTGGCTTGGACTTTCTTTTTTTAAATAGAGTCTGTCTAACAGATTGGTAAATAAATATTAGGCTTGGTGCTTGCATGTCAAATGGCTTGCAGGTTGAATAAGACCAAGGCGTTAAGTTACCCACAAGTCTGAGAGGCAACTAATGTGATGCAGAGATGGCAGAATAGCACATGGCTTTCCATACAAGTGGATCTCAGAACCTGCCAAGGGAATACGTCAATTATGAAAGGACTTTAAATAATGAACGTGATTGACGTCAGGCTTTATACGTTTTGAGACTAAATAACATACGCTAAGGAGAATGTCGGAAGTCAGGTTTTAGTAAGGGCATTTATAAAACCCTTGAGGAAAGGAGAGTAACCTTAAGGATAGCAACATAAAATCCATGGCTTGGACTTGACAGCAACAGGACTTTCCAACACACTGGATGCCAGACATTCGGTCTTCAAAATCAACAGAGCTCCTTTAGAGTGCGGCAAGGAAAAGTGACCACATATAAATGTCCCTGACTCAACATTTCTCAGAGCGTGGTTTTTATTGCCGTTTTATTGTCCTCCCATTATGAGGCTTCCATCGCTCTTCCAACATGGCTTCCTTCTTCGCCCCAAGTCGAGACTCACCGGATCAAGGCATGTGCCCAGGTCAAATCCAGTCATCACATTTATGGCGAGATACAAAGCTCTCAAATGTACACTGCCCTTGTTTTAAAAGCATGCAGTGGAGGGTCCCATCCACTTTTATAATGTCATTGGAGAGGATTAATTTCCCCTCTTGTCCTCAAGTTGTTTAGTCTTTGCTGGCTTCGTAGCAGCCTTTCCCAGGTTTGACCATATGAGCCATATACAAGAGAGAGAGAGAGAGAGAACATTGCGGAGTAGAGGTACACTTGAGCAACAAGACATTTACAGGATGCAGAGGGCCTGGTAGGGCAAAGTCTGTAAGTAGGTTGCTTGGACAATAGCTGTAAATCAGGCAAGGGCCCCTTCTCGCCCTTCACTCCTCACCCCTGTGCCCCCCCCCAAACACACACACACACACACACACATACACCCCCAACACCACCACCATTACCCCCCCCCCCCACCACCACCACCACAACCCAACTCTTAGTGTTGGTATTTTCTTAGAACTGGGGTAGCCAAGGCCAGGTGGCTTTCCCATCAACCTGAATGGGCCAAGCCACAGCGCCCACAGCTGCTTGTAGTGCATGCTGATGGGGGGCTCCCGGCTTGCTTTGCCCCCCATGTGATTTGGCCAGGGAGGTGAAGTGTGGAGGGGTTGGAGGGGGGTGGTAACCTCCAGAGTCATCTCCAGAGGCCTCCTGCGCATTCCTTACCGCAGCCCCACAGCAGGGGCGGAGCGACCTTGCTGTTGCCAAAACACCGCACCCGGGGCCGAGAGTCACAACCTTCCCTGGCGGGTGAGTGTTGGTGTCAACAGTGGGTGTCATATCCAATGAGGTGCCATGGACCACATAATGTCCTCCTCAATGTGAAAACTCCTTAGTGCAGGCAATCTCCTACCGCATAGGTGGTATGTGGGTGACATGAAGGGGCCAAACCATGATGATGAGGGGAAAAATGTAAGCACTTCCACAGAGCCACTGTAATCCCTTTTATTGCCTTGCTGCGCAGGAATGTTTCATTTTGAGCTTGACCCCATCAACCCCCAACTCCCGCCTCCCCCTTTTTTGAACAGGACTACTTCACGGACTTGATCACTAATGACAGCATCAACTACTTCCGGATGTCTAAGCGCATGTACCCTCATCGGCCTGTGTTGATGGTGATCAGCCATGCAGCGCCCCACGGACCTGAGGATTCCGCTCCACAGTACTCTGAGTTCTTCCCCAACGCATCACAGCACATGTGAGTGACAACATCTCAGAACATTCTAGATCCACAGTACCAGAACAAGTTAAAGACTTTGAGTTTCAAACTCTGTGTGTAACATTAAACTGCTATTTAAAACAGACTAGAGCAAATTGAAGTTTGGTGTTCTCAATTTGGGAGCACACTGTTCTACAACAGTGGTTTCAAAACTTTCAAGCTGTGTACTGCCTGATACATTCTACATCATGATTAGTACCCACCACCATGTCTAGCTCACAATAATAATAAATAATATATATATATATTTTTGATAACTCTGCATCATAAATAAAGTAATACATATCTTTGCTGACTAAGCATCTTTTCATGCAATTTCCCTAGTGAGGACAAAGGAAGCAGAAAATGAAGCCTTTGTTTTACTATGGTGGATGATTTTTTTTTTGGGTTACTGAAACTGTAGTCAGCTACAGGTCTGTTAGGGAAGGTAAATCACAGATTTATTTCACGCAACTCTCCAGATTGATCCAGATTGTTCTTTCGCACTTTGACAACTGCAGTTCTCAAACACAAGTGCAAAAGTTCAGCATTTGCCACCAGTTTTGCCTTTTTACACAACATCATAGAACTGTGGCATATCAGTTGATTTTTTAACGTGTTTGCGTTAATATGACAGCGGTTTTATGACAGGACTGTAAACGAACTATAAAGTAAGCGCAGCAAATGAGTTCACGATGAGGCTACATTTAAAAGTGAGTGATGTCGATGACTGTTTTGACAGGTAAATATAGCACTGTAGAGTTTGGAGGGGCCCACTCGACTCGATACACAGACAAAATATGGGGCCCAGTTTTCGAGGGCCCCATATTTTGTCTGTGTATCGAGTGCACCCATCCTCCCTCCGGAGATGACAGCGGATTGGAATGTTGCTCTCTCGCAAACGAGTTTACCACCACGAAAAATTTAAATGATTTATCATCCAAAAATTCTCTTGGCACGTCCGCAGAGAGCCGGTCAGAGAGAGGGATGAGGTTTTTATGGAGTGGCCATGCCAAGCCCACGGTGGCTCTGCGGCGCTATCATCACTGACTTATGGCTGGGGATTTGGAGCCCATAGGCTAGGCCATGGAACCGCTCCCACTGCCCTCTGGCTTCCCTGCTTTTAAAGCGCAACCCCCAAAGACTTTGAGATAGCAATCATAATCACACACACAGGCCCGCCATGCACTCTCTAGTTCTTTTTCCCCTTTCTCCCTGTCCTCTTTCTCTCCCTCTTTCTCTCATTCTCTCTCACTCTCTCTCTCTTTCACTCTCCCCTTCTCTCCCTCACTTTCTCTCCCTGTCTCTGTCTCTGTCTTGCTCCTTTTTCTTTCCCCCGGCCACTGCTATTATTTCAGCCCCTGCTTCCTGGAGCACTTCCCGACCTCCTTCATATCAATCAGGGCTTTCACTCGGCAGGTTCAGGGATGTGTGGAATGCATTGTTTGTTCTAGAACACCCTTTGTGGTGTTATTAATTTATTTTCGGCGGTGTTGGGCCCTGTCGCTCTGAATGGCCGCTCCAGGGCAAAGAAGGGAGGCCCCCGGGGGGTTCTTTCTCTCTCTCTGACTGGCATGTTGTTGTGGGCCAGGGAATGCTGCCTGGCTAGTTCCTTCAAGGGGTGAGCAGATGATGGTGGTGGTGGTGGTGGTGGTGATGAGGGGATTTGAGAAGAATAGCATGGGGTTGGGTGAGGGGGTGCAGAGGCCAAGACTGCAACTCAATTGCATCCGACAACGCTTACAAGCCAACAGCAGCGTGAATGAGAGAGACATCAAGCCTTCACTCTACGCTGATTCAGTGCCAGGCGTAAATTTAGAAAGTGTTAATGATTCATTCATCAAGGGCACAGCAAGGGTGACGTGCCTGACAAGTCTATTAGAGGATTATTTGAAACTGGAAAAGCATACAGACCCATTTGCCCGTCCCAGTGTTTGACCTCACAAGTGATATTGCTCATTTGTCGATCATTCAGGCCAAATCAAACAGCAATTACCTTGTTCAGTGGGATTAAGGGCCTTTATAATCATGCCCATTTGCGCACTAGTACTAGATAGCAAGAAAGGTTTTTTTTTTTTTTTTTCCCATACACTCTTGACTACAACTGTGTCCTGTGTCGTAGACAGGTGACAGGTGTGACCTCTGCCTTGTCATAACTGATGGTGTGTGTCTGACCTTCTGCATTCCTGTGGATTGGTTGCCACCCCCCCCCCACACACACACACACACGCACACAAAAGTCAAACGTCCTAACCATACATACCCTCCTACCTACACACACATATATGTATATGCACACACACACACATACATAGGCACTGCATATTTCAGTGGTGCCATGCAAGCGAGAGGAGTTTCTATTATGTGCCGCATTGGACAGCCTGGGTGAAAAGTTCAGTGAGCCGACAGTAGGAAAGGCCCGAGGGGATGAAGGCAGTCCCCCCGTGAAAACCCTCTCCCATAACAGGAAAACGTTTGTGGCGAACCCAAGGTTGAACATACCCCCAGCAAGGGTTTGTTACCACATGCAGGATCTGGGTCAATACCCCTCTATGTGCATAAAAAGAAGAAAATAGAAAATTCCAGTTTCTAAACTTGACTGGAGCATGCCAACGTCCTACATATGACATCCATGCAACAGCATAAACCATAATTAATTCCAGGGCCTCACTCACCTGTACCAAGGTGTCATCGTTAACCCACAAGACTGAAAATAGTTTTAGTAACCATGCGGACAAGGGCAAGGTTCTGTGGTAATCAGAGATCAGACTCTATTATAAGTTTGGCAATTATGAACTAAAGAGAATGGTTATGGTATTCTTGTGATGTGAACTTTTTGCCAGTAGTAACTCCATATCAGTAGATCTCCAAAACCCATGATCCAAACCTGTAGTCAACAGGTGCTTGGCCCAAAAATATTGCGGTTCCATAAACAATACCGACTCCTCTGTTGACTTAGGCTCTTATTCCCCACTTCAAACATGCAGTGAGTTATTGGGTCTTTCTGTCCAGGGGTCATTAGAAACTTTACTTTGGGCCTGACGGCTGCAGAGCTTTTGTTTGCTTAAGCTCGTGCCAACCCTCAAATGGTTTCTTCTTGCCAAGAGTCCAGGGACTCTCAACTTGGTGAGAGAAGAGATGGACAGAATATCTTGCACATCTTTCAGAAAAAGGAAAAAAAGAAATGTGCAAGAATTGGTACATTTTCCTTGTGCAAAAACATTCGGGGTAGGCTAGTCCGGCTGCTCGTCAAACGTTTTTTGACAGCTCATAAAACTCACAGACACCTGTGGGCATAAATGATTTGACAGGTGAACATGGCACGTATGTGAGTGCAGGAGAAAGGGAAAAAAAAAAGATCCCAGATGCAAACAGTGTTTCTCTTGCTCTCCCGCCCTATCCAGAACCCCCAGTTACAACTATGCCCCAAACATGGACAAACACTGGATCATGCAGTACACTGGGCCCATGAAGCCTATCCACATGGAGTTCACCAACTTCCTGCACAGGAAGAGACTGCAGACCCTCATGTCTGTGGACGACTCTGTAGAAAAGGTTGGTGTCCTTCCTGTGTCCAAACAGATTGAAATAAAAGCTTAATGGTGCTTATTTTGCTTTACTGAAACTATTTTTGTTTTTGTGCTTACATCGTAATGAGCCTCATTTGTAACATGCATTGGATCAAGGCATCTACAGCTTGAAAACAAATTGAATTAATTTTGCATGTACAGTAGTCCAAGTTGATGAGAGTTTATGTGCTTTGTTTGGTAGTGTCACAGCAGAGCATGGGCCAGAAACACAGGCATACTATGCATCTGCTCTCATTGGTGGATATAACTGTAACCTTTGACCTTTTCTAATCTAATCTTGCAGATCTACGAGACACTGCTGGACACGGGTGAACTGGAAAACACTTACATTATCTACACAGCTGACCATGGCTACCACATTGGGCAGTTTGGGCTGGTCAAAGGGAAATCGATGCCTTATGACTTTGACATCAGAGTGCCTTTCTTTATTAGAGGACCAAATGTGGAGTCAGGAGCAGTGTAAGAACAATCAATTCAGAACACGTTCATTAACATTCAACACTTACTTAATACATGTATTACCTAACTACTAGTAATAATAATAACTAAAAATACCTAGTAATTATTTATCAGTATCTGTCGGACTGTCATTGTTAAATGAGGACTCTGTTTCTCACCTCTGCAGAAATCCCCATCTGGTGCTGAATATAGATTTGGCCCCAACTATTCTAGACATCGCTGGCCTGGACACACCCTCTGACATGGACGGAAAATCCATCCTGAAACTTCTGGAGCAAGAGAAAACTGGAAACAGGTGATTTAATGAAGACAAGCTGGTGAATCTTTCCATAGTATGGACTATTGTGCAAGCACTAATTCCCTATACATTTGCCACGTCACTCAGCCGGAATGCTTTAGAGGGGAAACCGGAAAGAACTCCTCATTAGGGCATACGATAATATTTGTGTCAAGTATAGAGTTAACAAATGGAGTTTCCACATAATTCCACATAAATTTTGTAAAGACCGTTCCTTCTTTCGTTACTTTTAGGTTCAAACCAAACCGGAAACCCAAAGTCTGGAGAGACACATTCCTGGTGGAGAGAGGGTAAGGCATGTTCCTTGGGCCTTTTTCCATGTTTCACACACGTCAGCGTAGATATGTTTGACACAATTCTTCACATTTCAATTAGCCGTTGGTATGGAGACCACTTTACATGTCTTTTCCTGTATGTCACAGCTTCATTCTTTCCATTGACTCTGATATGTGAATGAGGACATCCTGGCAAATCGGTCTCTGAGGTTAGCTTGACGAGCCGGTAAACTGCCCATTTTTGAAGTTAATCCTTTTTGAGAGTGAACTGGATATATTTGAAAGATTAGACAAAGTAGACTTAAAGCGACTTTTGAAGGCGATTCTGGGGAAAAAAATAGGCCACATTTAAGGAATTCCTTTCAACGAGCAACGCCTTGACTCCAGTAAGCTATAGTGCCCTTGCAGCTTGAGCCCGTTTACATTTCAATGAGCTGCTCCATCGTCGAGTCGGGCATGTTCAAAATAAATAGACCTGTCTCCGATCCTCCTACCCATGGATAGGGGTCAAGTTACCTGCAGCACGAAGGGAAGTCTCGTTGACTGCGAGCTCAGGCGTTTTTTGTTTTTTTTTGCATAGCTCAAGCTAAAAGAATTCAGTGTGTGGAATTGGTGTCGTGAATGCTCGTCCATAGAACTCTCTCAAGTACCAGTCAAGTTTTCCTGCCCGTGCCTCAACAACCAGCAACAGCCAATTGAGAATACCATGGATGTCTGGCAGTTTGTTTATCTGGACCTTTTTGTTAATTCTTTACACTGGCAAAGCTACCATAACACCATGGGTTGGTTGGGTGTGTGTGTAAGAGAGAGAGAGTGTGTGAGAGAGAGGGAAAGAGAAAGAAGCGCACAGCTCACAGCAGAGTAATCTCATCAATCTGTGTGCGTGCCAACTAAAAGCCCGGGGAGATTGTGGAGCAGTCGCGGGGCTGACATTCTTCCTGTCACCACGACTGTGTGTGTGTGTGTGTGTGATCGCATATCTTAATGCCTGCCAGCCTGACTCCCGTAGCAGGCTTTATCCACTCCCACCCTCTCTCTCTCTCTCTCTCTCTCTTTCTTTCTCTCTCCCCCATCAACATCTCCCCCATGGTTTACAGAGAGCTCGGTGACAGGTCTTTTAGAGTTAAAGGAGGAATGAAGTGAAGGGCAAATAAGTACTCACAGGGCATCTCCCATGACGCTGAGAGGACCATAACATCTGCTCAGAAAATGAATCAGTGACCAAAAGGCCTCCCCCATGTTTACTCCAAAAGAGTGCAAATATGACCTGTTTATAAGAGCAGACATGATAATTTCCAGTATAAGTGCGGCTAGAATAGAGCGTTTGGCCACCCCGATAATTCATTTTCCACGAAACGGCACAAGGGGGTAGGACTGTGCCAGTAACCCCCCCCTTACACACACACACACACATACACATATTTGGACTGTGAAAGAAGATGAGTGAACCTCAGCATGAAGGAGAGGCAAGGCAACCGCAGTGGCGGTCAGGAGACAGATAGCCGTGAAAAGTTCAGCGGGTTTTTGTTGTTCTTTGTTGCCAGTTATTTCAGCTCGTCCTGAGAATGCAGCTGGTTGGCTTGCTCGCTCCCTCACTCTGTTAGGGTGGGGTAGATCTGGGTTTAGTGAGAGAGAGAGAGGGAGGGAGGAAAGGGGGAAGGGGGAGGGGGGTTTCGGGTAGCATGTGGCTAAGTCAGTGCCAGGGGGTCAAATGACTTGGCCCTGGGCGGATGAGTGAGCGCTGACCTGGGCTGGCTGCCCGGGCTTTCCTGGCACCCAAAGCCACAGCGCCACTGCCAGCTCAGCTCTGCTGCGAGCCGCAGACCAGCCGCCCCGCGCTCCCCACCATCTCTCTCTTTCTTTCCTTCTCTCTCTCTCTCCCTCTTTCTCTCTCTCTGTCTCTCTCTCTCCACCTTACCCTATTTCTCTCTCCTACCTCCTTTACACCTACACCTACACTCCTAGCCCCCCCCCCACACACACACACACACACACTCACACTCACAACACACCCTGTGTCTCTCCAGTAAAATCCTGCGCAAGAAGGAGGACGGTGGTGGCGGCGGCAGCAGTCTGAGCACCCAGCACACCAACAGCCTACCCAAATACAAGAAGGTGAAGGAGGCGTGCCAGCAAGCCGAGTTTCAGACGCCCTGCGAGCAGCCTGGACAGGTACGGCAAACAAACAGACACACACACACACATATCCATACATATAGTTTTGACACAGACACATACACTGCAGACATTTGTTTAAAGCATCTGCTACAACAAAAGGTCTCCAAGGAGCTCACTGTACTGTAATGGCTTGTGCCACTCTGGAAATTTTAAACACTTCCAGACCCCCAACTTGAGGGAATCCCTGCTACCTCTGCCCTGTCATCTGATTGGTTGAGAGAGAGAAACTCAAACCCCTTGATTTGAGCTGAGGGGACAAGTTTACAAAACTGCTCACCTCAATGAGACCTGCCCACTGACATGCATCTCTGTCTGCAGGCGAGCGCCTACATTGTGTGTGTGTGTGTGGCAAGGGAAACGTGAAGCGAAGTAGAATGAGCCCAACGTCTCGAGGGATTAGAATCCACGGCGACAGCCCTGATTGAGCACCACACACATGTAAAGAGATCCTTGGGTGTGCACGTGCACACACATGCACACCCACCCACGCACACGCAAACCCAAAGCCGTCACAGATGCCCTCGTCGATCTCAGCACCCACAGACCACACAGACACACACCAGCAGACAGCATGCCCTCTCTCGGTCTTTCTCTCACCAAAACACACCCTATCAAACACACACATATACACACACACACACACACACACACACCCTGCTCATATCACCCAGGCGTGGGTCAGGTGGCTTTACTCCACGCCGTCTGTTAACTGAGCTTTCCGTCTCCGCTCGCCGACAAGCAGCCCACATGAAACAGCCCGGGAGAGAAGAGTGGGCGAATGGGCAAAGCGAGACGGGGCGGTGGGAAGGCGTTCCACCCCTGTGCTTAGCGCAACTGTTTCCACCGCTTTATTTGTTCAAGACCATGTCTCGCGGTGGCGGCTTGGCGTAACATTTGAGACCCATCTCGGCAGCGGCAGCAGTCTCCTGTCTCGTCATAATTCAAATTGCCATTTACAACAATTGAGGTGTAATTGGAAATTGGTGTGTGTGTGTGTGTGTTTATGTCTTCATGTGTGTCTGTGTGTGTGTGTTATTCTGTGTGTATGCACAAGAGGAACTAATTTGCTCACAGTTTCCTTTCATCAGACCTTATTTGACGGGGCAGTAGGCCCATTCTACACACTCACACACACACACACACCCCTACCCTTTGCTTTTTAACACTAAGTGGTATGCCCGTGAATCAGCCTGAGCTGAACAATACAAATTGTTACAATTTCAGGTAGCATTAAAGGAGGTAGGGAAGGTTTCAAGGGCCACCGCTAATGTGAACCAGACAGCTTTTATGACCTAATAAGTGTTTGCATGTAGCGCTCAAACTAGCCATTTATCAGAGGCAGCCACAGACTCATTTATGTGAAATACAGGGCCCTGTGTGTATGTGTGTGTGTGTGTGAGAGTGGTTTGTGTGTGTGGGTGTGTTTGTGTGTGTGTGTGTGAGAGATCTGTGTGTAAGTCTGAGTGTGTGCCTGTCTGTCTATGTGTGTGTGTGTGTGTGTGTGTGTGCCCTTCCTGACATGTGTGAGGGTTATGTGTAAGGGTGTCACATAATTGAGATAAATGATGATGGCTTGCACCTGCTGTTTCCCTTTTTAATTCTGGCCTCTATTAAATAAACCTAAACGGCATGATCCAGGCCCTGCCCTACCTCATCTGTTCCCATGTACAGCCAGAAAACATGTCTGAAGGAGCAACTCAAAAGTCATCTCTCCTTCCCTCCCTCCCTCCACAGTCGATGACTCAATCTCCCTTTGACCTGGGACACCTGCTACCTAACAGGGGCTCCCAACTCAAGGGGATCTGTGGAGGGTTGGGGGGAGGGGGAGTGGGGTGAATAATCCCCTCCAAAGAGGGACCTCCGGAGCACTTGTATTTATAGCCCCCCCTATGATAAAGTCAGGCATCCGACCTGTATTATTGTGCTGCGGCTTCCGCTGGCTAAGCTGTTTATTTCAGAGCTCAAGTCAAGGAAGCCCCGGGTAAAGCCTTACCCAGCTCCAGTCACAGAGGTTCACAGGAAACCTGGCCCTGTTCCCAGGCCACAGCTGATGGCGGCGCCGGAGCCGGAGTCGGCCCTCGCCTGGCCTGGACCTGGCCGTCGGTCGCCCCACTGTTTTGGATTTCCTCTCTTAGACGTGGGAGAGTGTTTAGTGTCACACAACTTGCATCACCCACAGCTACGCTACGTCCTTCTCAGGCAAGGAGGATGTAGGATCAGATTTCAGACTGTGTAGCGTGAGGCTTTCATGACCAAAGGCTAGTGGCTAGGTATTTAATCCTCGTCAATGTTATGCATGTGTGTGTTTTATTGTGTAATTCTGTGTGTGTGTGTGTGTGTGTGTGTGTGTGTGTGTGTGTGTGTGTATAGGAGTCTCAGTCAGGTTCTAACAGATCAAGTCCCAGCTTGTGCGGTCTGTAGTGTTCACTCTCTCCATAGACTATTCCCCTGATAGTTCTCTGTGGCGTCAGGGAGGAATGTGTGTGTATGTGTGTGACTGACTGTGAGTGCGGGCTTAGCTCTTAAAAGCTCTCGAATGAGCTTCTCCTGACAACTGCTGTTCATCAGTGAGTGACCTGCAGTCAAGTCAGTGAGGTCATTTGTGTGTGTGTGTGTGTGTGTGTTGGCACCCATTCCCATGCCTTTGAGGCTCCGAGACTTGGAAGAGTATGCACAGTTTTCACCAGGAAGTATGACATAAGGCACTGCAGCTCTGTAATAATGTGGGTGTGCGTTTGTGTGTGTGTGTGTTTGTGTGGGTGTATGCCTTTTGTCTTTGTTATGTCTGTGTGTCTGTGTACCCATGCAAATCACTGGATGATGACATCAAACAGCCATCAAAGCCCACTTTATGCAGTGGAGCAGTCTCGCCTCCTCTCACTTGTCCTTTGCCTCCTGTAACTCAGAGGCTCAAGCGGCCTTGAGATGATGCCATTCCAAGTGGCTGCAGTCTCATCTACTCTCATCTCCTCTTCTCTGCTCCTCCTCCCCTTTCTGCTCCGTTCCTCTCCTCACCTCATTTCTCCTCTTCTCTCCCCTACCCCATTTTGTCTTTACTCTTCTCCTCTCGTCTGCTCTGCTCTCCTCATTTCTCTGCTCCTCTCCTCTCTGTGATTCTCCTCTCCAGTTTTCCCCTCTACTCCTCCTCTCTGCTCCTATAAGTATCCCTTCTCCCTTATCCTCTTTCCATCCATGTAGTGCCTGTGAGCCAGCAGATGGAGATATAATATGGCGGTCAGTGGTAGAACCTGACGGGCCGTTGGGCTGCGAGGGCGAGCGCTCAGCAGGAAATTTGACCAGGACCTCGGCCATTGTTTGGATACGGTTTCCCACAGTTGTGCGCAAACAGCCGAACTGCGGCGCAAACGTGGGAAATGTCTTGACTGTGGATCCAAACAGCCAGACAGCATAGACATTACGCCCAAATTAAACTGATTTCCTTTTTTTTCATCTTTTGTTTGGCGGCGGGGGAGTTCTTTTTGTCTCTGGTGCGAGCCAGTGATGATCATCGAGTTGGCATCAAGGCTGTTGAAGTATTTTAGTGCTCTCAACCCCATTTTGGCTGTGTGGTTGCTGGAGATCTTTTAATTGCACATGCTGAGCTCATCCCTGTCAGGAAAATGGATGGGTGTTTGGATGTAAAACTAACACCTACTGTGCACCAAGCATCACTCAGATGTTCCACCACAGATAGATGCCACCCACCTCTCCTCTGTGCTTACCGGCCTGGGGGAAAAAAAAAAAAGGCAGAGGGAGGAAAACATTAATTCGCCATCTCAACAGCACATCCATCACGCGCCTCTTCTTGTTTTCTCTCTCTCTCGCTGACAGAAATGGCACTGCACTGAGGACATCTCGGGTAAGTGGCGTCTGCAGAAGTGTAAAGGAAGCCTGAAGGACCCCAGCTCCAGGAAGCGCACGCGGAGCCTACGCTCCAGAGGCAGCAGCACCGGCGGGCCCTACGACAGCCGCGAGAAGGAGTGCGACTGCGGCGGCGGTGGTGGTGGCGGTGGCGAGCGTCCCTACAAAGCCTCCAAGGCCGACCGCAGCCGAGGCCACAGGCAGTTTGGGCCCAGCGGCAGCAGCCAGCGTGAGTGGGATGAGGTCAGGCAGGGGGGACTGGGGAGGCAGGAGTTGGGGGGGAAGGAAAGGGACCAGGCTGGTAAGTGAGGGAAAGGGGGTGGGGGGAGGATTGGGGTTAGGGGCTGAGGTTGAGTGACTGGTGATCAGGGGAGAGAGAGAGAGCGTGTGTGTTTGGGGTGGGTGGGGGGGATTTAGGGCTGGTGGCTGGCTAGGACTGGGTGGTCCCTGAGCGGTTGCGGGCGTGAGCATGAGCTGTTTAAGGCTTTAGCACTTCATATCTGCGGCAGCATCAGGGGCGCTGGGCCGAGCAGCTTTGTACTCCCGGCCAATGCGCTAGCCATGATTAAGTGTTTCACTTCATTAGCTATGCAATGTTAACTGAGGGTGTGTGTGCGTTCAACACAAAAATGTTGGAGTCATTTGAGGCAGACCTCTATGTTGGAAGTGGTAAGCACTGATATATTAGTGTGCCACCTAGTGGACAGGCTTTGTAAGTGAATTACTGTATGCCACTGTTGGCTTATGTACCAAAGCCTTCTATTACATGTTTTCCTTATTCAGGCTACAGGCCGCGCTTTGTCCACACACGTCCAGCCAGGTCCCTGTCCGTGGAATTTGAGGGTCAGATCTACGATGTGGACCTGCAAGCCGACGACCAAGATGCCCTCAAGCCCCGCGCCATCAGCAAACGCCACTATGAGCCCCCGGATGAATTCGGCCTGGAGTCAGATGATGGATCTGAAGAGATGCTCGCCGATGACACCAATGCCGTGGGCTACCCCAACTCCCTCAAAGTCACACACAAGTAAGTTCTTGTCTGTACTGAGTAAAGGTCTGTAACGGGTGAGTATTCCCATGCTATTTGAATGAGGCCAAAAATGTGCGTAGTGCACAGCCCCTCATCAGTTCTAGTCCCACTTGTATAATTCAACTGTCTATGCAATCATAGCACTTTTATGATATTTTAATACTGTTTTCTTTTCTTATGATAACATTGTGATGGTACATTAGCAGTAAGACATCTGTAGTTTGGCTTGCTGGTCCTCATGTTCTGATTAGATCTCCGTCATTTGCTCCTAGGTGCTACATCCTGACTAATGATACAGTGCACTGCGAGAGGGAGATCTACCAGTCATCCAGAGCCTGGAAAGACCACAAAAGCTACATTGACCAGGAGGTTTGTGTTTCAATTATGCTCCTGAGAGTAAAGATTTGCAGCACCATAAGTGAATACACTTCAAACTGTTATCAGGTTACATCAGTTATGTTAGAATTCATTGTATTGATTATATTTTATGGACTTTCCCAACTCCCAAGTTACCAGCAGTAGCAATGTCTTAAATTATTTGTCCAGACAGCATAGGTGCAAATATATTGTATATCTATACGGTCTATATCTATACTGTGTTAATGCTGAGCATAATGCAAGTTTCTCAGTTTTAGTGTGATGGTACTATCTGCCCTTGTCCTGACTCTTGACAGATTGAGGCACTGCAGGACAAGATCAAACATCTGCGGGAGGTGCGGGGTCACCTTAAAAGGAGGCGTCCGGGCGAGTGTGACTGCGGCAAGAGGAGGTATGGTAACTCAATCTTTCATCCCTCACAGCTCTCATCTCATGTCTTACCCCTGTTCAGGAGTCTGCCAGTACTGATGAAAAATTGAAAATTGAATTCAGTCAGGAGGAATTCAGGTTTGAGACTGGATTTGAGTACAGTGAGGTAGTGATTGAGGATGATTATTAAACCTTGACCCATTATTTGACCTGTAGAACTACAGGCCATTGTTAAGTGAAAGCTTAACAGGAGCTTGCCCCAAATATTTGGCTCAAATACTCATGTCCACAAATATATGTTGGATCATGTTGTACATCAACAGTAGATGTGTGTCTAACAACCCTGGGTTTGCTTGGCACTTCCCTGGTTGGTGAAGCCTGCCTCTTTGCCTTGAGTCAACTTCCATTATAGTGTTTGTGGTGTCAGAGTGTCCTCCGTCTCGGTCTCCCACGGTGGCTCCCACTGGCTCTAAGAAAGTCCCAGATAGTGGGGCCATGGCTGAGACGCTTTCCAATTTCCAACTTAACACCTGGTACCGTGTTATGATGAGAACGGAAGTCTAAACTCCTGAGAAACTGACTTCACACACTCTTCTCATTTCAGCACCCTGGGAATATACGCCCTTAAGATCTGTTCAAAGAACAGATATTCAGATTATAAGAGCGTATTGTTTAGAATTACAATTTGTGTGATTTGTTGATGATTTAAAAAAAGGCTTATTAATCAAGTGAGGTAGAATTGTTTGGTGGTCGATTTAAAGGGGTAACATGCAAAGCTCACTAATCAAGATGGCACTAGCTACAGCTCTCAAAATGCTCATTTTTTACGCCCTCCACTTCCTCTGTTTTGCCCAGCCTATCAGCTTTCTCATTCCTGACTGACCTCTCTAAAGTCCTATTTCTAATCTCTCTGGGCCCAGACTAGTCAGAGACTGCCTTAATTTGAGGATACATATTCACTTCAAGATACACTTTTACAGCACCTTTCATGCTAAATATTTGACATTCTCCAACTTTCATGCCCTAGCTGTTTTAATTAAGCTATCAGCATTGCTTGAAGTATTTGCATACTTGGGTACTGTGCTTAGTTTACCCAGTGCTGCTCTACTGCTTTGTTTTCTTTGCCTGTCTTGACAAACCAGCTTTTGAAAGTGGCACTTCTCTTTCCCTCTCCACCTAAACCAGCTACTTTAGCAAAGCGCAAAGAAACAAACCCGAGAGGTTGAAGAAAAAGAATGACCACCTTCACCCCTTTAAGTGAGTCTCAGTATCCTCCCACGTGTGTGTGTGTGTCTGTGCGTGTGAGTGTATGTCGGTCTGTCCCTCTCGTCTCGTCGTCACTGCTGACACGTGTCTCAGTTTGTCCTGCGTGTCGAGTGCAAACCGTCGGTTGGAAGGTTTGTGTGCTTAGTTCACACGGATAACGTAGCGTAGCGCAGTAGGGTGAGAAGTTAAATACGGCTTGGTTTACGGCGAGCACAATAGCACAAGTGATCGACGTTTCACCGGTTGGCTGGCGCCCATGTTTGCGCTGAGTGTGGCTACAAGATAGAACATGATAGTTTGTCACCCTAGAGCCTGGTTTACACAATGATTTTGGCTCACGTACGAAGTGTTTGTGTGTGTTTGTGTTTTTGTATGTGTATGTGTTTCGGGTGTCTGTGCCCAAACCCGTGAAAAGCGAGACTGTGTGTGCGTTTTTTGCGAAAAGGACAGCAGATTGTATTGTGGTTTCATGGCGCCGTTGCTGTCGTCTTTGGCGGGCAGCGAGGGCGGCCTGTCTTGGGCAGGCTCTCTCTCGCTGTGGGCCATTGCGCAGTCCTCCTGATGCAGGACAGAAATGCCAAACAAACGAATAAGCATGAACAAGGATCAAACCTCTGCTTGTCAAACCTTCTCTACAGACTCTTCTCAGCAAGATCTGGAAGTCATAGCCCATCACAGTGGCATGGAAAACAATGTGAACCCCCCCCCCAAAACACACACCCACACATATACTCCCTTTCAAACACAGTTATCATTTTGAGGGCTCGGCCAAGTACTTGATGCTGTGGAGACATTAGGAAAATGTGGAACAGCTGTGTCTGTGCGGAGAGGAGTCTGAGAGACGGAGATGATGGTAATGGTGATGAAGAAAATGATGGAACTCAAGGGCTGATTTGTTTAGCGCTGAAAACTGTTCTGGGTTCAGTGTAGTATCGATGCTGTCTGTCTCTCCGAGTGTCATGCAGTTTATTGTATATACTGTATTTGAGATGTTTGGGGCTTGTGTGATCCTGACAGTTGTTTGCATAGATAAGTCTTATTGGTCAGGGGTTTCTACTGGACTGCTATCTTTGTGCTAGCTGCACTTCTCATTGACACTCTCTGTCTGTCCATCAGGGAGGCGGCGCAGGAAGTGGACGGCAAAGCTCTGTACAACGAGATCCGCAGGAAGAAGAAGGTACGGAAGGAGAGGAAGAGGCTGAGGAAGGGGGATGACTGCAGCCTGCCTGGACTCACCTGCTTCACTCACAACAATGACCACTGGCAGACTGCCCCCTTCTGGAACTGTATGTGAACTACACCATCTAAAGAAATAACAGAGAACTTTTTCATATAACAGTAATGAATACTGAAGTGTTTGGGTTTTACACAAAGGCTCTATGCAACTTGATATCTGGATGAAAGGGTATTCTCAGTCCATAATTTTGTTTTCAGTAAATATTTCCTACATGAAACCAAACACCCTGATGGCTGCTGTACGTGTTGACGTTTGGCTGTGCTTTTGTGTCGCTCTCCAGTGGGAGGGTTCTGTGCCTGCACCAGTTCCAACAACAACACTTACTGGTGTTTACGCACCATCAACGAGACCCACAACAGCCTCTTCTGCGAGTTTGCGACTGGGTTCCTCGAGTACTTTGACTTGAACAGTGACCCTTACCAGGTGAGTGGGCTGCTACAGTAATGCCTGGAGGAAGCAGTTACTTTGTCTAATGACTCCTATGACTCATACAGTGTCTTCTGCAGGAATCCAGAATGAAGTTTAGTCACGCAGTATGTGTACATGCACTAAGAGAAAATCAAATTATTGAGTAAAGTCAAACTTTTAAAATGCACATACAAAATGCACCTTAGTCAGGCTGAAATCGAACTGAACTGGACAACTCAAAATCTCGTGCATGTATGACCAACATTAGGTAATCAGACTAAACTTGAACAGACACTTGTGAAATGTGAAAGATGTATGCTAATTTAATCATGTCAGTGTGCCTAAATGGTCATGATATGCTACACAAAATTCGATTACAAGAAATGTGTATATGTCATTCTGAAAAGATTATAAATGTGACAATTGGAATGGATATAATGGGAATAAGTGGCTGTGTGAATAACAGTGACTGTGTGTGTGTGTGTTTGTGTTGCAGCTGACTAACACGGTGTTCACAGTGGACAGAGAGGTCCTGAACCAGCTGCACCAGCAGCTGATGGAGATGCGCAGCTGTCAGGGTCACAAGCAGTGCAACCCACGGCCCAAGGGCCTGGATACAGGTTAGCACAGCCTTCCTCCCCTCTACCTTAAGCCTACCGGTTAGCACAGAAGCTTCTCATGGGCTCATTACATCTGCCAGTCCAGTAGGGTTAGCAGAGCGCCTGGTGGTTATCTGCTTTGATCATTAATGTGGCCACACTTCATGTTGAGTATCCTTTGGATAACACCAATAATAATATTATGAATGTTATTATATTACATTTGTATTATATTAAATGTATTTTTATACCAACACATTATTAAAATAGCCTAAATTTATTCATGTTACTTACCTAGAGAAAAGGAATGTAACTTTAGTAATTATTTTAATTGTTTTTGTGTGATGAGGACATTTGACTTGAAGTGAGACTGCTTATCACTTTCTGGACAAGTAGTGCCAGTTTAGACGGTAATTGCAGTGTGACTGAATGAGATTTAATCAAGAGATCATTTCCACCTAACTGTGGGGTCAGCACGGTTTGATTAGGTCATCCTTTTGTCTCTTGGTTCTGCATGTTGCATGGGAATGAGTTTGAAGCGCTCGATGATGAATGCGCACGTGTCTACTTAAGATCAGTGAGCCTTCTTTCTGGTAGTTTTTATCCAAAGGAGTAACCCCAGCTATAAAGCTTATGTCTGACGGCTGAATTCCATCCCTGGGTATCCTGACACCATCTTACTGATCTGAACAGACACGCGTCTGACTTTTGTGCCTGTCTGTCTCTCTCTTTTTAGAGCAATCCAGTCGAATGGAAACTTGGAGCTGTCTTTAATGTGTTTTTTTTATTTTTTTTTTTACTTTTTTTCATGGTGTCTTGTGGTGGATCAGAGACATTTTCGAGCAATGTGCATAAGCAATGATTGGAAGTAGTTTTAAGGGATTATGGTATTATGTCATAATTTTTTTTTCTTCCTCAGCAGAGGTCCCCAATATTGATTCTTTGGTTTCATTTCACGTCACAGCAAGCTTATGAAAATAATTGGACCAAGTTACACCACTATTTATGAGCTGACATAGAATTATCATTGAGTCATTTGACTGCTAGGCAACTGGGTGATGCAGCTTTGAATCAGCTGTCAGCGAGCCCGTCGAGCCTGTCAGTTCAATTTCACACTGTTTTCCTTCACCTCTGTGATGAAGCCACAGATTTTATTTTGTCATTTTTCTAGCTCTCGGACTGCTCTCCCTAAAATGGTATGCTGGGCTCGGCTTCTGGTGCAAGAAAAACAAAGCATCAGTCAAAATGACCTCAGTTCCCCTCTCATATTTTATTTCTTTTCTTTCTTTTTTTTTCTTGCCACGTGTTCTCCAAAAAACCATCTGTAATCTAAGCCAGACATAAATCTGCAGGAAGGGCCATCAACATTACCAGACTCATTTCAGGTGTGCATTGCAAATAATCATTTAGTTCCTATTTGTTTTTGTCAATTTGCCTCAGGTTTTCCACCCAGAAACAAAGACGACAACACTTCTGCCTAGTGTTTTAGTAATAGCCAAGACAGTACTTTCATTGCACAAATAATTTTTTCACAGTTATTCTAATGATTAGAATCAAGTACATCATACTTCAGATAGTAGTTAGTGATGGCATACTGCATATCATGTCCTTGTTGCTCAGTTGAAAGATGTTAAAAAGCATGGTTCAAGATTCAGTGTATTAGCTCTAAGTCCTGGTGTAGTAATAGTGAATGCACTGGAATTCAGTGTCTAATGACCTAATTTAGATTTGCTCTCAATTAGAACTGTGCGAGGAGCCCATAGTTGCCTGTCAGCCAGCCCAGACTACACTCCTCCTCTCTCTTTCTGTCCCATTTCTCTCTTCTGTTTCATCAAATCATGTTAACTGCATTTCTCCATAGGATTCTAGAGGCCGTGCATGAAGAACTACAGTGACTTGTGAATGTTTTTTTTTTTATTTAGTTGTTTTTGGTCATGAGCGATGCATTAACATTGGACTGCTCTTATTTTCCTGATCAGGGAGTAAAGATGGCGGAAGCTATGATCCACACAGGTATTCACCCTTTTTGTCCTCACTGGCTTTCCATAACAACTGCATGGGCCAGCTCATTACACTAATCTCCCATGATGCATCAACGCTTAAAAAACATACAACAAACAAACCAAAAAAACAAAACCCAATAAAATGAAACATGTGGTTGCATGCTGAGTTTGTGCTAACCATAATTCTACCATAATTTTGTTTTGTCCAAGACCTCATTTTGATTTGATCATTGTGCAAAGAGTCCGTGCCATATGTTTATCTCCATAAGGATGCCACTTGGTGTCTCCTGTGCCAGCTTTTGTCTTGTGGGCTTCATCTGACTGCTTGTCATGTGGGAGCTGTTTTTCATGCTTGTTTGCTTTCCTCCATGTTTCATGTTGTCTTGTTTTTTTGTTTTGTTTATTTTTTTGCCGCATCCTCTCTCATCATTGTGGTGATAATTCAGTGACTTTACTTTTGATCAATCATGATGCAGAAAAAACACATGTAATTGCTTTCTTCTGTTTGAATGCCTCATTACATTATTTTGGCAGTGGTATATAGGGTTTAGCTCAATAATATGAACCCACAAAGCAGCTACATCCATTCCCTTTAAAAAAAAAAACAAAAAACAATGAAAACTAACAAAATAATAACAAAATATGAATTTGGCTTTGGACAAGGTTCTTGCCAAGCCAGTGTCATGGTTAGATGTCTATCCATAAACAATCCAAGTGCATTTTTTGAATATTAGTAGACTTGTAATTACGCTACAGCTAATACAATATTGCTTTTTTCCCGTTTTTCTCTTTTTTTTTTTCTAAATTAAACCAATAATGCCATCCTGCTTGCATACGTCTAAAAGCATGTATTTATACTACACAGTGTAGTAGCCCTGCTTTGCCGTTATGAACCCGAAGTGGCTGCGCTAAAAGTCCTGACAAGTACAATATTGCTTAATTAGTCAGTCAGGTCCTTATTTGTGGCCATTCAGTGCCAGAGTAGACAGATTAGTCTATTTTATCTGCAGACAGCTCACAACAGTTAGGTTTCTCAGGCTTGCCTCAGTCCCCTACACTGTTTCTCAGTGCAGATTACTACCAAAGCCCAGGTTTTTCAACCAGTTTAATCTGGATCAACCAGTTTAATCAATGACTACTTTTGAACATCTGGGCCCATCCCAGATTGCAAAACATGCGATTTCCAGATCTGGATCACTTTGATCCAGATTAAACTGTTTGGGCAAAACTGAGCCCAGATGACTAATCGACTGCCTAGACTTACCAAAAGGCCCTTATTTCCACCTCATGCCACAGAAATCAAAATGCAGTGTGGATTCTTTGAGGCAGGATTGAGAAACAGTGATGAACTTCAAGGAAAATGCCAATGAGTTCACAAAATTCTTGCTTGGTCAGAAATCAACAAAATGCAAAAGTGTTTTAAAAGTGTTTCTGAGTCCAGTGGACTCATCTACATAAGTTAGAGTAATTCTGTTCGGAAAATTTAATTTTGTGGAAGGTGAATCATTTAGAAGGTTCTGAAAGCAATATTAGGCTTCATAAAGTATTTGATTAATGCCGTTACTACTGTGAGATTGTGATGTAGACCACCCCTTTTAGAAGGGGATTTCAAACAACTACCGGTTCACTCTGAAACACTTAATGCAATTGTGTGTGTGTGTCTGTGTGTGTATGGACAACCAATCAGTTTTGTGAATTCACTGGCATTACCTTTTAAATAGCGACGCATGGTGGTGACACCTCTCTTGACCTTATCTGTCTTTGGCACCTGCTTACCAGGCAACAGCAGCACCGAAAGTCAAAACTGAGGAGGCCTGTTCTGTCCCCCCTGTGAGTGTCCCTTTAGCCTCGCTCAACGTGGCTACATCTTCACTCCTCATTCCATACCGTAGACTACATTACCCACATTCCTCTCCTGCCGCACTAGTCACTCATAAAGTCAAGGAGACAGTCATCATTTAGAGCAGTGCTTCATTTGGGGGCAAGAGGGCCATGTGTGTGTTTCAGTTCAAGAGGACTGTGTGTGTGTGCGCGTGTGCCTGTGTGTGTCTTTGTGTGACATCTGCCTTTCTGTTTTCTGGACATGATTTTGCTGATGCTCACCTTTCTTTCTTTTTTTCCCTCCCTGTCATTCTGGCCTGTTTGCTTTGCCTTTTCCCTTTTGCTTCCAGGTTGCCTGGGTTTTATTTATTTATTTTTGCTCTCATTTCCTTTTTCTCTTTTTTTGTCAATCATTGTTGCAGGATGTTCCCTTCTGCTGAAGAACCTTTGACGCTGTCTGTCTGAGTGCATGATGTCTTAGATGGATTGTTATGGGATTCAGTTTCTAAAGCAAAATCTGTTTTGGTTGATGTTTATTTGTTTGTTTGTTTTTCTATTGGTTGGCTGTGGTCATGACTTTGAGTTTGTGTCAAGCTTGTTCTGGGTCCTTTGCATAATTATCATGAAGCTCTGTGTGAGTGTGTGCACGTGTGTGTGGGCAGTAGTGCCATGGAAAACAGTGAGCTAGTGGTCAGGCATGCTTGCATGCCTCTCTCCCTTTGGTTGTGTGCTAAAGCCGAGGATGTTCCTCCAGCTAACAGTTTGTGTGTGTGTCTCCTTTCCAGAACACAACCAGGATGGGACGGACGAAAAGGTTAAGCTGCCCAACTATACCGAGGACTTTAACTGGCAAGGACTGGCCGATCTGTACAGTGTGAACGAGACTCTTTATGAGCGGCGGGCTAACTACAGGCCCTGCCAAGACGACTGGACGAACTTTGAGAAGGATGTAGATAGTGTGTTTGCACTGCTGAGCAACCTAAAGAGACAAAACCAAACCAATAAGCTTGACCCCCTGGCCGAGTCGGGGTCGGGGGACGACGTCGAGGCCAGCGGGGTGGGGCCCGTCACGATGCGGGGCGACGTGTGGCCCCATCTGGTTGTACCAACCACCATCCCCTCCTCATCACCCCCAAGCCAAACGCCCAGCAGGGCCCCCCTTCAGCAGGAGCCAAAGCTGCTGGAAGCTCTGAACGAGCTCCCAGAGGCACCCCAACAACCACCACCACCCGCCTCTCCGAGTGGCGGGCCACCACTTCCCCAGCCACGAGCCAACACCTGGCTTCAGCAGCTGGAGGACGAGGGCGGCGTGGGCTTCAGTGGGAATGGCCTGACAGAGCTGGAGACACGACACGAGCACATCCTGCGGGCCGCCTCCTACCCCAGCATGCCCGCCGAGCCCTTCCTCGACCTGGTCCCGCTCCCGCACCACGCCGACCCACAGAACCACCAGGGACAGCAGTTGAAAGCTGAGGAAGAGGAGGAGGGTTTGTTTCAGGCCCAGGGCTACCTGCCCCTGTCCTCACACCCTGCCCAGACCAGAGACCCTCCTGGTGACAGCCCACAGCCAGATACTCCCCACATGGGGCCGTCAGAATTCCTGAAACCCTCTGGGCTGGAACCTCAGGACTTGGAGGGGAGCGGTTTTCCCCCTTTACCCACCACAAACGCACTCTGAGGGGACGGGGAGGGGGGCAGTTAGTGGGGTAATGGCGGCTCTTTGCCATGATGCCAGTAAGCTCCAGAGACACTGCATATACAGCATGGCACCCTCCATTTAAAGAGAGTGCGAGGCTGTTCTCTTAGGTTTTTTTTTTTTTGTTGTTGTTAGAAATCGTATTATATAAGAAAATCATAATGTTATTATTATTGTTTATTTTTTTACAGGTTCTTCAGTTTATTAGAAATCAGTGTTACATTGTTTTTTTAAATATATATATATATATAAATATATCTATTTAGAAAAAGAAGCCTTAATGCAGCTTAATAACATCAAGTTTGAATTTTGAATTTCAAGTGGAGAGACGCGCATAAAATGTTTTTAATATATATTTTTTATGAAATAGTAGGTTAAAATGGTGATGGTGAAACCATTGCAATGCAATACATCAGGAGAGTGACCCACCAGTTTAATGTTTGATGCACTTTTTATCCTCCACACAGCAACATATTAGTATGTGCTGACATCACTCCAAACCTACACTGTGTGATGGACAAGACCAGTTATTTACACTCCCGTGAATCATGAATCATGGTACCGTCTTAAAGACGAACTATCTTGGCTGATAAAACATCAGTTAAGATCAGTACTAAAATGGAGGCCCATTTAATTGCATTAAATTGGGGATATAGTACGATCTATGTATACATTATGTTTGTTAGTTATAAAAAGGCACACTTTAGCACACACTTTGTTCAGATATGTTGTTCTACACCACACTTTGCTCGTCACGCTTGCTAGTATTCACATGAATGGCCATTGTGGGACTCTGAGGTCACATGGCCTAGTTAGGACTTGAAATGCATACAAGGTTCCATTATGCAACTTATGCTTCTTGAAGCTCCACCAGTATTCTGAGGTGCTTGGATAATCAGACAGTGCATTATGTGGGTTTTGTTATTTTACAAGCCAACTGCTGTGTATAGAGGTTACGAAATTACGAAACACTAACACCAAACCATGTATGTACGTCCACTGCAGTACAGTAACCAGTCACACTTGCTTTCAATTGTTTCGTTTTTTGGGGGGGGATATTGGTGTCCATTGTTTTTTTTTATTTTTGAAAAAAACATTTCCATTCGGTGTTGATTTTCCAAAAATTCTGACATGTTTTCAGAACTTATGTCTGGTTGCATTGCATAATTTCAAGTAAGTTTTATCCCCCTCACCCTCTTCCCAGGGAAGTCACCATTTGTAAAAGGAAATTTCATTTGGAAGTGTTGAAACAATTCTGGTTTCTGGAAAGCCAAGAAGCTGTTTAATAAATAAAGATTTTTTTTAAAGTACCTGGTAGTTTACTGTAATTTCTGATGTACTTTCATGCTTTCTTTTCTTTTGTTATTATGGCTTGGTATTCTAAATGCTTTGGCCAGAAACACAATATTCTTAAACTGAGTATTTTCTTCCCTGAGTATTTTAACTCACAGCCCTGTTGTTTAAGGTCACCGAGTGCTGTCAGAAGGAAGAAGAATGGGAAAATTTGGTACAACACAGACCGAATGGCAAACTGACAGCAAACATTAATTGAGCAAGGCATAGAAAAATTCAACTGAAAGTGAGTTTAACACGTGTAACACAAATGTACAGACTGTACTTGAACTAGCTGTCAAAATCTGCCAACACTTTTGCATGTACGTACTGACTAATGCTATATGGGGCATTTCAACCAACATTACCTATTGAAAATGAGCACAACGGTCTACTGTATTTTACAATCAGCTGCATGGATGCACCACTGCAGTTGCTGTTTAAGATCGTGAGAAATTGCCTTTATGATGTGCACAAATTACAAAATGATATGGGAGTTTTTGATCTACTGTGATTTGAGAAATGCACCAAAGCAACCACAACATACTGTGAATGCAGTTATACAGTCTGGAATGTCCTATGTGACAGTTAATGAAGTATCTATCTATTGTGAGGAAGACGACAGGTCCTCAGATATTGTTGCCAAATTGTTCTTAAACATTCTACATGGAACACCATCAAACACCACTGAATAATACAGTTTGGTTGAGCTGGAATTTACGGCCCTTGTTTTAAGGGATGTCAAATATCCTCTATTAGTAGAAATAAACTCATGATTTGGGAATGTTACTGTAAAGTACAGATACAAGGCCCACAAAACTGAAAAGAAACTTGCAAAGTAAAACCTTTCATTCATTTTACAGACTTTTAATGACAAATATCAAGTATTCAAGGTATTTGTAAACAAATAGTTCACAAATGATGTATTGACGAGTTTCACCTTCTGTATATGTCCATAATTAAATAAATACATAAAATATTGATCGAAATGAAAGAGGAGGAAAAGTACTCTACAGTCTACCTGAAATAATCCACATGATCAGAGTCCGGAACAGCCCCCAGGAGAGAGCAGACATTTTCACTTGAGAGAAGAGGTATGTATAGCTTTTTTTGTTGTTGTTAAATGTCCAACTTCTCCTATGTCACAAACTGTCCGGACAAACACATTGAATCCCATCAGCTCCTGACTCCATCCCCACCAAAATCACCTCCACAGCATCCAAATATTGGTTTAAAAAAAGAAAAACTTTCATTCTTCTTATGAATTTGTGGAGGTGTGGTGGTCGATGTTCCCAAAAATAATATATTTTATTTCCTCCAGATGAATGTACAGAACAGTAAGGTCTTGCAAATGTCTAGCAAATTGGAATCCTAACAACAGATCTAGACGCAGTTCCTGTTTGTAAAGAAACAATCACTTGCATTGCAAAAGGCAACCCTCCCTCCCCAAAAATGATTTTCAACACTTCTTGCATTATAGATACTGTAGGTAATTCAGGCACAGGAACAAGAATATTCATTTTCCAGTCTAATTTACTTTTGTTTAGCGTTTGTGTTGTCTATAATTAATTTGAGTTAAATAGATATCTAGCTAGATGTGAGTTCTACAGTAATGTATTAGACTTGACTGAAAATATTTACATTTCTATGGCATTAGGAAACATGAATTTAAATACAAATCTTTTTAAAAGCGCTATGTACAGTGTGACTGGACTTTCGTCCAAACACAACTGCCGCATATAATATTAAGCTTTTTTGCTTTTTGTATCTTTTGGGTGATCTGGACACCAGTGGCTCAGAAGTGCCAGAAACTCTTGCTCAAAGTATCCTCCTCTTTAATGGCCAGGTATTTTCACATTTAAAGACCACTTTCTACAATCCACATCTTTAAATCATAGTGCTTTGCTATGCCTGTACTCATCCCAAGAATTAGAACAGCAATGTTAATACTGGTATTGATATCTTTTGTATCTAGAAACATCTCAAGTCAGATTTCTGAATGAAAAGATTTTGTCAGATGCATCTTGTTCCTATCACCTTTGTTCAGCAGGGGGTGCTAGAACACCTTAAAAGAAGAGTAGCATCAAATCACAGCCATTATTTACACAACATGTGCATTTTCTTTGTTGAAAATATTTCTGTATATTATCATAATTGGGGCATTACTGACTGCATGCTTATTGCACTAGTTTAAATGTGGAATGCACTAATATGCAACTCCTACAGACATTTTGAAGATTATTGAAGTCATACATTGCTGAGCCAACTGACGCTGTTCTAGATTATAGCATCAGTTTGACTTTCTCAGTAGTTTTGCCCTAACAATCTGAATATATGGATAAGAAAAAGGCCATATCCCCAACCCCCAAGTAAAAAAATTAACATTAGGCAAAAAAAGCAGTTAGCAGTTTAGCAGTTTTCCTTTTTAAATTGGACCAGTCCTATACTTGTTTCAATTGAATTAGCAGTTAAAGCACTTAATATTCCCACATATTGACTCTCCCCAGTCATGATGCTTTTCAGAGACAGGTGGGGTGGGAGGTTAGGGGCACTGTTCTGTTCATGAGAGAGCACTCGTGTCCAAGATATTTCAGCTCGTCTGCTGTTGTTTGCTGTTCCTCCGTCCTCAATAACAATAACGTCTTTTGCAAAAAAACAAACAAACAAACAAAAAAAAAAACAGTTGTTTTGCAGTCCTCATGGAATGGGACCTTCACAGGCGCAAGGTGTGACTGAATGGTCCAGGGTAGGCTCTCTTGCAGTGGTATGGTGAGCTATGTAAGCTTTGGGTAGTGCTTGACCAACACAGTCTGCACTCCTAACTCTTAGCATGGGGTTAAGGAACCTTTAGGAACTGTCCATCGACAGCATAACTGAAGTGTAAATAGTGTGATCAGAGTGTGTGTGTGGAAGGGGAAGTGTGATGTGTGGGGGTGGGTAGGTGTTTGAGTGTGTGTGCAAAAGAGAGAGAGAGGTCCTCAGAGCAGATGGTCTCTCCAGTCTTTGATGATGACTATGGTTGAAGTGTCTGACGAAGAGTTCTTAGAGAAGGCTGACCACATCTGCAGCAGCTGCCTGGCAGGCACACTCACATGTTTGCACCTGGGCAGCTCTGAGGCACTGTTTGAAGAAGGGGACAGTGGATCAACAGGAGAATTCAAACCTCCCGGGAAAAAAAAAAAAACCTCTGACGCCATTCAAAGGGACTGATGAGCAAAATGGGTTCCAAGTTATGATCCACATGATATGATCTCCTCCATTCTCCAGAACATTCAACATGAGAGAATAGCGTTTGCCTGGTCGTACACTGGTGTTGAAGTATGAATCTACGGTTAGCACAGCTATATCTAGCGACAACAACAACAAGAACAACAACAAGCGGGACACTAGAGGATACAGTAGCTTGCATAGTACAGGTTTCAATTTTTGTGCTTCAAACGCAGCTTTTTGATAAGTCGCCATGACGTATAGTATAAGACCCAACACAGACAAGTACAGTGTCCCCATTCCCCCTCAACTTAGCACCTTAAGTACATGTTTGACAGCAAATTAATTCATTTAAAAAAAAAAAAAGAATCTGTAGTTAGCCCCATGGACAAGCTCCTGGTGGCCACCTATGACCACGCAACGATATGCACTGACAGTAGGAGAGGAGTCAGAAGAACAAGATCCGTTCTTGGGACAGGCACGATAACCACTCTGCCCAGACTGCTTCTAATGTCGGGGAGATTCTGCATTTCTGTCTGTGTGAGTGTGAGTATGTATGTCTGTCTGCCTGCCTGCCTGCCTGCCTGCCTGTCTGTCTGTCTGCCTGTGAATCTACTGGCATTTGATGGCTATTTTGGAAGAGGAGAGCAACAGGAAGGCACGTGGCGGATGACCGGGAACCAGAGACGGCTGTGTGTGTTTGCCTGCACGTGTGTATGAGTGTGTGTGAGAGAGAGTTCTGAGGTGCGATGAGGCAGTGGCCTACACCTCATATCTGCGCAGCAACTTCCTGCAGTGAGCGGTTGGGCGGGGTTATTGCTTTGAGCGCGTTGCAGGGGCAACTGTGGCTGTTATGATGCCCGTGGTGGAGGCCGAAACCGAGCAGTGGGCCAGGCATTGTGTGCTGTTGTTGCTGCTGCTGGTGTTGATGTTGATGAAGAAGAAGATGATGATGGTGGTGGGCCAAGCCGTGAGCGACGTCCCCCGGCTCGGGCCTCGGCGTGAAGATGGGGCAAGAGCGGGTACGGGCGTGGCTCTTGTGTCCGCCAGCGTGGCAGATCATGTCGCTGACGGTGCTGAGCGGCGGCGGGAGCGACTGACGCCAACGCTCCTGCCGCTCCTCCTTGTACTTGATGCTGTACCAGGTGAGGAAGATGAAAATGAAGCCCACGAACTTGAGGCTGGCGGCCAGGCCAAAGTAGACGAAGCGGAAGGACGTGACGTCATACTCCCAGCACGAGCCGTGCACACCACAGTCCTGCTGCCACAGCATGCACGTGGTGTCGATCACCGCGCCAAAGTAGATGGGAGTCGGGATGTAGGCTGCAGCAGAGGGGGAGAGAGGGAGAGAGGGAGAGAAGGGGATACGGACAGAAAGGAGGAAGGAAGGAAAGTGAAATGAATGAGGGAGAAAAACAGAAATGAAGGGAGAAACAAAAAGGTAAGAGGAATAAGAACTACTTCTGTCACAGTACAAATTTGACCATATGATCAACTGTTAGCAGATGTGTTGTTCAGTAAGTCTGTATGAACTTCACTGTGACTTGAGCCTGGAGTTCAAACAAGAGACAAGCTACAGCCTGCAGCCCTGTATTTCTGAGGCATCCCCAGACTTTGTACTTGATGCACGTACTGCAATTTAGTGACCACAAGATGGTGCCCTTTTTACACTTAAAAAAATTATTTGTTGGCAAAACGGTGCTTGTTTTACTGTGCACGAGTGTGAATACATTCCGTGAGTATCTATGGACCAGTGGCAAGTTCTCACACACACACACACACACAAACAGCTTAATAACAGGCTACACTTGCAGACTGCAGCCCTGTCTTAACACAAATCTCCTGCTGGCTCAAGGAAAGCTCTACTGACCAAACAGGTATGACTTATGTAGAAGGAACATCTGCTTTGCTTACCCAGAGTTCTTAGCAACACAAACTGCATCCCGAGGGCAAAGGGCCTCTCCTGTTCATCCACAGACCTACAGCAGAGACAGACATTTACATTAACATTTAGCAAACGCTCTCATCCAAGGCGACTTACGAAAAGAGGATAAACATTCAAGCTCCAGCACAACTAAAAACAAACTAAGAGTATTGCTAACATGAACTTTGCAGTATTTTGAGATGAAAGTGCAGGAGTGTAATAAAAGTGCAGTGTAAAGAGAGAGTAGGAGGAGCATTGTAAGTGCATTCCTGGTATTCAGAAATGTTAGGCCAGGAAATATTCTTGGAAGAGCTGGGTCTTCAAGAATTTCTTGAAAGTGAGGAGGGTATTTGTTGCTGTGGTAGCACTTGGAACGTTATTCCACCAGTGTGGAACAACAGATGAGAATAGTCTGGATTGACCTGTGCGAGGTGTTGGCAGTGCTAGACAATGTACATAAGGGCTTTGAGAGGGTATTAAGGTAGATGGGAGCAGATCCATCAATCACCCTGTAGACAAAGTTTAGTGATTTGATGCAATCAGCTGAGGGTAGCCAGAGGAGTTCAATGAACAGACATCCAATGAGTGGGCCTGTATTTACTCAGTCATTCTACCTATGCAGATAACATCTGACACACACAATCCACCCTGCTGCAAAGACAGATCTATCTTGCAGGAAAGACACTTGGGCCCATTTTCAATGTCCACACTCAGGGACTTAAGGGCTGTTCACATCTGGAATGATAACTATATGGATAACAGTAACTATAACAATATTTCTGTAAACACTGACCAAAGAGAACGCAAGTGAATGAACTGATGTCTAAGATTCCATGGTTTCTGATTGGCTGCCAACCTTGTATCGTTCTAAAAATGTCTCTGAAAGCGATTCCAATGATATTGTTGCACACGGCGTTATAGTTTGCGCTGTGGACATTGTTATTCATATTAATTAGAGCAATATTTATTTGTTGTTAAAGTTATTAATGTTGGCATTTCTTGAAGCCAACAGCATTTTTGAACAGCATTTTACTCTGAGGTGTGTCCCACTGACTAATGGGCAAGCTCCCTTGCTTACTTTCTGAACCTTCCCTATGGGAGTTGCCTAGTGTTCAAACACAGGGGAAGCCTGGAGCTAAGTAAACAACTGCTATGAAATAGAAGTGTGTTCTTGGAGCTTTTAATTTAGGAATATGATTCAGATGCTGTTCCAATCTTGCGGATAGCATTTTGAGTCTGAGAGACTGTAAGGGTTCAATCACCTATCAGCAGATGTCAGTTAAGTCTGTGGGTTCAGAGATTATTTTTTATTTATGAAATGAGCTATTCCTGCTCTATTAAAATAATATTTATGAATACAAATAAGTAATTCAAATTATATGGTAGTATTGCATGTCAACTATCTGTATCAATGTGTAAACAAAGCAATTTAACATAAACTTGTAACTGCAGACTCTAAGACAAACCTGAGGGTGACTATAATGGCAGAGGGCTGTGCGCAGGCCGTGATGAGGGTGACGATGAAGAGAAAGATGAGGAAGGGGATGAGTGTGTTGCAGGTGCGGTCGCACTTCCCCGAAACGGCAAAGCCGTTCTCGTTCAGGTAGGTCTTGACGATGACCAGCTGCAGCTGGTGGCCCTGACCACCCGAGGGCGGAGTGATGACCTGCCGGCTCTGAACGCACGCACAGTCCGTGTAGTTACGGATCTATAGATCACAAACACACACACACACACACACACACACACAGAGAGAGAGAGAGAGAGAGCATGACAGGTTACACGTATTACTGCACAGTTGGGAGAACTGAACATTGGAGCATTTCAAACAGATCTCTCATCTCTCATATTACACCGTGGGATGAAAGTGGACAGATTTGTTTTACTGCACTGCAGCAGAAACCCTCAAGCTTCACGGGAACTGAGGCTAACAAACAAGCTTTTGTCAGCGGTAGAAATACTTCAAACAATTCTGCATACGACAATTTGGTTGCTGACAGCGTATTGCTGGAAGAAGCCTTGCAAAGTTGTCCAAGAGAAACAAACTTCGGGGCCCTGAAACGATCAAAAACTGTTTTTGCTATCTGGAAAGGAATGTGTAAAGGGTCACACCCCAATTCATTGAGAAAACAATCTTCTCCACCGCCCCCCCGAATCCCTTATCTGGTTTCTGCTGCAGATTACAAGCATTTCCTTTGCAGTCATTGTGACAGCTTCCTGGCCAGATAGGTTTAGGGGATGGAAGGCGAGCCTTTTCCTGCATTGCATTCAAAACATATTAACGGTGGATCTGAAAGGGCGGGGGCAGAGTGGGTCACACAATAGGCTAGAGGGGGATTATCCATGCAATCTCCGAACACGGAGCGGCAACACTGGGCACGACCTCAGGGGAACCAGGCGCCGTCGGTCAAAACGCCGGTGGGCTGGTGTGGTTGGAATCAAACGGAACGGAATGGAGCGGAGCGGAACGGAACCGCCAGCGAGTGCACTGAACTGGAAACGCTCTAATGTGTGATCCACTTTTCCATGAGATGACGGGAGGGGTTGTCTTTACACAGCCACAAGCAGCTGGCAGTCAGTCGATGGATGCCTGCACAGTCGGGGATGCCGGCACACTCACGCAATAAAGCACAGTCACTGCTGCTGTGCCGTGCATACAGGCCGAAGGTAGCGGATAATCTGTTTATTTTTTAGTATTAAAGCGGTGCAAATAAGGGCAAGTTCCCAGGTACACACATTCTGCACACATTCCAGGAACTGAAACAAACACTGGCAAGCTGACAAAAGTATAACAGGAGACAAAGTCCTCACGCATTTTATAGAATCACATACCTCAAATTTTACTTCCTTAGCAAATAAGGCTATGGAAGGGAGGAACATTGGGACATGTTTCAATAACAGGGACATCCAACTATTATACCTGAAGATTTAGTATGTACTTAATGTGTGTACCTAAAGTGTGCAGTATTCTTTAGAATATGCTTGATATATGCTTTAAACACCTCTAAAACAGGCCCCATTTAGCATGAACTGGTCACTTGACTGTAAACGTAAAGCCTTTGGTGGCAAAAGCTCTTTCTATTCCAGCCCCTGTGCTGCACTGGGGTGTTAGTTTCTAACGTGACCTCAAATTACTTCATGGTCCCCAGACTCCAACTATGAGCCCATCCCTTTCTGGTGCCACCGTCCTGTGATCACAGCCTGCCCAGGAGGATGGGTGGGATGGGGGTCGGGGAGAGAGGGAGTAAAGGGGTGGGGGGTGGAGAGGTGTGTTAGCACAGTCGATAAGCACTCAATAAACACCCTGTTTCATAAAAGCTGCTGTAACCGTGTCACAATCATTATGCCAGATATCCCAAGCATCATGACAACTGATGTCCACTACCATTTGGTCATACTACCATTACTGCCATAATGTGCATATGTGTATGTACTGATGTATGTATATATGTGTGTGTATATATATATTGTGTGTGTGTGTGCCATAATAGCGCATTCCCCCAAGTTAATACCTGCAGTAACCTGGTATGGGTTACCATCATTGATTACAGTATATTATAGTAGAATACTGTTAAATCACTGGGCACTGGTGGTTCTAATCTTTTATGGCAGCATATGGCGTCTTCCAGGCCAGATTCTTTATGTAGGTTTTATGAAGCACGGTTCAAGTAAAGTGTTACTGTATAATCACACATGATGAGACAAGAGAGACAAAGACAGAGAAGCGGGAGGGGGAGTGAGAGAGAGAGTGTGAGCGAGAAAGTGAGAGAGAGAGAATGGCAGGAAACTCACCCCAGTGCTGTCGTTGCCCACGGTGCTGCAGCCAGCCAGGCAGGGGTTGAAGTAGGTGATGCCGTCTGATCCACACACTGGCGCGTACTCGTGGATCTTACAGCCGCAGTTCACATTACAGCTCCCTGTCAGGTTTCTGTGCGTCATAGTGAGCGTCGGCCTGAAGGGAAAGAGAGAGAGGAGAGAGAGAGAGAGAGAGAATAAAATGTCAAAGACGTATTTATAGTACATTTATTACTTTTGCTGAGGACGTTATAATTTCGGTTTATTTTTCGGTCTGTCAGCAAGATTATGCCAATTTTTTACAACCATAGTCACAGGGGCTAAAATGATGGCATTCAATTTTGGAGCTGGTCCATATCACAGACCAAATCTAATACAATATCCTCAATTTTTAGCACTGTGAGCCTCTCCTTTGGCCTTTGTGTCCACAAAGAGCATAGACGTTTTACCCAAACCAGTATTGACATATACACTGATATATACTTCATCAGCCTGTGTGTTTGCTGAATTCTCAAACCACAGGATTGGGTGTTGTATCTTCTCTCTACACGTTCTCTCACATACAGTATCTCACTCTCCTCTCACAAACTTTATCATCTGCCTTTGAGACTCAGAGAGTGTAAAAATGGATTATTAAACAGGTGCATCAACAGGTGCTGTATATTTTCCAACAAGTATTTACTGCTAAACTTTTTTTTAAAAAAAAAAAGCACCCGAGCTTTCAAAAAGACGAAAAAGAATAAAATGGAGAATCAGTGATGTCCTTTGCACTGCAAAAAGGACCTTTCCAATAGAGACTTGTTTATCAAGTCTTCCTCCCTTTTCCCAGTTCCCTAAGAATGGCAAGACCTAAAATAATCTATTCCTCTTTCTCCAAAACAATATCACAGTCTTTGCACACGCCTGAGGCCCCTGAGCTGTAACCTTTGAATCCATACAGATTAAGCTTTGACTGCCCTCAATCATTGACAGACACAGAAAGACAGAATGCCCAGAGGAAGTCAATGATGGCAAGTTAGACAGACAAGACAATTAGACAGAGGGAGATGGAGGAAAGGAGAGAAAGAAAGAGAGAGAGATGGAGAGAGATAGAGGAAAAGAGAGAGAGAGACACCCTGAATAAACAGCTATGGATAATGTGGTGGGAACCAGGAGGAGAGGGAAAACCCTGCTCCTCTCTCCTGTAAACACGGAGCAGTCAGCTGTGCCTCCTGCTGACTTAGCATCGGCTGCCACAGACACAAAAATGGACCCCTCTGCACGTACCAGCTCCAGCCAGGCCACAATGAGGAGGAACCCATCGGCACCGACCCACAACAAGCCACAGAGAACAGGAGGTACTTGTGGATGGAAACCGGGAAAGGCCAGCATTTCCAGTCATCCCAGCTTTGTGTGTCCGTTTGTGTGTGTGTGTGACAAGAGAGTCCCATCAATTGCCCTGTTACAACTCTTTCCGGCATCACCCTTACAAGGTATTTAGAGGGAATTACTACATGCATATGAATTATGCTATAGGTATGCCTTGCCATCATGGGGCCTCTATAGGCAACACAATACAATAGTTCAAGTCAAGTCTTAAATATATTAGCTTATAAATAAAATTAGCTACCGAGGGCCCCACCAAAACATAGATATTAACACACAAAAACACACACCTTTCCTGAGAAGCCCAATTACAAGATAATGATTTGTGAACGGGTCTAAATTAACACTAGAACTTGTCACTGTCTCCATCTGGCATTGGGTGCAGCCTGGGCTGCTTCATCTGCCTCTGCATTTCTCCACGTGACATTTCCGACATGAGCTAATTAGACGCTAGCGTCGCTTCAGACTCCGTTTGGGCTCGTCTTCTGGACACCATGTCTTCATTAACACCAGCTCTCCTTCCACAAGCTCATTAAAGTTGTTTTTAGAGTTGCTTTTCTAAGTTCTTTTTTTTTTTCTTTTGGCTGTTTTTGCCCCTTCTACCATGGTGCACAGTATGAGGTACAACAGCATCTGACACCTGTTGACAGGACAGGAGTATAATTCACAAAAAAATCTCATTAATAACTAAAAACATCAAGCATCAGGATCAGTGGCTTGATTGCACCAGATGTTGCACAAGACAAGCGTGAAAAGGTAACCATCTGTGACTGCACCTAAAATATACTTCTGCTTCAGTTAACACGGGCCTTGACCTATCCTACCGACTGTCTTCTTTCTGACTGCAACCCCAGGAGCTTAGTCTAAATAAACTTTGACCCAGCGACAGGCAGCGTCACTTTGAGAAATGGGTCGACAAAACCTGGGAACATGAAGGGTTTGGGTCAGGAGGCTAAACCACACACAGCTCTGAAAAAGCAGCTAAGCACAGTGCCTTACAGTGCAACGGGGTCACTGTTAACATTCCACAAATGCATTCAACACTGACCCCCGCCTCCACACATACACACACACACACACACACACACACCCTCACCCAACCCCCCCTTTGGTCCTTTCATAAGAGGCCCCTCTCAGCTTCCTGTTATGTCCTGTACAAATACCCCCACTGCACACAGTAGGGATGGTGTGTGTGTGTGTGTGTGAGAATGTGTACGAATTAGTGTGGGGGTGCAGTGCTTCCCAGCAGCAGCAGTGGGGGCTTACAGCTCATACTAAAGCGCCAGTGAACAGAGCTTATTCCCCACAATGGCTGCCTTGTGATGGGACAGAACTGCTACATCCAAAGCCCTGGAGGCACTCAATGGGCCTCACTACTGATTTAACACTGCCTATGGGGCACACCGAGAGCAAGTTGTACATGTATGAGGCATTTACACACATTTAGAGGGCAACACACAAGGTGGCTATGTGTCTGAGTGACCCCCCCCCCCCCCAACATACATACACACACACACACACACACACACACACAGGCCCCCAGATCCAGTATACAGTATATGCAACCCTATTAGAGTTTATGCAATATTTGCACACTGGCCTAAAGCAGTCCATTACTGCTAAATAAGTAAACAAAAGAGTGGATGGTTACATTACTGCTGAACCACGGGGTGGTGAGCAGATGGCTTCACAGACATGTAGAGTGAAGGGTTTGTAAAGGTTTATAGGTAAATGTACAGCAAGACAGGCAAATCAATACACTGTGTAGATACTCAGATAAACACCAGACAAAGAAGCAGACATGCTGGCAGACAGACAGAGACTGACAGATGGATGGATGGTTGGATGGAGAGAGAGAGAGACAGTCAGACAGAAAAAAAAATACACAGACAGACAGATGGACAGAGATTTTCTTTCTTTGGCACTTTGGCAGTATGAGAGTGCATGAACGCATCACCTGAAAGACATCCAAGCAAACAGACAGGAGGCAGGCAGACAGACACATGTGCCAGGGACACACACACACACACACACACACACACACACACACACACACACACACACACACACACAGACAGACAGGCAGGCGAGTACCCTGTGGTGTAGGGGATGTTAATGCCGCCCAGGTTGATGCTCTCGCAGCCCACGATGAACAGGGTCGAGAAACAGAGCAGGGACACGCCGCTGCAGATCATCGCCAATTTGGCCGACTCCCGGGCCCCCAGCTTCAGCTTCTTAATGATGTAGCCACCCAGCACGATGCCCACCCCAGCACTGGGCACGATGATCACACCTACAAACAGGTGCAGAGAGAGAGAGAGAGAGAGATCGATCTTCACTTCATATCAATGTACAATGTCACAATGATGCAAATAGAATAGGTTAAAAGGGGAATGGAACACAAACAAAAATTCCATCATTCCATCCAATCAGCTCATTCCATTCCATCCAATCAGCTCAGTGACTACGTTTATATGCATTTAAATATCCCAAATATGATCGGAGTATTAAGTATCCCGGCTTTGCATTTGCACTTGTAAACACCTTTTCCCAAATTCAGAATCCCAAAGAATCCCATATCCGGTTTAGGAGAAATCGGGATATGCTAGGTGGATTACTCCACCTTCTTCTAAAAGCTTTTCTTCTAAAAGAGTTTTAATTGGCTTTGCCCGTGATAGCAGGAAGGAGAGGGAGAGAGACTTTATGAACAGTCACACGCGCACACCCGCATTCACATACACACACACACTGGAAAACGGACTTTATGAATTGCATGTTTTGGTGATGGGTTCTTGTGTATTTGGGCTGGGTTTGTAAGGGAGGTTGGCGTGGGACTTTCGCCATTAACGTGGCTGTGTTTGGGTCGTGGATACATTGCGATTTCATGCTAAACATTCATAACTCATTTCCCCACGTAACATCTTTGTAGTAGTGGTAGTAGGAAATATGTGGATTTAGTTTAACCTTGTATTTGGGTCAAATGAGGGTGCTATCGTAGTATCTTGTTAATTTTGTATCTGTAAAACTGCATTATTCCTGTGATTATTGCCTGTCCTCCCCAGCCTCGTGGTATAGTCTGACTAAGCTGATTGGGTCAATTTGAGCTGATGGGTCTGGTTATTTAAAGGGTATCTCATTCTGCATTGGGGCGAGTGGGGGATAGATGTACTTGCTTGCTGTGAGGCTATGTACTTGCCATGAACCTTGCCATCTATGTGGAGTGTATTACAGTTATCTGGACAAGTTAGTTGACGTTTGAACTTTGATTTATTTTCTTTATTTATAAATAGTTTTGTAAAATAAAATCCCTCAGTGGTTTTGGAAAAAATCAACTGGACATTGTGGCTTCAGTTCTTCTACCATATCGAAGACCTGTGCATCGGTCGGTCCCTCACACATGTAAACACCCTATCACCCTATCTGACAGTTGCGGAGAAAGATTCTAGAGTGCGACATGCAAGATGGAATACTGATAAGTGGCAAAACAATCAGGCAGTGCCCTTTAGAATCCTCTGTGAGAACACCACAAAGAACGCTATAATCAGTAACCGGAATATTAATATTTATCATGTAAACATGAATATTATTAAAACCGGGATAAGCCTCACATCTGGAATACTGAGGTACATGTGAACGTAGTCAGTGATAGGTGAACTTAAGATAAGTAGACAGATTTACAAATTTTCAGTTCTGTTGGATCAGTAGACACAACAACAATGGCTGAAGTATGAAAAATGAACGTCTGATAACTAGCATTCTGATTAATTTCCTGCGCATCTGTGTAAGTGTTTTTTTTTTCCACCTGTTTCATTTGTATGCACTGAAAATCAACTTCCTCCTCCACTAAACTGTTGAACTAATTAGCCTGGCTGTGCTGCATGCACAGAGACATTCATGCAAGGCTGACTCATAGCAATTTGAAATTCAACAGAGAGAGCGAAACTCTGTGTACCCATTTGCATGTGTGTGTGTGTGAGTGGGGCGAGGGAGGGAGACTGAGTGTATGTTAGTGTTATGTGTGTGTAACACACACACACACACACACAAAGACATAAAGAGAGACAGAGGAAGCAGCTTTAGGTATTGTACAGAATGAAAGCAAAACACCTTCAGGAAAAAAAGAGAGGAGAGAGAAAAACAAAAAGAAAGAGAGATGTAGCGAGAGAGTGAGAGAGACAGTGATATCCCTCAAGTGGAGTGTAACTGTGTTTGATGTGTCCACGAGGCAGCTGGGAGAAGTGACTGGCGATGGCAGCACCCATTACACCCGGCTTAGTCATGCCTCAGCACCAGCTCCCCCACTGCACTGACAGGAACTGATGCGCCACCCCCCCCCCGACAGATCCCATCACACTGTTCTGCCATGATGAGTTTGTCAGGAGTCTTGACTCAGATCAGTAGGCGGGCTACTCAGGGGACCCTCAGCCGGGACCTGAAGCAATGGCAGGGAACATGATGTGCGTGCTTACTGTATAAAGGGACTTGAATAGGAACAGACTCCACACACACACATACAAACACACGTAAAGTGTCACAGGAAAGCACACAAGGACAAGGTTTCTGCAGTACAGATGAGCTGAAAACGACCACCATTCATGCCGGCTCAGTTCAGATCATTTAACCAGCAGAGGGAATGCATGTCCAACAGTTCTGCTTGTATTGCTTCAGTTTGAGTGACTAACACACATCATGGATCCCATGTTACAATCCTCTAACAAAAACACAATCTCTCAAAATCCAATCTAAGCACCGTCTCTGAGTGAAAGCATACTTATGCGGACACGGACATGTGCGTAGCTTTTCACATTATGCTTATATCATGCAGAGAAGATTATTATTTCTCAAGTACACTCATTTTCTTGAGAACACTCTTTGTCACTGCAGACTCAATGCACCCAAAATGTTGGTGCTATACAGATAGTCTGTATGATCTGTATGTCTTGTGCTGATTAAGTTTGCATCATACAGAAAATCTCCAATCCCATATATGAGCAGACTCTTGAATGACAATGAACTGGAGATTTCACTTGTTTGTTTTGATGCATGATGTTTTAATTAAAATTTTTAAATCATAAACAATAAAGAGATTTAAAAAAAAAAAAAAAAAAAAAATATATATATATATATATATATATATATATATATATATATATATATAGAAAGCTGTCTTCATGGACCGTCCATCATGCTGAAACTAAACTAAACTAAACTAAACCATCTGCAGCCCAATTCTGACAGAAGTAGGCCTTGCTCCCCTGGCCTGAAGGACCTCAGAGTCTCCTCTGTGTCTGGGTTTGCCTGTAGCCTAGGACACTGCCTCTATTCAACTCTTGAAGCCCTTTCTTCTAGGCTGCTGAAGGACTTAAGTAAGCATGATGCCAGCTTCTTTCATTGCAGTCTCCAGGCTTTGAGCGAGGCAAAGGGGAACACACTAACACTGGCGCTGCCACTCTGCCAGCCCTCTCCGGCGTCCGAGGGCAAACGAACTCTAAGGACAGCCTGTCGAGGGGATTACTGGCACTGCGGGTAACAGAAAGAGAAGAGAGAGAGAGTGAGAGAGAGAGTGAAAGAGGGAGAGAGAGTTGGTTGGCATCGGCACCGCGCTGTTATTGAGTGGCGGCCGCCTCAGACAGGGCCACACACGTGCTAGCCTCCTGCTGCTGCAGCTAATTTTGCTGGATTTAAATGTCAAAGCCGTGGCAGGCAGTACCGTGCAAATCCACTGGACATGGATAATAAGACGGAGGGTGAGTGCGTGCCAGCCAATCACAGTTCAGCCCCCAAGGGGCTGTAACACCATGGAGCCAATCAGAAAACATTACCCTGAAGGGACCAGGTCACATGACAGCCAATAGGAGCAGAGTCCTCTGACATTTCCTCATTTCAGAGCCACTCATCTCATACCACAGACAGACGCTAGAAGCTGCGTCAGTCTCTGGTGACAGCCAGCAGCCATGAAGCAATAGCTTCGCATTTCATCCTACATTACCAGTTAGTTATCCAGCGGCACACCCTTACACAACCTAGCCCCAGTGCCAGCCAGCCCGTCTGACTCTAAAACAGCTCCGTGCCAAGGCTGGGTCAGGTCCATGCCCTGTGCCTCAATAATAAACAACATGGACATCACTGAGCACCTGATAGACTGGAGGTAATAGACTAGATGAAAAGCTAAAAAACTTAGACAGATCATTGCAATTTGACTGCAATGAGTGCTTCGGAAAATAACCAGAACCAAATGAAGTTAAATTTAATGAAATGCTATGATCTAGGCCAAAATCTGTACAGACATCAGCTGTTGGCTGGGTCCACTCCCTATGCAAATCAGCATGGGCATATAAATTAGAGCCTTCCTTGCATCAGCAAGCACCAGACTGCCTAAAGCTTATGATCATCTCCAAAATACATCTGCTCTGGAGTGTTAAAAGCTCGCTTTGGATTAAAAGCAAATGTTCTCAGAGCCAAGCTAGGCAGACCGTAGGGAAAGACAGATGAAAAAAAAGAGGGAATACATTTACAAGCCCTTGCAAGCTGCGAAAGCACAACTACACATCATTGAGTTTAAATTTAGACCTGCGAAACACACGTCACGAGGAAGGGGGGAGAAGAGAGCCTGAGTTACGCACTTCAGTCCTGCTCCTGAGCTTTACACAGAAAAGAAAGACAGAAGAAAGAAGAAGAAAAGAGAGAGAGAGAGAAGGGGGGGGAGGGTGGTAAGTTAAGGGAAAGAAAGGAAGACAGAGATAAAGCAAGTGAAGGGAGTGGACACAGAAAAGTAGGGGAAGGAGAAATAACAGGAAAGACATGAGCGTAGGACATAACTAAAGGAATGCCACAGGAAATGGAGGAGAGAGAGAGAAGGAATGGAAGAGATTATGAGCAAGAGAGAGAGAGAGAGAGAGAGTGAATGGCCGCTCTTGAAGGAACTGCTTGAGGATGTGCTGCGAGTCGAAGCGAATGTGTGGCTACTTGTGCCCCCCTCCATGCTCTCCCCAGTGTCCTGATGTTACTTGGGACATGATGGCAAAAGCCACTGGGTGCATATCTGTGTGTGTGTGTGTGTGTGTGTGTGTGTGTGTGTGTGTGTGTGTGTGTGTGGTAATGGGGTGTGAGGGGTCACAAAGAAGGGAGAGGGACAGGCATCACGAAATGCAGCATGCGATATGGTAGGGGTCTTCAGTGCTACCAAGAAGGGCTCCTGTGAAAGGCTGTAGGGACCATCAAGGCAACTGATCCGGTGAGGCTGGGAGACAGGGGGATGCCAACCATACAACAACAACAACAACAACAACATCCAAGCCACCACGGCAACAGCCCTGAGAACCAGTGTGGAGAAGATGATATAGGAAAGGATGAGATCATCAACAAAATTAATGACAAAGACAAAGACAATAATAGCAGAGCCACCACAAAACAGCACACCAGGGGATGGGCTTTGATGAGCAGGGCTCACTCGGAAACAGAGGAGGGAAGAGGGGAGAGGAGAGGAGAGGAGAGGGGAGGAAAAGAGAGAAGAGGTGAGGAGAAGAGAGGGGAGGAAAAGAGAGAAGAGGTGAGGAGAAGAGAGGGGAGGAAAGGAGAGGAGAGAAGAGGAGAAGGGAGGAAAAGAGAGAAGAGGTGAAGAGAAGAGAGGGGAGGAAAGGTGAGGAGAAGAGAGGAGAAGAGAGGGGAGGAAAGGAGAGGTGTTACTGTGGAGCTGGGTGGAGGAGTGGTTGGGAGGAAAAGCTTGAAGGGGGACATCATGCAAGACAGCACGGCCATGCCATCCCACCCTCTGCCTGCCATCTCAGAGGGACTGGCGCTGGTGAACAGGGCCATCTGGCAGCGGAGCAGGGTGGGGCGGGGCAGGTGGGGTGACAATATGGGGGCCAGGGAGGGGTGGGGGGTGCTGAGGCAGGACAGGGAGGAAGGCTAGAGAGGGAATAAGGCAGACAGCCTCACTCTCAGCCAGAGAGGGTCACGTCACGCCTCATCATCAGGATGGGCACTAATGAGCAGGGCGGGCTGACAGCTACACTCCCTCCCTCTCTCCCTCTCTCTCTTTCTATCTCTCCCTCTCCCCATTTCTCTCCACATTTTGCCCTCTCTTTTTGTCTCTCTCCTCCTCTCTTCGCTTGGCAGCCTCGGCATGTTTTTGTTAGTTTGTTTTAGCCGTTTCTTTGTTTTTATTATGTATGCATATTTTATTTCTAGAACACTGAATGTTTAATAACTGTAAATGATTTTATTAGACAAATAAGTGTTGATAAAATCGTTCTTCACTGAAATGTCTCTCTCTCTTTCTCTTGCATGCACACAATCTCCCTCTTTTTACCCCACTCTTTCTTTAATAACTGTAAATGATTTTGTTGCAATAATAAGTAGTGTTGTTAAGATCGTTCTTCACTAAAATGTCTTCCCTCTCTCTCTCTTTCTCTTGCATGCACGCACTCTCCCAATTTTTTCCCTCTCTCTCTTTTCCTCTCTCTCAGGAAGCTGATGTCAGATATGCCAGTGCTTGAGTGTGTGTGACACTGAAGGATGAAGGGAGATGTAGATGTGAGAGGTACAGACATCATACTGGCTCACTTTGTTTTCATTCAGATCTGCTACAGTGGTCATGAATGTGTGAGGTTGAACTAATTAAAACATATGAATGTTATTAGAAATCTACCTTCAGAGTGCTACACATAAGAGTGCTTGCAAGGCTTGAATTAACTACTCTGACCCTGCCTATAGTTGTTTTAAAATCCATTACAATGAACCTAGACTAATGATAACTGCCTGTTATTTTACACTATTAAACCCATGAGGCATGATGAGTTTCCATCATGAACAAACAAATTGATTTGTTGAGAATGTAAAGCCTTGCTTTGGAGGATTGGGCATTCTTTCCCTGTTTTCTCAGTTTGTGCCAGGTTTCCGCCCGCATTTTTCTCTACAGAGCTCCTCCTACAGCTTCGGACTAGAACACTGCAGTTTCCTCTTTCTGTGTTCCTCCGACATCAGTTTGTAATGTTTCTTTTTCTTTCGCTGTTCCATGATGAGTTCCCTTCGCTATGTTACATTTACAGCTAGCCAGTGCCTATCTGGGAGCTTGTTTTGTGTAGTGCCCTAAAGCAATTAGTTACTTCATGAGACTTGAGACCTCCACTAGCCTTCCTGCAGTTCGCCGACTGAACCTTACATTTTCCCTACCTCCACCCAGATGAGCTAGGGGGTCAAAACATCCACCAATCGACCCATAAAGTGTCCAGAACCACCACAATGTTTCTTAACCTCTTAAATTAAGGTGAAATTAAGCTAAAATAGTTGTATAGGGCCTCTTTAATGCATGGAGCCTCTGTGCGAGGCTTATGTTTTTATGACAAAAGGCAGGGTTCACCTTGATAACAACCTCTCTGAGGTCTCTTCACCAATTTGGTCTCGATGATTGGACAGGATGTAACCTGTTAAGAGTACACCGCAAAACCATTGGGCATGGTCTTCTACAGAAGCAATCTCAGGGCATTAATAAGCAACAGATGTCCTTGTGTGTGTGTGTGTGTGACTCCACTTAAGCAAGACATCCACGCAAGTGTGTGCCTGTGTGGAGTAGTCACGGTAACCGTACTACCTATTTGTCTCTACAGTATCCTTGGCAACAGGGCTGAGGAAGCTGAGGAGTCCGTACCACTAAATCTGGGGCCTGCTGGCTGACATATGGTCACTCTGACACAAGACCACTGTGCCTGCTTTACCGTAGATTATGGTCCTCAATCGCAATCGCTAGATGATACAACTGTGTGTGTGTGTATGTATATGTGTGTGTGTGTGTGTGTGTGTGTGTGTTTGTGCGCGTGTGTTTGTACGTGTGCGAGTGTGTGTGTGTACCATGCATCATCTGTTGTGTTTTGACAGGTTTCTCATAGAGGGAAGGACACTGAAGGACAAACACTATTATTACAAGCCTTGCCTGGGTCTCATGGGGGAGAGATGCCCTGAGAGCAGTGTTTACAGCACCAGCTCCAGCACCAGCAACGGCTTTAGCTCTGGCTGTCAGTGCAGAACCACGACTGATTCTGGAAGGAGGCCAACCCGGATCAAACCCAAGTAAGACAGGGTTGCACTAGATCAGAGTCTGAACCGATCCAAACAGAGCAACTCATTGGAGGATTGCACTATGCTGGCCCGACCCCAGCTCCAGCGATCGGTACCGGAGAGGACAGCTTAATCTGAGATGAGGACTGTCCCAGATAAGACAAGGGTGTAGGAGACTAAGGATAGGGTAAAGGGTATAGGAGATTAGGGATAAAACAATGTACAAAAAATAGGAAAAGAAACAAGAATATTGGCACAACACAGAGGAATAGCAAACTGGCAGCAAAGGCTGCTAACTGCAAACTGCTAAGGTAACAAAAGTGAAACTGAAGCTAAGCTTCCTTGGCCCGACTGGTTATCATTAGCTACTGATTTGCTATTTAGTGTCCATGCTGTTCCAATTCTTCTCATTGTTTTACCTACCGACAGCACTCTGTATCCTCTAACAACAGGGCAATGGGTTGAAATGCTGCGAAATATCCTTTGAAGTTTACCCTGAACAGGCAGCATTCTGACCCAGGTTCAGTTCCACAGTCCCATCAGCTCTGTCTGCACTGCTCTAAAGGGTGTTTCTAATTGACTGTGTAATGATAAGCATTAAAGGGACTCTGCTGTATAGAGAACTGTCCATTCCACACATAGAGGCATAAAAGTGTAGTTTGTACATGTCTGTGAGGCCCTCATTCCGTGCAGGAATCTAAGATAGCCATCTAAGAAAACAGAAATGTCCTCTCTCATGTTGTCATCTTTCTTTGATGTACTGAACACTGCCTGCTTCTCTCTCTCTCTCTCTTAGTGTGTGTGTGTGTGTGTGTGTGTCATGACTCAGCTGATTCCCCTGATGCTTGTCTCATTGTGTGTGCATAGATATCTGTATGAATATGATGAATATGTGTATGTGGCACATGAGTGAAAGGGAGCATAAGTGTGAGAACAAGAGAAAGAGAGAGAGAGAGAGTGTGTGTGTGTGTGTGTGTCTCATTGTGTGTGCAGATATCTGTATCAATATGTGTGTGTGGCACATGAGAGAAAGGGAGCACAAGTGTGAGAATGAGAGAGAGAGAGAGAGAGTGTGTGTGTGTGTGTATGTGTGCGTGTGTGTGAGAGAGAGAGAAACAGATGGCAGGCACTAAAAGAAATGATTGCCAGTGACACGTCAGAGACGTGAAAAGTGAAAAGAGAAGAGGGGAGGAAAAGGATGTACAGAGAAAGACACAGAAAGATGCTCACACAGAAAATCAAAACAAAACAAGAACATGGAATAACACAACACAGTAAATAATAAATATAAAATAGTCAGAAATAGATAGCAGACTGAAGACAGAGATGAGATGAGAAGCTGAAGATTATGGAAGAGAAGAAACAGGATAATGACTCGAGCTTGAGAGGAAATAGCACACAGTTCACAAATGCATGCTTGCACAACAGGATCTCTTACTGGTGGAAATGGAGACCACAAGAGTGGCATATGTTTCATAAACAAACGCTAACAGAGCTGGCTGTCTTACCAGTGTAGATGCTGGCATTGGAGGCTGGGATGCCAAACTGCGACTCGATGAACTTGGGGATGAAGGTGATGAAGGCGGTGACGATGGCGCTCTCAGCCGTGTAGGAGAGGCTGACGAACAGGAACGTCATGTTGCTCAAGATCCGCACGGCCGCCTTGGGCAGGTCTGCACAGTGACAACACACACACACACACACAAGAAGGCCCACGTGAGTGTGTGTGCTTGCTATAGCAATATGACACAGAAGCAGGGGGCAAGACTGCCCACAGAATTGGTCCAAGGACAAACGTCACACCAGGAGGTCACCCATCAACTGCTTCATTGGCAGGCCTGTCCATCACACTGCCCTGAACAGACAAACAAGCCAGTGCACCGCAGAGAGATGACATCTCAGAAATGAGATGTTTTGGCTGGGCTGAACAGACTTTAATGAGGCAGAAAGATAAGTGCATTCAATCGAACTAGATTAAGCTGTCCTTTGAAAATAAAACGGCAAAATTACAAAATACAAGTGAGCAGGTGAAACTATAGTTAATCACATTTACATTTATGCATTTAGCAGATGCTTTTATCCAAAGCGACTTACATTTGTCAAGTGTCAATTACATAAGGGCCAGTCTGCCCTATGAGAGAATACATTAGTATTAGCATGAAGTATGCTCATTGCTAACCCTGGTCCTACAAAGCCAGGACATCACTTGGACCCAAATATGAAGCTGTAGTCACTTGTGTCAGTTTTGTTGTACAATTTTGTTAAATTAAAGGCGTGTGGTACCAATGACAACTAGTGCACAATTTTTACAGGAAACAGCGGAGACTTGCAATGTTTGGGTTTCAAACACGTCCGACTGCTTCCCAGGCACCAACACTAACTGCCATTTATTAATTCCTTAAATGGTAAAAGTTCATAAGTTTTGATGGTTCCTACATTGTGTGTGTGTGTGTGTGTGTGTGTGTGTGTGTGTGTTTCAGTTACACACTTCTTCACCAAGTGTCATCTTCACTCTAGCAGCCGTTCACACTTCCTCAACCACGGCCGACGGCTCTGAGAATAACGCTGCCACCTCAGACAGTGCTTTTTCCAGGCCGTAGTTACAACGCCACATACTGTAACTCTAAGGTCACTGTCCAGGATCGCTAATCGGATCTAATTTGCTCCAGGACCTGTGACTTGTCACGTTACACATGGCAGCATCAGGGCCAAAACAAAAAGTGGGAAACCACAAAGCCTAGGGCGTGAAAAAAAAGAAAATAGGATTATGTGCTTTGAGAGTTTAATTAGCCCTAAGGAATTCCAAGCAGAGCCCTCACTCTCTCTCTAAAGTCGGAGATCGAGACACTGAGGCTCTGTTGCGGGCTAATCTCACTAACCCAGAATTTTTTTTTTAAAGGGAAAATGGAATTGGGTTACACAACATCGCTCCTCTACAGTTTGGTGCGCTGGGACTGTAAGCAGGGGTCATCGGGGGTGCATAGCTTTCATCCCAGATATCCGACCTCCCGCTGAGTTTACCCCAGAACTCTTACCTAACGCACCTGTTGTGACACCTGGCATATATAGGACTTAGAATGTTAACACAGACAGATAATATCTTTGACCAACAACAGAGCATCTGTTGGAGTGGAAGCAAAATCAGACAAAACACAACTTCTACTATGCGTTTTAATATCTCAACATTATATATTAGTTAATCTGTCAATGAAGTTTTATTTTTGACGGTAATTTAAACAGAAGCACTCTCTCAGCAAGCATGTAAAGGTTTAGAGTGAGGCATGTTTGAGTATCCACTGAAACTTTCATTATGGAGACTTGCCAAGGACAGGGTACTGTCTGGTACGCTAGGCTAAGGCGTCTATCGAATCTTCCCAACAAAACATTGCAAGACTGTGAACGCTACATCATCTGATGTTACACACATTAAGTGTGAGCAATGTTTAGGTTCAAAACAGGTTAAAAGGCAATGTGCTTAAAAGGCAGTGTGCGGGGTTAGGGAAAGTGATCGCATGAGCAGCGGTGCAGAACAGGAGCCAGGGCCTGCAGACACACTGGTGACCACATGTTCAGGTGTGGATTTAAACACGGCTCATGAGACACACAGCTACTCGCTGGACCTTTCTCATGGCCCACTTATTCTGGGCTTTGGGTCTCTGGATCCTCTCAAGTCATAATTCAGATAATCTGAATTATTCACCATAGCCAATGCAAAGCACCTGTTAACCACTAGCGTGAAGCCATAGAAAAGTGGGACCATAATAATTCAAATGGTAATTGCTGCGCTCCGTTGGTGGCTGGCTGGCATGAGAAAGGCAAAATGCTGAGACTACTCAGGAGCAAAAACCAGATGGTGGAATCATGAGCATAAAACGCCTCCAAATCATTTTTCACAGTTTTTAAAGCAAGGAATAACGGATGGCTGTACATGCTGTTGTTACAAGCCTAATCCCCAGTGTGGTGAATGTGGAGCCAAAAGACCAAGTGAATAATCATCATCATCATTATCATCATCACCACCAATGTCAACAACACAACATCCAATCGCTGGAAACTGGGAGCTACAGCTGATGGGCAGAGTGGTTAAGAGGCGTTTGTTAGATTTCTGCTAGATTTCCCTGAGGATAAATAAAATGTCTGTCTGTCTGTTTGTTTGTTTGTCATTTTGTCTGTCTCCTTTCAGTTCTCACATACAGTGGCCTTCTTTTTCTAAGAGTGAAGAAGCCACCTTAGAGAAATCAACAAAGCAGGTTTGTTTGCAACTAAGAGGAAGGGAGAAAAATATTGCATGTGAGGCCATGTCAGGCTATTTCTATATTTCTATATTCTATATTTGTATTGAAATAAACCTGACACTCAGACCTTCTCCTAAGGAGGTTCCCACATTTGTTATTCACACACTGCATAAGTGACATAAGTGACACTTTGTGCACTTTGACAGCATTGTATACTGTTTAATTCATACAAAGCATGCATTTTTAAAATACTACACTTCAAACACAGACACACACATATTCACCCACACAAACACTAGAGACCTTCTCTGGAGTGCTGTAGCTGACTGTTTGAAGTGCAATCCCTAGCTGACATATGGAGGCCCATGTACCTTATGCAATTGCCATTCCTCTGTGACCAGGCCTATGTTGCCTTTAATTTAATCAGAGGTATCTTTCTCTCTCGCACAGAAAAAGTGTTTGTGTGTGTGTGTGCGTGTGTGTGTGCGTGCATGTGGACCTCGACTAGCTCAGCAGCAGCAGAGAGAACTAATAAGTTGTGTAGGTGTTCTCCAGGGATCTCATTTAGACTAAAAGCAGACTCGCTGCCGCACAGAGGAACGATATGATTGCCATTAATCACAGACTTTGCCTTCCTCAGCGAAGGCGCTTCCGTTTGATGCGCAGGGCAAAGCTGGTTAGATTGTTTCTGCACGTGCCAACAGCTGTTTCATCTCCAAGACTCGGCCTTCCCTTTGAACTTCACTGGGGAACCCCCTTAGTCTGCAGCTGGGGTCAGTATTGTGTGGAGTACTAATCTACATCACTTGTGTGTATGCCTGCAATTCTCCTTTTTCGGTTGATATTGCAGCCACCTCCATACGATGACAAAAAGTTTTGTGAAAACTTTGGAGGACGGTGAAAAAATTAGAGGGGTTGATGTTTCTGAAACATTTCATCACAGTTTTGGTGATGTCACGCTTCCTCAAACAATTCATTGTGCAATCATTTCTTGCCTGATGAAGTTCTGAAATACATTTACACAGTGCTATGGGTTCAGTGACAGATAATCCCTACAACATAACAGAGTGGGAGTAGATTTTCATTGTGAATTACACAACAAGATTTTTTCTCCACTGCTAGATAACTGATCAAGTGTTTTCTTTACATCCTCTGTAGTTTGACAGAGGTCACACAACAATTTCATTGCTAATTCAAGTTTGTTGTGCAGACTAGCAAGTAAGCCTACTTTTACTGGAAACTCTGGGCTTCACTAGAAAGGGCTTGTCCTGCTCAGTTTGATATGTGATTCACAATGAGAAATATCTGTGTGAAATATACAGCTAAATGTAAAGGACGTGAATTTCCTACTGATTGCGGACATTGACTTTGTACCACCCACATCAATTCCACACAGCCCATAGTTTGGAGCTGATAGTGATAGCTGATGCTGCGGTGCCACATTTAAGAAATATAATTGACATTCGTGTTCTCTGTTTGTCAGGAGACAGCGTGTCAACTGACTTCAAGTGTCATGTATGTATCCAGTTGTGAGCAAATCACACTCTGGTTATTGCCTTTCTGCTACTCCTATTTTGGTTTCTAAGTTTACAGTTGAGATCTTGATGACTGATGCTGCTTAGGCTACTGAGTTCAATCTTTTGCTTTGTTAGACACGGACGCCCACCTTTAATGTCCTTGCCGAAGCCCATGGAGGAGGTGACGGTCTGGCCTTTGCTGTTGGACTTCTCCTTCATGACGTCGTCGTCGCTGGAGACATCATCCACTGCACTGAGCTTCTTCTTCTTCTTCTTCTTCTTCTTGTGGCGGGGGGGCAGCTTCTTGGGGAAGGTGAACATGGGGAAGATGATGAGCAGCATAGCGATGGCACAGAGCAGGAATCCGCTCCACCTGAGAGAGGGTGATGGAGGAGAGGGAAGAAGGGGGGGGGGGGGTTCAGAATCAGAAGGAGGAATCAGAAGCTGAGGCTGTGGAGAAAACATGCATTATGCTCTTCTCTCTCCCTCCCTCTCCATTTCCCTCTCTCTCACTCTCTCTCTCTCTCTCTCACACACACACACACACACACACACACACAGACACAGACACAGACACACAAGTTATTTACTGTATGTTCATTCACATACGCACCAGCAAAGAGACAGTTCATACAAGTGTGCAAATGCATATATTGACATACATTCATAAATATGTACAACACACATCCCTATGGCCTATGAAAAGATTTATAAAGGGGTATGCGTGCATGTGTGTGTGTGTGTGCACGTGCCCCTATATAAATCTTCTCATAGGTCAGTCCCAAAAGCCGGGCTGGTCCAGGCTTGCTTGCACAGATACTGATAACAGAGAAAGGCCTGAAGATAAACGGCTACCATTACTGTACACTGACTAAGTATAAAGCGAGCTCACACACATGCGTATGCTATGCTCCCACACACCTGCACGTGCACACTGGCACACTGCCACACACACACAAACACACACACACAGTGAAAACACAGACATCAGATAAGGCCATGGCTATAGTATTCACACACTCTCCACCTATATGGATGAGATGATGAGTCGAACACTGTAGGTCCACACTGCATGCCATCTATGCACGTGCACAAACACACACACACACACATTCCAGTAAACAGCACACTAATGAAAACTTAAACACGGATAGCTAAGGCTACACACTTCGTAGGTAAGGCTATATATACACACACACACACACACACACACACGTAAAGAGTTGATCACTTACCAGTTGCCCACGAAGCGCGGGTCACTCTGGTCAATGTTGACGATGGTTTTGGGGTCCACGTAAAACCCGATAAGGACTCCGCCAAGCAGGTACCCTGCCGCAGGACCCAGAGCCCCCATCACGTACATGATGGCTGTAAAACACATGCGCGCACACACACACACACACACACTTTAATTATCAGTTCCAGAACATCAACCTTTTATCAGTGCAGATTAGCTTTCCCTAGGCATAGGTCAGGCATTTCCACCTCAACCATCAAACCTGCTAAGTCATGATGTTCCAGGCAGGCAGGGCCAGACAGAGATGAGGATGACATAGACCAGTGACATTTCAGAGAAAGAAACAAAGAGAAACAGAGGGAGAGGTGAGAGAGAGAAGCAGTGAGGAGAAGAAAGGAGAAAAATAAGAACTGAAGGAAGAGGAAGAGTGAGAGAGGATGATGGAGAGAGAGAGAGAGAGAGAGAGAGGGGGAATGTTACAGAGAGGGAGAAAAGGAAGGGGGTGAGTGGGGAGAGAGCGGGAGAGAGGGCAAGAGAGAGAGATAAGAGATGAGAGAGAAAGATGGGGGGAACACAGTAATATGACTCCCTTTGTCTTTCACTCATTAGGCATCACAGTCCAATGAGCTTCTTCAGTGGATTGAGGAAGAGGAGAAAGAGGAGGAGGAGGAGAGTGAGACAAATGAGGAAGGGGGTGAGCGGCTCTTTCACTGCAGGGCAAAGATGCGAGCTCGATAACGGGAGAAAAATGAGGACTACCACTGAGAAACATGATGGCCGATTGAGTCCCATGCAGGTGTGTGTGTGTGTGTGTGTGTGTGTGTGTGTGGTTATGTGTGTACACTGAGCACACACCTGGCCACATTTGCTAGTTGAGCTTTTTTGAAGGGTTGTGTGTCTTTTCTGAGTGTGATTATGAGCCTGTGTGTGTTTGTGTGTGTGTGTGTATGATACACTGAGTTTCCACATTAACCTGACTTTATTGCCCTGCACAGCCAGCAAATGCTTTTTAATAACCTTCCCCTCAGAGTACGAGCTGACACATTGGGGCTGAAGACACTCCTGTGTGTGTGAGCATGTGTGTAAATCTGAGAGTGTGTGTTTGTGTGTGTGTGTGTGTGCATCTTACATGTGTGTATCTCTGTGGGCAGCACACACACACACACACACACACACACACACACACACACAAGTCAAAGACACATAACCTATGTTCTATTCAGTCCTGTTCACAACCCATACACCCACACTCTCCGAGTTGCATCCCAAACCATCAATCCTGTATGTGTGTGTGTATGTGTGTGTGTGTAATAGAGAGAGATAGTGTGTGTGTGTCTGGCTTAGAGCCGCGCACACACACACACACACACACACACACACACACTATGTCAGGCTGTGAGGTGCCCACAAGCCTGAGGTCCAGTTTAATCTCTAATCCTAGTGTCCCAGCTGCCAGGCCGAACACTCAGCCCAGGTTATGTAACATGAGGGCACACACACAAACCACACTTTGATTCCGAGAGGCCCTTAAATATGACCACATGTACTAAAGCAAACACACACTCACAGCTTAAACATTATACACACTTGCTCCTGTGTAACACAGACTACCAGCATGCAGGTTAGTATACATACAGTATGCAGAATATGTATGCAGGGGTATGCATACCCCTCTTTACATAAAATCACCACATGCTATTCATATAGCAAACACACACACACACACACACACACTTTAAAACTCATAACACACACAAAAAATGTCAATTTCCAGACCAGGCACGCATGCCGCATGAACGCATGCACGCGCGCACGCACATGCGCGCACACACACACACACACACACACACACACACGCACAGACACTTTGCCAGAGGAGGGGATCAGTGTGTTTGCTGTGGCTCACATTCATCAGCAGTTCATAACTTCCTGAAGGGCAGCCAGACAGACAGACTTTTCTGATGTTATCAAAACAGCAAAATATTGCATAATCGGCATCATCATCCATTTTTTCATACCAAAACACTATTTACAAGACAGCTTCCACCCATGCAGACACACACACACACACACACACACACACAAAATGAAGGACAGTGTAAGACAATGCATGAAGACAGTAACCAAGCAGTTAACCAAAACGATTCAGGTCTCGGCGTACAGTTGACAGGACACAAATTAGACACAATGAGCCTATTGCACATCATGTCTGCAAGAGTCTGAAGATTGCAATGTGCAATGTTCACTGGGGTTTGTGATTTGCACTGGGAGAGATGTTCTTCATGGATATAGTGGGATTTCTGTTAAAAAGAGATGAGAGAGAGAGAGATGGCCAAAGAGAGAGAGAGATATGCCCAAACATGCCTTCTTCTAATGACATGGACCCTCCAATGACTCATGAGTTTAGGGAGTTGTGTGTGGCCTAAGTTTGGCAGCAGACTTGGTCATATGACTACATCCTCTCCACCGAGAGAGACACACACACACACACACACACACACACACACAGCTCATCTTTCTTAATCTCCCTCTGGATAGCCACAAGAGACAACAACAAAGGGAGCTCCTTTGAACAGCAACAACAAAACACACACACACACACACACACACAAATACACACACACAAATACACACACCTCCTTTAAAGCCTCAGTCTCTCAAAGATGTGAGTGAGGGTGAGGTGCCAGTGGTAAAACTCCACAAGCCATTTAATGGGTCAGGTCTACTAGATCCTCAAGTACACTCATTTTAAGGGGAAAACCCTACACAGCTCAGCATTCAGGATCTTAGAGCAGCGCTGAGGAGCATGGGGACTTCATGAAAGAATATCTATTCAGATCTTTTCCAACTGGCAAATTAAACAATGTAGTCACTCTAAAAGGTCTGTGAGGACACTTTACACACACACACACATTGATTATAAATCTTCTTATCAGGCAAATGCAGTGTAAAAAAGCACAGTGGGCCCAAAGCACAAACACCAGAGGCTCACAAATAAATTAAAGGGGAGAAGGTTTATTAGTTCGGCTTTGAGAGAGCCATCAAAGAATTCACCATCATCAATGTAAGTCCCAAGTACACGACTCTCTTACCGGGTGCCTTTCTAATGACATAAGAGAGTCTCTGCCCCAGATCTCAGGTCTCTGTAGTAGTCGATTGCATCATTTCGACTTAGTGTGGGATTTTGACAGTGAAATTGTTTACAGGAGCATGAAGGAGGATGAAGTCATTCAGAGAAAAGGTAAACTTTACAAACTTTCCTCAGTTGACAAAACTAAAGAAAGCGCATGACAAACACTTGATAAGCACATATGTATGACACAGTGACTTTAGAGTAACAATGTAACCATGCAATTATAGCACCTAATGGCTAGTTATACCCACAACAGAAGGGAACAGCTTGTAAATAAAACACTATCTCCATTAGCTTGTGACATTACAGCCCATCTCTGTCCTCCAACCACTTCCAACGCACTGATATATTGACCGCAAAAATGACTTTCCGCAGATTAAACCTGAGGTAATCTAGTAGAGTGCAGTGTGGTTAGGTCTGTCATTGAGAGTCCATGACACCATCGCTAAGTGAAATCATCTCATGGCTTTTAACTAAACAGCTTCATAAAGCCTTGTAGCGTTTTAAATGGAGTAACACGATATTTGGTGGACATGGTGTGTGGTTGATCTGCTTTAAGTCAAATAGTAGTTAAAAGGCAAGTTAGTGATGAGTTGATGTAAAATACTACTATGTCATCCACATATACAGCACATCTAATACAGTACAGTAACAGACACCATGTGTTGAACAAATGGCCTTAACTGACAAGGCTTCTTATTTACAGTGAGTGAATACAATTAATTGTGAAGAAAGTAAAACACTTGCTAACAATTTATCTTGAAATAATTTATAATAATACTATTCCGCCCTTGGTCTAGCTAAACAGCCATGACCACACACTGACCGCAAATGATTAATACTGTACATTCATACCGTGACATCATGCCTGTCTCTTGTTTACTACAGCAATAAGGAAGTTGTGGAGAAGGTGGAAGTTTGTTTAGTGAGCTTTTGTCTGTCAGCACCACTCTAATTGGCCTGATAGACCAGGGACTTGAGTTATGTAAGAGCAAAATATGCCAACTTCAAGCTAAAAACTCAACTGACCAAGTGTCTTTTTTTCTGCACGTTACTGCAGAGCGTGGATGGATGAGGCATCTGCTTGGAGCGCTCAGGGATAAGTCATGCAGGCTGTCACTTTATTCTGACCTTTTCATTTTCCTTCTACGTTGCAAATGTGACAAGGACAATTCCATTAATCACTTATAAGTGCCAAGGATGCAAACTCTCTCTCTCACACACACACACACACACACACACACACACACACACACAGACAAGTGACAGTGTCACAGTGAGAAGCATGACCCAAACCATGCCTGTGAAGGTCTAGGCTATACAGTTTTTAATTAACATCCACGCGTACCTCATTCATCCATCCATCTAGTCGTTAGACAGATGATCTCCTCCGCTGCCGTGTCCATCATAAAGATAAGGATGAAGGCTGTTGTCCTCCCTGCCGCTGCCATCGCCCTCTTTCTAAAAAGTCACGCCTGGCCACCTACATGCATACACATCGCCAGACTAACACTGCATAACACCTCACCCACCCACCTCTCATTCATCATATTAACGGTGTTATGGTTAAGCGGAGGGTGAGACTGCTCATAAAAAACAGAGACTCGCCATGAGTGACCTGCCACTTGGCCCAGCACCTACCATGGCACAGACACTCACTCACACACACAAACACCACACACACACACACACACACACACACACACAGCGTTGAAGGGCACGAGGAGGCCACAACACCATGGGGGAGGAAAAAAAAAAAGTGCTGGCTCGGCAGGCACGCCAATCGTCACGAGCAATGGCTCGCTCGCGTCACAGCACGACACACCTGCAATCTAAATGAGTGGGGAGTCCAGGAAACGCAGTTATGCAACAGACCCTCCCCCACTTCAACGACCACCAACTTCCCCTGATGCCACCCGCAACAATCAACGCCACCCCCACCCCAACCCCCGACACACACACACACACACACAGTTCCCTCCACCTTCAACACCAGAGCATGTCCCACCACATGAAGGACATACATGTGATAAACACATCCTATATCATTGCTGCTGCAGTGGAGCCCCGAATTCAGCGGTTGCTATTTACTTTTAAATAAAGCCCCATGGAGGAGGAATATAAAAACAGAAGGGGGAAAAAAGGAGCCAGCAAGACAAAAGTGCCAATGAGCCCAGAGGACTGCATCGACGTCAGACAATAAAAAGGCTCCCATGGGCTGCATAAAAATTCCCAAGCAAAGTAGATCTGCAGAGACAGAAGTGAAACAAGCAAGCAAACACACACACACACACACACACACAAAATGCCGCAGCCCACAGGCACACACCTCAGCACCTGCCAAGGTCATCGTCACCTCCTCACCTCCCTACCCCACCTCTGCGCTGCATGACCTGCCTGACTACAGCCGGGTTGGAGGACTGGGGTGAGACACTGTTGGCAGCCTAAAAAGTGAAGGTGACTGGGAGAAAATAGGTGCCCAGCACTCTTCATTGATTAATCCACATTTAGCTCCTCTCCACAGGACAGCAGCCTGCTGGATATGCTATGGAAGTGCCTACTGTGTATCCATATGTATTGAACAGTTCCATGTGTGGACTACTCTTACATTTATGCATTTAGCTGACACTTTTATCCAAAGCGACTTACATTTGTCAACTACAAATTATGTCAGGGTCAGTTTCCCCTGGAGCAACTTATGGTTAAGTGCCTTGCTCAAGGGCACAATGGTGGCAATCAGGATTAGAACCCACAATTTCCAGGCTACTAGCATGCTAGCCAGGTTCCTTAACCATATGCCACAACCACCCTTTTATCTTTCAAACTGCTTTTTTTTTAACTTACAAATAAAATGTATAGTTTCACAATTACTTACTTTATTACCTTTATATTTGTCATTTTTTATAATTACACATTTTGTACAGTGTGTGAATTATATGTTTTCTTTCATTCCAATCATTAATAATTTAAGCACTTATTACTAACAGAAATGAACTACAGCTCCTTTTTACATACAATTCAAATTGACATGATAACAGTTTTTACATATTTCATGATAATGAATGTAGCCAAGCCTACACTGGTTTGACAGGTCCAAGGGCAAACATACAGAATCACAGCACACATGGAAAAGATGGGCAAGGGGTTTAGACAACTAGAACTAGAAGTCCTCTGCATCCTCTGTAGCTGTCCTCAGATAATGTCCGCACTGCCTCAGAAAACCTCTAAGGAATTCACTATCTGAGCCTGTAAAGGATGGACATTCCACAGCTAATGAACTAGCTCCCCAGGGATGCAAAACAATTAGTGAAGATTAATTAATTGATTTAATTGTAGGCGGGAAACAGAGTGTGTGAGTGAGTGAGTGAGAAAGAGAGAGAGAGAGAGAGACAGAGAGAGAGAAAAAAAATCACTCCAGTCCATTTTCACGCATCAATGAGTCGCCATGGACTGAAAAAAAAAAACTGGAAAAAGTGCATATTGTACAGAATAATTCTCTTCAACAGAGTAGCCTTGAAGCAGCATTGAAAACAAGGCATGGCGATCGAATAAAAAAGCTTTCCTTGTCACTAAAGTCTGGGCCCTGCTCTACGGGGCCTTTATTTACGGGCATTTTTCTTGTTTGGCTGTCTCCGCCCTCACAAGCAACCAGTAAAATATGGCACCGCAAGGTGTGATTCCTCTTGACACCTTGGCAGGACGCTGCAGGCTTCAGAGAAATTATGATGCAAACAATTACAACATGAGCCTAAAGCACTGATCTCAAAACAGCTAAAAAGTAGCCTACTGACTGCACCATTCCCAAAAAGTTTCTGTAGAAAAATGTGGTGCAAAGTGAACACCTTCAGGTCTCTCCCTGTCTTTTCCTCAATATACAGCAAAATGGACACAGTAAATGGACACCAAACTGGTGTGATACAGATGTCCAATATGCCACTGGCAGTTTCTGTATGGTGTGTCCCCAGAGAGAGGGAGAGAGGCTGAGCACTATAGCTACAATGAATTACATATGCAGCTGGTAGGCTGCACTAAGTGACCATGGTTGGTTCTCTGTGTGCCTGGATCAATTCGACCATGTGACCTTGGGAACGAGGTGGTCGGGAGAGAGGAGAGAGGGTGTGGTGGGGGAGGGGAGGGAACAGTAAATAGGGAATGACTGCATTGTCATGGCAACTTGCTGACACAGCAGTGTCTTCTTACAAGTTCTAACCTTTCCATCTTCTCTCTGCGGAGAGCTCGCGAGGGCAACAATCGGAGCAGCCCAGGCCACTGTTCAGCCTCTCTGTTCAGTCATAGCCCACATCCACACTTGGCATCATCTGAAGTGACATTATAGCATAGTTGATTTTCTTCAAACCATGGGCCCCCTTGGGGAACCCTATGCTTTAGTGTGAAGACAGTGTTAGAGTTGGCCTCACATTGTCAAACTTGTTCCTGCTCGCACACGTGAAGGTGTGATCTGGGGAGAAGTGAGTCAGCGGAGGTGTAAATTGTTGATACAAGTGAATCAGTGCTGCTAATGAATAAATTATAAAACGTTGGCTATGCTAAGGCAACACATTTTTATTTTTTGTTTTTTGCCGCAGGGTTTTAAAAACCCTGCACAAAAACAAACAAAGCTACAGCTCAAGGATACAACAGTGAGCTGTGGCAACAAATTTGCATAACAGCTGATATACAAAACAAAAAGCCGTCATTACTCTCTCCAGGCTGATGACTCGGGACTTTTTTCAGGTTTTTTTTTCCTTTGTTCTGTTTTTTTTTTTTTTTTAAAGCTCTCTCCCAAAACCCCTAATGTACCCAAAACACAGCCCCTGGGAACCTCCATCCAACAGCTCAAGATCACATTACAGGGCCACAAAACAAATGGACTGATACCAACACACATCTCTCTCCAGTGTGAGTGGATGACATTGGACAGGGAGGCACAGTGCAGGCCCATTCCTGTGCCCTGGAGAGAGGCTAGTTTTCCCACAGGGGGGTGATGAGGTGGGGTGGTGGGTGTATCTTTGGGAGCTAATGTGTTGGACAGAGGGGCCTGGGGGGGTGGCCTCACTGGCCAAAGGGCTGTGGTGATCCATCAAACAATGAGAGCAGAGTAGCTGACACAGAGACAGACTGAAAAGAGAGAGGGGGGGGGTGGGAGAACAAAGTGATAGAGATGGATAATCAGATAGATATTGGAAAAAAATGGAAAGGAGGAGTGAGAGGGAGAGTAAGAAAAATGGAAAGAAAAAATTAAAAAAGTTAAAAAATAACTGTGATTGCAGCAACGGATAAGTGAGCCAAAAGAGAGCAAGAGAGATCATCCAGGGAAAGAGGGAGTGAGGTGGAATCCTATATGGTAACAGGAGAAAAGAGGAAAACAGTTGGTGAAAGAGGCAGTGATGTAGAGAGATTGACACAGAGAGAGAGGGAGAGAGAGAGAGGGAAAGAATCAAGGCATTGCTTCACTCAGCAGAAAACTCGGTCCCAATCCGCGCTCCATCAGGGTCGGAACTGATTAAAAGTTGTGATGTTTTTCATTAACGTTGGCCTGGAACACAGTCGCTAAGAGACCGAAGGAGAGGCCCTCACTCTCCGCCTCATAGCACAGTTCAGTCCACTTGCCAAAGGGCCCTGCGGCATGGCACAGGGAAAGGGGAGAGAATGCACACAAACACTTCCCTAAGTACACACACATATACACACAAACACATACACACACAAACACACACACACACACACACACTTAAATATAGATGAGACCATGTTTTCCCTCAAAATCAACCCGCACACACAAATACCAAACATAGCCTCAAAATCATGCACTACACACACAAATGCGGGTATGTGCAAGGGTACACACACACACACACACCAAACTTATTGAGGAACTATCCACACGCCGGCTTGCTTACAACCATGTACCATGTATCACACAAACAGACATTTAGACAGCCAACACAAAAAATACAGCAAAAACAGACAACATCTCCACCCACAGCACTGTCAATATCTATCTGCGGGCAATGGTCCTTCAGTAGGCTACTTCTAAAAGAGCAGAGTCAGCGATTTGTCTTTCTGGACATTACAGATCTCTTCCGCCTCCTCTTCATCCCCCTCCTCTTCTTCGTCAACCTCCTCCTTCTCATTCTCCACTTCTATTACCACCGCAGACAAGGCAGAGCAGCAGAGCGCTCCTGTCAGCCTCTCCCGTCCGGCTCCGCATCGATCTCCTCTGGGTCTCTGCTGGCAAACTCAAGAAACTGACCTTTTTTTCCCCTGAGCTAGCAGAGCTCTGCTAACCTTTTCTGAACAACACAGCACATTATAAAGGACTTTATGAAAAAAGAGAGGGAACATTTAAGGCCTTGTTCTTGGAGAAAGGGTTCACAGGACTATTAACACTCCCTCCCTTCAAAGTCCCTCACATCTTGTATTTAGGACTAATGCAGCATTCCAGAAACTTCTTTCATTATGGCGCAAAAAAAGGCATCTAATTAAGAAAATCCTCCATGTGACAAAAAGACGCTACGCCAAAGCTAGCGCTAAAATTCCATATGGGTGAGCATGCGGCAGTGCATCCCATTTGGCCAACGCCCCTGCACCCAAATACAATTGAATGAGTCTAGTCTCAGCAGATCATTAAGAGCAAGGTGAGCCAAATGAATGCCAGCATCTTCCCCGAGGGAGATCTATTCCAGAGCACGCTCAGCAACGATTCACGCTGTGCTGTCAGCCGACCGATCAGGTCGGTCAATGCTAACACTGGCCAAGTTTTGACTTCTAGAGTTTCTTTGCTGCAAATGTCGCCCACTGAAAAGAAAGGGAAGGGAAGGGGAAAATCGAAGGCCTACAAAAGCCTATACAGGTCAGTGTGACAGGGTTAAGACACATGGTCTTACAGCGGCCATAAAAGCCTAAAGAATAAGCGCTTTGTTAGTGACTGAGTGAGTGTATGAGTCTATCTGGAAGTGGGGCAGTCACTGCAGTCACTTCCCATCCTAGTCAGAGGAAAGATAGAGAGAGAGTGAGAGAGAAACAATGATAAAATAAAATTCTGCACCAACAGCTTTTATTTCTCCCAACACTGCATCAATTGTATAGCAGTCATGTTTGATGGGAGTGTTTTGCATCTGCTCATTTTTTGAGCTCACTCAGGTATGGACATGTCTGGACAAGTGATCGTCAGTTCACACACACACACACACACACACACACACACCTCCCCCATCTAACCCCTCCACATGCTCCTCTTTGCCCTCTAACCTGCTGCCCTCTCCCCCTGCAGACATGGTTCAGGCAGCTGCTGCTACTGATGAACTAGAGGCTCTGGCCAAACACACTGATTCTGATTGGGCATGTAATACCAGTGAAGATAAGGCCTGATGACAATTGCTAGATGAGTCTGAGTCTGAGGTTTTATCAAAGCTTCATCTACTTCAGTTGTGGTTAAACTCCCTAGAATCTTATGATATTTTTTCTTCTATTCCAGTGTTATGGAATTAGATCTGTCTGCCACGACTTAGTAACTGCAATCCTTGGCTAACATTAACTGACTTTTGAGAAACAAAGAGCAATAGAAATTGCTGCAGACAGCACCAGTGCCAAGCTAAGGTTAAGTGGATGTCTTAGGCTGTCAAACACTGGCAGCTGCACAGCGTACAATGGCTGAATCCCAATGACCAACCTAAGCCACCCAAAGACTTAACTGGCATGATTAAACTTCATGATTGGCTGATTCATGACAGTTCAGTCTCTAAGGATTCAAGGTTTAGGGTTAGGAAGGACATTGGAATCAATATGATGCATTCCTTACTGTAACCTACCTACAACACTAGTAATACCTTACCAGTAGTGTGTGTTGATGTTTTTGTTATTTATTTAGCCTCTTAACTTCTAGTTTACTGACTTTACGCCATTTGGCCTTCCACTGACAAATCCCGATTGCCAACACCAATAAAAAATATGGTGGGAATAAATGGCTGTATTTGACAGCTGTTTGTATGAAATGCACAGGGAAAAAATCTGGCTCTTCACAAATTCCTAGAGGGTTTGCCAGCACAGAGCAAGAATGCTAAAATGTTTTAATCGCATCAAACATTTATGTGGAGCACTCCAAGGGAGTAAATCAAATATTTAGACAACAACAACTAGCAGACCAGAGGAAGCTGACTTATTTATGGACTTTCTTCCAAAACGGTTTGGTGATAAAGGCACTAAGGAACACATACTCTGATTCATTATGTCTCGCCCTGGGTTTGGGATTAATGCTTTAACTAAACCCTCAGGTGTCTTTTCCTTTTTTTTTTTTTTTTTGAACTTTCACTGTCTAAGAACTCAAGGGCATGAACGAGGCAGACAGCCATAAGACTGAAATTTAGTTCAATATCACAACCTTATATGCAGTCACTGTAGTCAGCACTTTTTTATGTGTGTCTTTTGAAAGTTATTTTTTTCAGATTGAGCAAATTGAGTAAAGGAAAAAAAAAAACAAGTAGAACACAAATTGTGCTGTTATTCTCAGCGGGAGGGCGGGGGGTGGATTCTCAGGCTTAGGTTGTGCTTCTGAGCCCGAAGCCTTCTCAAGGCTTCTGTCAGGGCACTGCTGACTCCATTCAATGTTTCTGCTGAGTCCAATGCTAACATATGGCATTGGCGCCCAGTCAGTCAGTCAGTCGGCACACTCCAAAGGCCACAAATCTAAAAAGCTACTGCTGACGTCCAAATTCACTACGGCCAACCGACGCAGCTTCAGTTGCAATCAACAAAAGAAAGCCCCTGCAGCAGAGGGTACGGGGTGGGGAATTGGGGGGCAGACATATGTGTGACCAGCATGCTGAAATGACACAGATAAAAGTGCAGCGCCTCAACTTCTGTGCTTATTCCTCATTCTAATCTGCATCTTGGGTAAATTTATCTTCCAGGTGTGTCTGAGTGTCAGTGGTTGGAGGTTAAAAGAATTCATGGCCGACATAAACCAACCTGCCATTGGGCACAGCTGATGCAAAAACGTGGCCTGAAGTAATTCATGAGCACTTTTCTTTCGTCCTTTTTTTGGGTCTCCTTTCCGGCGACATAATGATGATCAATAGCAGTCCACACACACACACACACACACACACACACACACACACACACACACACATTACTGTCAACACAAATTTCTCACACAACATAATCTTTGCAGGTATGCATTTGTGGCAGGCCAAATTAATATCTCCACTTTATCAAACTAAACCAATAAATGTTCAGCAGAGAAGCCGATTCTCAATAACAAGATGGATGCCCGGCACTCTCCCTTGAGCTGTAACCTATCCAGTAACAGCCAAATACAATGAAGGTTAATGGCTCTGTGAAGAAAGAGTCACAAATCATGCCAAATCTGTCACTGTGACTCCCATAGCCATTGGTATTGTTATAGACAATATTCAGCTACAACTCAATACACTCTTAGAGAACAGGTTACTCAATCATACAAGGAACTTGAAGGAAGTACTTGATTTACTTTTAGTTATTCAATCATAGAAGCGATATGGAGATGTCATGAATAAACCTGCAGCAAAGTGTTGGTGGAACTCTTCAGAAGAGGCGTCAATGTTTTTTTCCCTCTCTCTCTCCCTCTCTCTCGCGTTTAGATAACTAGTGACTTTGCAATGACCTCTTCTCCATTGTGAGGAGGGAATCCTCCACCAGAGCTGGAAAAGTTCCCACAGGCCTTAAACCTCCTACTCTTCTTCATGTGTTTTGGTTCCTCCTGAGGCCTCTCTGCTTCTTCGTTTACCTTAAACCCAGAGGCTAATACTCACTCTAAGGCTCAAGCTCAGACTTGACACGGCTCTGCTGAGATGCTCTCTCCCCCTGTCTGCTCTGCCTCTCTCAAACCCACCTACTCTTTCTCTTTCTCTATTTCTTTCACACTCCTGGCATGGCCTGCTAACCGTGTGAAACACAATGGGACAGAGAAGCCAAAGAGACTATACCCCCGACATGTGATCCTCAGAGCACTTTGAGTTGTGCTGAAAAAAAAGTGCTACAGCGATCAATCTTTCTCTTTCCCTCCTCCTCTTCTGTTCTCCTCCGACCTCCTGAGAGACATCCCTATTTCTGCTGACCAGCCACAGACACATTACTGCTGTTGTCCCCCAATGAGTAATTGCCACCCCTGTGCTATTTACTTTCTTCACTCCCTAATGATATTTATTGCCTTGTCAAGAGGCAAACCTGGGCTTCCATTGTAGCCTTTTTGTTGCGTCCCCACAGCAGAATTCCAGGGGCCTGGGCAGGCTAATGTATTGGATGATGAATTAGCGTCTGCATGCGCTATTGTGATGTCCAAAAAATCCAATGCACAGGATTTACATGGTAAAATTCTGTTCAGGTACACAAGGGTGTAATCTGTGTAATCAAAGAAATGAGGTCAGCGCCATCCTGTCCTATGAAGCTAGTTACCAAATTCAGAAGCCTCCATGAGGGTGTTTTATTTTCTGTACTTCATTGTCATAGGCTTCTCTCTGCAAGGAAGCACCAATGGAGAGCAAGAGAAATGGGACACAAATGTGGCAGCCCCCAAATGGAGTAATCACCCCAGTTATCTCTAACCTCTCCTCCTCCCCCTTCCATCCACCCAAACTCCAACTCCCTAGCCACTTTTCAAGTGCCTTCAGCTGCACTGTTCCACTTTAGGGAGTGGCACAGTGAGAAATAAGAAGGAAAAGAATAAATAACTGAAGTTGTATACAGGTATTTAAATGTCTTTATGAGGTCCCCTGAGAACTTCTAGCATTCATATTCATATTCAAGTGGGAAACAAACAAGGTGGCTTGGACCAAGTCATAAACAACCCAAGTCAATCAACAAGAAGGTTAATGAGCAATGAATGGAAGGACTATAATCAGATTGGCTGTTGAGATCAAATATCTAAAGCAAAAATTAAAGCAGAATCTGTGCCATCAAATGTTCACTACCAACATTTAATCGAAAAGGTGTTATAACAATTTGACATTACATTACAAACCTTTGTGTGTGTATTGGGTGTTGGTGCTGCTTTATCTACACAGTGCTACGTAGCATCATGCAGCCAAAGCTTTGATATAATAATGATTGCTACACCATCAGGAACCACGTCCCCATGCTAACAGCAGCCTGTCAGCAGAACAGACTTTCTTTTCAGGGAAGACCCAGACAGGAGTCTGCCTTGGGTGGGGGATGGGGGTGCAGAATCCCCCCCAAGGGTCCTCCAGAGAAAAGTCTTATTCTCAGACAGCCTTGTGCCAGCCGCCTCCATGTAACGTGCTGATCAAAAGACTAACTGGCTTAGCATGGGAATGCTATTACAAAAGAAAGGACCCAAGAAAAACTGGCTAATCCTTTTGTAGCTAGTGCTCTTGTGACAGACAGGCGCCCAGTGTACCAGGTTACAGGCCCCATGAGTCTTGCTTTCTCTCTCTCTCCCCCTCTTTCAGTCTTGCTCTCTTGCTCCTTCAGTTTCGCCTTTCTCCTGACGTTAATCCTCTCATTCTCCTTAAAATCCTTCACTCCTTCACTTGCTTTCTTTGCCTCTGTGTCCGATTCTTCCTCTCAATCTTCTGACAGTGTGTCCTTGCCACAGAGACCAGGCAGAGATAAGGTAGTTATGATAAACCAAACATGACACAGTGGTGGACAAGACCACTGTGAAGTGTCAGTCCAAAGCCGCTCACACAACTCTTGAGAAGGAGAAGGGGAGTGAGAGACTAGGGGGAGGATTGAAAAAGAACAAAAAAAAAGCAAGTCTCTGTGGATATCAGTTTTTCTTTGTCTCTTTTTGCTATCAGCATTGACATCTCTTCTCTAATAACCCCCCGCCCCCCTTGCACTCTCTCCCTCTCCCTCTTTGTGATTCACTTCTCTTTTTAAACCTGCACTTCACTCCTCTCTCTCTATTTGCTTTCTCTCTATCCTATTTGCTTTTCCTTCTTTCCTTCCCTCTCACTAGCTAAGTGTGTGTATGTGTGTATGTCTACCTTTTACCAAACCCATTTGTGTGTGTATGTACTGTATATACAGTATGTGTTGGTAAATGTGTCTCTTACTCATTTGTTTATTTACCACAATGAATCTCCAAAGCTGTAAAATCGCTTTTGTCACTCATAAAAATCGCTGCTAAATATCTGTTCGCTCTTGACGCTCTAATTGCTTATGACGTGCCCAATGACATTTCATTTAGAGCTAAAACACGTCATAGCTAATTTGCTAATCTTTTAGTCGCTCTAGTAGCCCAAGTTTTGTCACTCATTGCTTTTGCCGCTACTGTCCATACAAAGGGAATTACTTTTGGCGATGTTACAGCTCTTTAGTCGCTCTTGGTGTGAACACACAGTAAGAGTGTATTTGTTCTCCCTAACAGAACGTGACACAGAACACGGTGTGGAACAGCGCCGCAAGTGCTGGCATGGGATAGCCGGGGAGATGTCAGGCCATGGCTCAGTGAACACTGTGTACCACAGATCGAGAGGCACATTGGACTTTCCATTACACACACACGCACACACGCAAGCACACACACACACACACACTTGAACACAGATGAGACACTATGCTTTGTGAGATTCTGGTCAGTGCTGAAAACTCCGGACATTTGTCAGCTTCAGTGGAAAAAGCAATGATTATGGCAAGTCAAATGACAGGGGCTATGAATATATTCATATATGAAAATATTCATTCCAACCGTTCAGATCTGGCCCACTCCTAACTCTGCCTTTTTTGGTCATCACAGTTAGATCTATCTCACAACAGTGAATAAATAATTTCCACATCTGCTTCTTTGTACACAATCTCCACTCATTTGCCTATAAATGCAATACTTAAATGTGGAAAGGCTTACTACCACTTACCACTAGTCAACATTCCTAGACTGCTAACGGTCATGACGCAGCAAAGGCATGACTCAGGCATCTCCAGGTGCTGAGCGGGCAGGAAAAGCACGGAGACGCAAAGGAAGGAGACAGAGGAGAACAGCCTGGCGTGACTGCAGCGTTGTTCAGCCAGGCCGAGGAGGGCATGAAGACAGCTGTGGCAGTTACTGCTAGTGGTGCCTGGCCCTCTTGCTGTGTTTGCACGCATGTCAGAAATGCCTTCTGCCTGACCCGCTGCTCTGGGTGGGGGGTTGTAAAGGAGTGTTTGTGTGTGTGTGTGTGTGTGTGTGTGAGTTTGTGGGTGGAGATAACTCTGCTCTCTGTCTGCCGCTCAATCCCAAGCCCCCCCGGACAAACGCAGAAGCACCCCTGAGAGGGCCATCTGGTGCGGCAGGCATAGGAGGGTACTAGGTTAATGAGGGAGGAGACCTAATTGCATTAACCAGCCTGCAGCGTGTGCGCGACCAGTACAGACAGTAGGCCTTGACCAGGGCAGGGAAGGTGTACTTGTATTGAGGTAGTGTGTATGTCTGTGTTTGTGAGCATGCATGTGTGTGTTTGTTTGTGTGTGTGTGTGTGTGTGTGTGTTTCTCTGTGAATTTGTGGGGTGCTTTGTTTGTGGTTGGCTCATACCAACATCCGATCCAGTGTCCCATGACAACAGGGAGTTTTGAGAAGGAGCCAAGTGTCATAATGTCCACCCCAACGACTCTCTCCTATGCAACAGGAAGAAAGTGATTTCCACAGTGCCCAATACCACTAGCCCTCATTTCACAGCATTGTTCAACACAGGGAAGCAACAACAGCAGCAACACCAGCTGATGCTTTTGTTAAAGGGGGTCAATATCAACCAGTATCTTTGGCAGCGAGAGGGTAGGGGAGGACAAAAATGACAAAATTCCCCAAATAATGCACCAAGGGTCTCTGGAGCACTGTCAATAGGTCATACCAGTATTTCACAGCCGGATACAACCCCCAACACATACGCATGTGTACATGCATGCACGCACGCATGCACGCACACACACACCTTAGACTGCTGGAGGCCACAAATGTACACACACACACACACACACACACACACACACACACACACACAAAAAAAACCACGAAACAAAGCAGTCTCAGTGTGCCGATTTCAAGCCACTCTAGGCAAGAGAGCTCAGCCAGCTTTCTTCAGCTGCTGCTGCCTCCTCCACCACAGTCACTCACAGGGCCGCTTCCAGCCAAACACAAGATGGGCAGGGAGACAGATAGGCAAATGAAACACCAGATATTTAGATTTACAAAGATTTTAGCTCATTATAACTCTCACAGACTCTCTCTCTCTCTCTCTCTCTCTCTCCATAAGGGTGTTCAAGAGGTAAATTACTCGCTGTATTTAACAGCACCCCCAACCCTCCCCCCGGTGGGAAAGCAAGGCAGGCAATCGCTCTACTGGAAATGTGTTTTCAGTGTTATTAATTTGGTGCTCATTTTCCTTATTAACAAACAGACCAGCATTTCATGCTGCAGCACACAATTAGCTGACAAAATACTTACACTGTTTCATCTCAACACAGTGCAGAAATGCAGAGGAACAAAATAGAAGTGTTGTAAAATGTCTAGGGTTCACAAACTGATTTTACTGTATAAAATGAATCGCTAAAAAAGGGTATTCAATAAAAGTAAAACATTATGTAACAGTCTAAATGAAAGTCTAAATGTCTGTGAAAGCCTAAATGTGAAGTGTTTTTTTTTTTTTTTCATTCAACTGCTGGCTTGCTCGCCTTTTCTGGCAGTTGGCTCTGACATCCCACAAGCCCAAGCATAACTGCGTTCTCCTCCCAAGGTTAATGTGTGCAGCACCCCCGAGGCTTCTCTGTCCTGTGGCAAAGCACCAGGAAAGGTCATACACACGGGAGCCCGAGGAGCCCAACTCTACAAGAAGCGAAAAAGGCATCCACTTTGGCTGTTTTTACACTTCCTGTTTTTCCACCTTGGGTTTCACATGATCTCGTCAATCCCAACGCTTCCTACAGCCCCCACTGAAACCCACCATGAACCCCCATTACCTAGACCACCACCGTTACAATCACTCACCCAGCTCCCATCCGTTTCCCACCCCCACCCTCTTCTCCATCCACAGAGAGAAAGAGAGGTCTATTATCACAATGGGGAAAACAACAACAAAAAAAATACTTTTCTGCCACAGCCCTCTCAGCCTTTTCTTCCTTCCCTCTCCCACCCAACCTCCCTATCCCCCTCCTCCTCCTCCCCCTTCAGTGTATCTTTCTCTTTAGTGGACACAGAGAAATCCATTAGTCTCTTGCCGCTGCTGTTGCTGCTGCCACTGGACTGCCTGGCCGGCTGACGCAAGCCGAGGATGACTCAGACACTCGCAGTGCTCCCTGGGCTACAGTGGGCTGTTTACTGAGATAAGCATCACAAGAACACACTGTCCAAAACCAAACCCACCCCCATCTTCCCCACCACCACAAACACCAGTGCATTTAAAGAGGTCTTTTTTCTTGTCCAACTCACTGTGTTTGGCAAACTCAGACAATAGGAAAACCCTAACATATTATATGATCATTACAGCAAGCAAGCTCATTAGAATTCTGTCCAAGAACTCATAAACGTCATAACATTACAACAAGCTGCTAATAGGAGGCCTCTGCAAAATTTCATACCAGTTACGTTACAATGTCTAACCAATAAAACAATGGTGCCAGATTATAATAAATTAGAATAACATTTGTTTTTTTGTTTGTTTTTTTAAAGAATGAACAACACAATCTTAACCCACTTCTTTATGGAAGACAAAGATGTCAGATGTAAGAAAACCGTCATTTGTCATTGTTCCTATACAAATCCCTACATTTAATTAGTGCCAATTTGCTAAATAGGCTGGTGCGATGCGCTCAAATTGGCATCCATTGTGTATAATCCTTGCAGACAGCAGCTAATTAGGATTAATGTCATCTTCTGGGCTTTGGTCCCTTATCAAACAATATGTGACATCTGTCAAAGCCAATCTAGCTCTGTGTGGAGTGACCAGGTGTAGACGTTCTATTTCGGAGCCGTGACGATGCCCTTCCAAGCAATCAATGTCACTCAGAATGGAAGCATAAATCACAATGTCTTGCTCAGCCACAAATGTCCAATCGCATCTTCCGTCTCAAACAACACCTGAAACAGAGGGCCTGTCCATCTTGGTCTGAACTTGGTCAGCTCAGATCTGTGCCACATCTTGGCTAGAAATTCCTCAAGAATTTGTTGTTTGCTTGTTTTGTTGTTTGTTTGTTTGTTTGTTGCTTGCTTTGCACTACAACAAGTCAGTTTATAAGAATGAAGCTGAGATGTGGAAACAGTGTGAGCGTCAATAAGTTTTGCCCTTCAAGTTCTCAAGAGGACCCTTAACATTTCGGTTTGTACTGCTTGTGCTCATTTTCACAAGACATTTCCATGTTTTCCACATCAACATGTTCCAACTCCAAAGGGGACTTACATGAAGAATGGACCAAAATAACTTGTTTGGCCTCAAATGCCGCAAAAGAGAACAAGAAAATCGATTCACAAAGACATAAAAGAAGCATTATAGCCAATTGAGGCTAAGTAGTGACCTCTGCAAATTGCTCTGGCCGTGGGGCTGGTTTTGCCCCACCCCCCACTCACATCTCCTAACTCCCACAGTGTTCCTCCTAAGCTACTGTACAGCCGGCAGAAATAATGAACTGTGGACATGAAGGAAAGGCCGATGTCAGGTGACCTATTCCCCACACACAGAAACCCCGGTAGAAGTTTCCGGCCTTTACGCAAGACATTTACTGAGGGCATGGAGGAGTCTCTGGATCAGCTGTGCCTCTCTGCTCTCATGCAGCTGGCCTCTCACTTGGGGAGTATCTTAAGGGAAGAACGTCTGTGTCTGTGTGTCTGTGTACGTGTGTGTGTGTGTGTGTGTGTGTGTGTGTGTGGTGGGTGTGTGGGGCAGGAGGCTACATTAATGTAAACACAGGAACTAATTTAGAGCTTCTAGCTGCTGAGTAACCATAAGCTGTAACACTAGCCTGTGGCCCAGTTCTCTGCGAGTTTTTTTGTGTGTGTGTGTGCACGCGTGTGAGAGTGTGTGTATGTGTGTGTGTGTGTGTGTGTGAGAGAGAGGCCAAGAAAGAGAGTGAGTTATTAATGATGATTGCTTGAGTGAGAGAGAAACAAATAGAGAAAGAGAAAATGACAGAGAGAGAATGACAGAGAGGGGGGGGAGAGAGACAGAGAGAGAGAGAGAATGACAGAGAGAGGGGGAGAGACAGAGAGAGAGAGTGAGAGGCACAGATTATTTTGCCACAAGAAAGTAAGGCAATTCCTGTACAGGCCTGGGAAACGCAATCTACCAACGGTACAGAGAAATACTATACCACAGCGGAGGCAGACTTCTCCAGCACAGACTGTCCTTCTATGAATGCATATGTGTGTGTGTGTGTGTGTGTGTGTGTGTATTCTTGCATGTGTCCGTGTGAGAGTGTGTGCACATGAGCAAGAGAGTGAAAGGCAGAGGGGGGGTGAGATAGGCCAAGTGATATGGAGAGAGGGACAGTGATTGCATGTGAGATCATAGGAGGAAAAACACACACACACACACACACACACACACACACACTTGGGCAGAGAAACAGCAGAGAACAGTCTGCTACAAAGTGACAGAATGAGAGGACACGTGCATTACCTTCTGTCCTCTTTCTTCCCTCCCTCCTCACACACACACTCAGTGGGAAAGAGAGAGAGAGAGAGAGAGAGAGAGAGAGAGAGCTGTTAGCAGCTGTTCACTTGCTAAATTTAACATAGGAGAGCACTGAACTGCTCTCAAAGTACAGTGCAGCTGAGAAAGTGTATATGTACCCAGGACTGCACTGATCTCTTCCACATCACACACACAACAACTTGGTTTCTCCGCACCCTTTCAGAATCCACAGCTACTACACAGACCTCAACAACATCTGGACTGCATTCACCTAAATCAGTAATGCACATTGGCAGGCATTTCACCACAGGCAAGTGCCACTGCATTCAAACAGCACTGAATGCGAATGAGAGGCACGCGGGCAGATGTGTTAGTATACGGCCAAACAGCTGCCCTTGAAAAATGCTGGGGCTATTAGGCCGATAAATAATGCAGAGGTCCTCCATAACACACCCAGACTGAGGCTGCTACAGCCGCTAAGCTACGCTCTGGAGAACACTAAATAAGCTGCAGCCACTTGGAATGCATGCGCTTAACTCCGCTCACAAATAAACAAAAACACTCACACACACACACACACACACACACACACACACCACACACACACAGTGGTTCGCAATCCAATCAAGATTGACCCCTTCAGCTGACTCCAATCTATTAGGCACGCACAAAAATCATTGGCTTGTAAATTAGAGATGGAAAGCAATGGTGAGGCGACTTCATTACTAGATTACGCCAAGCCAGCCATCGGTGAATGGCGCATTGCTGACGAGGAATGCCAAGCTTGGGCCATTGTTTAAGCAGACACCCTGGGCTATCGATCCTATTCTAACAAACGGTGTGTCCGTGCATGCGTGTGTGTGTGTGGTGATGGGGCGGTCTATGCAATGAAATATAATGACAGCATCAAACAACAAGACAAGGCATCTGATGGATAGGCTTTCCCCCTCACAATCATAATGTCACTGGCTGAAGATCAAAGCTACATGGTCGGCTTGTGTCTGACCTATTGATTTCTCTCTGAAGACATGGTCTGTGTGAGTGTGTGTGTGTTTCGTGTAGGGGGACTGTCCTATAGATGTGAAAGCTCAGTTCTGACCAGTGGGTCAGTGGAGAGATTTCATTGCAGGCCCTGGTGTGATAAAATGGACTGGCTTTTGCTGCAGAGCTGCATCAGACAGATCATATACCCAGTGGGACAGAAACTTCCAGAAAGACGGGGGAGTGAACGCAATGTACTAGAGGGGTGTTTACAGAGGGCAGAAGTGGGCAGAGAGAAATAAGATTGCTTGTGAGGGGCTTTGTGTGTGTGTATGTGTGTGAAAAAAAGAGTATAAGAGAGATTTTGTCTGTGTGTGTGTGTGTTGGCGATAGTCAGTGTACGTTCAAATGCAGTGGTAAGAAATGAAACACACATTGCAAGTAGCCCTAAGCGTACACACTGAAATGAAAGGACAGACATTGTTTGCTGTGAAAAGAAAAAGAAAAGGGGGGGGGGGGGTTGTGGGGTACGAATCTGTCTGCAAATCTTTGTAAGCAAAAACACACACACCAGTTTCCCCTTGGTGCATTGACCGGAACACTGAAACGCTGTAAGCAGACACATATTTCTCCAGACAGCTCCACAGGAATGCCAGAGTGAGAATGTGCATTTGTGTGTGTGTGTGTGTGTGTGTGTGTGTTATCAAGTCCAATGAGCAGCCTGTGAAGACTGAAATAATAAGCCAAACTCACCTTTAGGCTATGATTGCTCTAATGTGAAACTCAATCTTACCCACCCCCCACCCCAATTTTCTCTCCCGCCAGGCCTTTTACTCACAGATGGGGTTGCTATCTAATTAGTTGTTTGAGGTTCCTAGGATGGGTAGAGCCAGGGACTAAGCACTATTAGCCTGAGTGGTGGGTTAAGATTTAATTTGTTTTTTCAGGGGCCTTAGGAGGGTTTTAAGCCAGCACCCTCCACATGAAGTGAAAGGACAAAGATGTTTTGCCGAAGTGTTGGATTTTGTTTTGGCAGGCCATCCTTGGGTCTTGTAGATGAGGGCCTCGCTGGTAACAAGACTCGCTCTGACGTTCCCCTCCCAGCACTGCTGAGACTCAGGGGAGGTTTAGGACCGGGGGTGGTTGGGGGTAGGAAGACCAATGCTTGTTATTGCTACAGTCTCAGTGGGATCTAGACAAGTGGCTACAAGCCTCGAAACATAGTTTCAGTGTGTTTTAGAGTATGTGTGTGTGTTTGAATTTGTGGAGAAAAATGAGGCAAACAACAATAGAGCGTGACAGAAAAACTACAGAGGTGAAATTTACAACCCCCAAAAAAAAAAAATCACTTGACCTGATAGCATGATAGTTCTGTGCTCTGAAATCACAGTATTACTACACCAGAGTGAAGCTACTTTGTCCAGTAGAGGGTAAGCCACACTGCGTCTGACAGTGATTCAATTACAGCCCAAACAGCCTGAGCCACTGAGGCCAACTGTCATCCACACTGAAATAAACACAAAGACCCAAAGTCCCAGAAGTGTGCCGGGTTCTGGTTTAGTGGTTCAGACATACAGTTTGCTAGAACCGGACCTGATGTGGACCAGATGTGGCTTTAGGTCTGACTCAGGCTCCGCTGCCATTTAGTTGTGTTTCTGCACTATCATGTTGGGGTGATAGTGTGTATTTATAAACACTGGTTTCCTCACCCATGCTATCATCTGGCACCTATCACTCTGCAGTCCCTCTAAGGTCAAAGATCCTACAGCATGAGTCATAGGATTTTGAAGTAGTGTTTATCCCCATCTTGTGTTTATGACCTAAAGGGTCATCACACTGGGATGAGGCTTAATGGTGATGATTTCATAGTAATTTCAACTCATAATTACTCAGCAGAATATGGCAGCACACACACACACACTCAGACTTACTTGGCATTACTGCACCAAGTAAAATCTCAAATGGTATTCTCCAAGTATATGACAAAACTTTCTAGGTGGATCAATATGTGTAAGCAAAGACCCATGTGTGATTTGTGTATATAAAGTGTCTACAGTTTTTACAGGCAAGGTTCTGTGTAATGCTATGCATAAGTGTGTAAGTATGTATAAGTGTGTGTGTGTGTGTGTGTGTGTGTCTGTATGAGTGTGTCCAAGTAGAAACAGTTTGGTTTGACCACACTTTTCTGGCTGGCCCCTAACTGTGCTCTGGCCTTACAGTGACCCAACCCCCCCCCCAGCTATGCACGTACACTGCCCCCCCTCTTCCCTCCTGTTCAAAACGGCAGTCCAAGCCCCAACCCCCCAGCCCCATGTCCACAGCACAGAGGCACTGGTTTCCAATGCAGCTGGGCAGCAATCAGATGGAGGGGGTAGTTTTGTTGCCCCAGACAGAGTGTCCTGCTGCCCCACTTGCCCAATGATCTGTGTCTAAAAAGTGTCCTCTCACAACCTCTCAAACTAGTCAAACACTGACCACTGTCTTCTCACTTGTCAAGACTCCAAGTGCAAGAACTGCAGGTCTCGGATCTGGGTCAGTGAACTTTACGTTGATTCAAATAGGCTAGTCAATTTTTAGCCTCAACTTGAGATGAGCCGAGATACACAGATGAATCCCGGCCGGCGTGACATTCTTTTTCAAAACGATTGCAGGCAGGCAAACGTTTGCTCTGCTCTCTCACTCTCTCTCTATTACTCTCCTTCTAAGTGACAGCTGCTGGTTCTAGAAGCAATTCTGATAGCTGTTATCTCTGGAATAGGTCTGGCTCAGTTCTGCCCCAGTTCACAGTTCTGATCAGGACAAGTGTAACTCCAGCCAAGCTACAGAGTGAGACACCTCAGCTGAAGCAGCTGCAAGATGTCCCTGTAATGCATGTGAGTGTGTGACTGTGTGTGACCGTTGTATGCTTGAGTATTTGTGTGACTGTATGTGTTATTTTAGTGTATTAACAGTGCGCATGTGTGTGTCTTCTATGCTATGCTAGACAGAACTAGACATCGATCACTCTCTCAGCAAGAGAGAGTCAGCTAACATGGACACAGCCCAACACAGTCGACTTCACACACACACACACACACACACACACACACACAAAATGGTGTTTAGGGTTTACCCTCTGTGACTACACAGGACTCTGGAGGAGATTAAAGCGAAGGACACTCTGCTGTGCTAGTGCGCAGATCACTTTGACCTCCGCAGACAAACAGCCACCTATGGAACGGCTGAGGGCCTCTAATGTCTTTCTGCGCCTCATCTATATGGCTGATATATGGTAATTCGTTGGCCCGGTCTCCCCGTGTCTCATTCCCAGAGTGAGAGGGGAACCAACAAGGGGTCTCTCCCCTCTGTCATTTGCCAAGGGCTACGCCTGGACCGGTTTCAAAAAATGGTGGCGCAAGCCATCTGATCACACAGCAGTGTTCTGTTAATGGTGATCCACAAGAAGCTAATCAACTAGACTGTATGTAAGCTGTTCTATGCGTGAGGTTAATCTCGAGGAAACCGCGAGGAAAAGATGAGGAGTTGGTTAAGTACTGGTAGATATTGAAGGACTAATTATGAATCTATTACAGCTGAAAACATGCCCAATGAAGAGGGGCAAGATTGTAACACATCCAGCAAAGAAGATGCTGCTTGATCACCCACAAAGCCAAAGCAGATTGAAATCAAAGGGACCATCTGCTGTCCTGCTGTGGAGACCTTTACGCCGTGCCAAACGAGAGAGGTGGAGACCCTTACCAAGGTAGAGCGAGGCGTTCTCCTTCTTCACATTGTCATCCAGGTAGGTCGGCCCCAGTGTGTAGATGGGCGTGGAACCCATGCCCACCAGGATCTGGGCACAGATGAAAAGTGCCACGTAAATAGAGTGTTCGTTGCCCTCCTGGTCGCGCGGGCATGAGGCCACATCCAGCATCTCTCGCCCAGCGCTCCCATTGGCGTTGAGGCACAGGCCCTCGTTGCCTGTGGATGAGTTGACCTCCTGGATCTGGTAGGGAGGAGAGATGAAGTGGGGCAGGGAAAAGAGTGCGGCGCCCACCGCGATGAAGACCCCGCCGACGGCCAGCCAGCGCGGTCGCTGGCCGCGGCCCCCGAAGTAGCTGATGAAGACCACCACCAGGAGGCTGCCGATGTCGAAGCAGCTGACCAAGAGGCCCGACTCAGAGCTGCGCAGGCTGTATCGCTTCTCAATGGTGGTGATGACACTGCTGAGGTAGCCAGACACCATCAGTGACTGGATGAATGTCAGGTAGCACATGCAGAAGAGGAAGCAGCGAGAGTCTGACAAGATCACCCGCACGTACTTTCGCGCTGGGAAGCGTGCCAGGCGGGCGAAGGAAAAGCCAAGCTTTTTACCCCCTGCCTTTGCTGCTCGGTTGGCATCCACGTGCAATGAGCTGCTTAGACCAACCATGCTGGACGCCGAGGGTGAGAAGTCCGTCCGCGTGGGCGATTCAGCAAGGCTTGAGTCCGTCCTCGGCTGGAGATTGCTCAGCGCTGAGCTCCGGTCGGCATCATTGACAGATGTCTGCGTCGTGCACACCATTCTTGGCTCTGGCAGCAGCTCACCCCCAGGCAGGCAGCCTCCATTGAGGATGGGCAAACTCTTAGACTTGTAGTAGTTGGCCGAGTCCCCATATTGGCTCTGGAAGTCATGTACTTCCAGAGACTCCGATATGTCGCTCCCTGTTTCATCATTGTCCAAGGAAGTCATACTGGGTCTAAAGTTAAAGCTCTAAGACTGTCTTGGAGATGCTATTTAGATTTGCTTATTAATATCACACAATATTCTGCTACCACAGGGCTGTGAGCTTGAGTGAAGTTGCAGCCCTGTTGGTAGAGACAAGAAGGTGTTGGCCCCTCTAGCAGATAGCATGATTTATTTGCATTGCTGTTTGCATCTCCAACAGTGTGTAACTGATCTATTCATGGTCACTACGGGCACTATTATATTATGCTAGCACTATAGTAGCAGGTTTTTTCAATAATATATAGATCCTACTCTGTAGCGATTACATTAAAGCCCACCTTGGATATGGCTCTAACAATCAATGACGTAAACGTGTCTAAAATTGTTACCTACAGACAAAACAAAAATCCAATATTGATAGTTTTTAGGGCACAATAATCACGTCAAACTAAAAGAACAGCATAATGTTGAGAGTCATCTTCTCTGTGGTCACATTCACAACGTTTAGGGATTCCGCATGTGGCCAGTTTCATAGCTCTTTGTTACTTGTCAGTGCTCGGCTGGTCCTCGGAAGGTAGCCGATCCGATCCGCTATATTCTGTCCCAACAGCTGCGTCGAATTCTGTAACCGAACATAACAAAGAGACAACTGAGGCATTCTGCTTTTACAGTGTGTTACATTGAAGCAAGAGTAGCTGACGTTAGACGGTGTAACATCCCTTTACTGTGTTCTGTTTAAGAGCTAAGAAAACCAAAGAACATGACAAAGAAAACGGAAAGCCAGACAAATCAACATAATCTCGCTTCCATTATAAAAAACGACATGGATATAAGCTCAGATCGGAAAATGTCACCGTAAAAAAGCAATAAGATTTTTGTCACACACTGACAAAAGAATCATTAAAAAAATCTTTATGATCACGACTTCACGAAATTCGTCATGAATCCCTTAACTACACAGACAATGAACTGACAAGTCACTCGCGACACCACATTACAATAAGTTTAAGCTAAATCTGTGGTCAATATTCTCAAAAAAAAAAAAACATTTACAAAAAAAGACAACCGTTTTACAATGCCAGTTGTACACTATACTTACATTGGACAGGAGGTAGGCTGTTGTTGTCCCCGGAGCGGACTCGCTCTCTGAATGAGATTGCGGGTAGTGATGGAAGTGTGGTGGGGAGCCGAGAGACCATCCATGCCGCTGGTGTTGAGGGATTTGTAGTCTTTTACAGTGCGTCACAGTTTTCCCATTTCAAGTGAGCTCTTTAGAGATAAAAACCCTCCTACACAGCGACAAAACACCGTTTGTTGGAGAGGTATTGCTCTTCTTAAATGTGAATTGATGTTTTATTCGCTAAAATGTACACTCTTTGGCGTCAAGAATCTGTTGCATGAGGACTACAAGTTCCAAAATGCATACACGGCATTCCATCTCTTCCCCAAAACTCTGCATAAACGACAGCTGAGAAACCTGCTGACCCGAGAGGTGGTTGGGTGCTGTTGAGTGGTTGGTTGGTTGGTTAGTTGGGTGATTGAGAGCCGGTGGGATGTCATTGTGGTTGTAGGCACTTGATGATAGAGATATCGGGCTACTTGCCAAAGGGGGTTTTACAGAGATGGGCTGTTGTAAAAGGTTGTTAACCAAAAAATAAATTTAATATGTGCCAGGGCCAACAAGCTACTGGAAACCAATAACTAGAGTTAGAAGTAATGCAACCCCAATGACACTTTTAACTTGTAGGTGTCATACTATGAACCATACCAGTATAGTAAAGTTCTGTTGTTGAAATCGGTTTGATATGTCCACTATAGTTTGTTAGAAACAAACTGGAAAATGGATTTTCAGATGATACCTAGATTGTAGGCTAGATGCAGGCCCAATGCAAACCAAAGACTAATTATTGCCTACTAAATTGAAGATGCACTTAGAATAGAATAGAATAGAAAATGTTCTATTGTGATCAGTCACATTATTTTCCAATACTCACCATTAAACAAAGATGAATCCTATGAAAATACAACCTTTCATGGGAATAGCTAATTTTTCAACAACTTCCACTTGTTTTGAATGGAAATTCTGGCACATTCTATGCATTTTACTCAATGAAATTAGCCTATTAATTGTCAGTCTCACCAGTTTCACTCACTGAGAAAAAGGCTGGTTGGATCAGTGGTATTTGAATGTTACAGTTTTACTGCATATTTAGTTTGCATACATATGTTGATATAGTCCTTATTTGTAACAGTCATGGGACATCCTAGATTTCATTATTGTATAAAAACCATTTACAACACAAAAGGGGGTTTTGTCCCCTGGGGAGATGTGGAAATGTGACCTGGATAACATGCAAAAACTGAGTGACTATCTAAAAACAGTAGTCCTATAGCCAATGTTGTAATGAATTCTGCTTTTTACACATGTGACATCATTGTTCATCACATCTATTATAAAATCCAGCAAACACAAATAAGACCAGTGTAGATGTGTTAGTCAACTTTTGGTGGATTTTAGTTTCTGTATAATATATCTATCTATCTATCTATCTATCTATCTATCTATCTATCTATCTATCTATCTATATATATATATATATATATATATATGAATTATACTGACTATCTGAAGAGAGGTAGGTCTGGGATGGCAGACATCTTGTTGAGGCCTCTGGGGGTGTGAAACACTGAAGGAAAATGCCTTTTTAATAACCCAAAAATCAAATACTTAAAGGTTGCTGTTGGTGATCTATTTACTTGGGTTGTTGTTCTGGTTGTTGTAACCTGCGCCCTGCTGTTGGTATCTGTTTGATTTGTTAGACTGAGTGTATCATGGGTGTGAAAGGGGGTGGGCTTGGGATGCCAGTCAGCACTATTGATCCTTCTAAAGGTGTAGTGGGCACAAGTCAATGAAACACTGATGAGGGAAGATTCCTCCTTGATAACCTCAGTGAAAAACTCTGGCTTTGTTGTGGTGGTGTATTTTCTCCCTGGTTGTTGTTGTCTTTCATGCTGTTGTAGATAGCCATGGTGAGTTGCTTGGCCAGAGTATGTTGGGTCATGTTGTACCCAGTTACAACATCTTGTACATTTGGGATAGGAATGGATGGTGTTTGGCTTTTGTGGAAGCATGTGTTGTTCCATGAAGGAGGGCCTTTGAAGGTTTGCCAAAAAAAAGACAGTGCTTCACTAACCTGTAATCTATCTCAAACACCCTTTATCCCCCTGTCAGCCTCTGACATACCTGTATGTGTGTGTGTGTGTGTGAGCCAACTGCAGTCAACAGTGCTATTTTGCACTATGCTTTGCAAAATAAGATATTGGGCCCTTGCTATGCCATGTAGTCTTCCTAAAGGATTTACTGTAGTTCAGTCACTCATAGAAATAAATGAACCACTATCATCCTTTTTCTCAGTTCAAGCTTGAAGAGGACAAATCAATAGAGGACAGGGGGGTGGGGGGACAACATGTGACTCATCATTTTGGCTGAAGAGGCGGCCCTCTCAAACACCTGTTTAAAGGAGGGAGGAAGCAGCCTTTATTTAGTCACTGTTGCTTTTATCCGCCCCTAAATATCTTTACCAAGAATGTCTCTCCAATCTCCACACAGGCACTCAGGAGTCATGTTTTATTCATCAACATAGAGAAGCTGGTTCAATGAATAAGCATTAGTGTTTGAGTGTGGATGGGAATATATATGTGTACATTGTTTGTTTTTGTATGTGTCAAGCTTGTTGGTATGTACTTTGGTTTCAGTGTGTGTGTGTGTGTGTGTGTGTGTGTGTGCACATGTGCGCGTGCATTTATGTATTTGTAAGCACTGGTGTGTGTGTGTGTGTGTGTATGTGTATGTGTATGTGTGTGTGTGTGTATTTCTATGTGTGCATTCATGTATTTGTCAGCACTGATGTGAGGTGTGTGTGTGTGTGTGTGTGTGTGTGTGTGTGTGTGTGTGTGTGTGTGAGTGAGTGTGTGTGTGCTTAAAATGGGAAAGTCACTGGAGTTCAGAAGAGTGGATAGATGGGGGCAGGTCAGTCCAGTCCCAGCATTACTCTCTGACACTACAGCTGTTTTGGAGGCTTAGCAGCAGCCATGCCAGATAACAACATTATGCTAAACTTCCCCACAACACAGTGATAACAGACCCATTTCCTGCACAATGGCTGTTTTTAGTTATAGAAGTACATGGAATACTGGTGTTGTGCTGGCCGTGTTTTACCCAAACCTCAGCCGAAGTTTCAGTGTGCTGTGACATTGCATAAGACCATAGCTGTCTTCAGAATTGGGACAGATGACCATGCTGGTTTTGCTGACAGCAAAACAGATATAGCTGAGAAGTGACACAGATGAAGATATAGTATTTATCACAATACCACGAATGTGTTTTGTTAGTGCCTATTCCTGGATCGGGAGAAGCCGAAAATAACACCAATGCAGTGGTTGTGTTGGCATGCTGTGTCTCGAAATATTTTTACATGCGCTAATACCAGCAGATATAGACTCTGAATCAGTGGTGTGAAAAGACGAAGTGTGGGTCTGACAAAGGTGTGTGAGGAAGAAACACAGCCAGTGGTGGATGGAAGGAAATTAAGCAGGCGTTTTTTTATGGAAGGCTCATCTTATTTAACTCATGCTATACTGTGCATTTTCTGTCAGCTGCAGATCACTTTGTGTGTGTGTACACGTGTGTGTGTGTGTGTGTATGTGTGATACTGGTGGTGGGGGTAGGACATCTCTTCATCATTGCTATGCGTGAAACAAGACACTAGCTGCAGATATATGTAGCGAGCCTAATTTTAATTATAATGATAATAAAATATTAATATTAATATGTAAAGTATAAGTGTCTGTTCAGGACAGACTTGTATAACGACCATTAAGCTTCCTTAGCAACATTAAGACTTGTATAACAACCATTTGTAGCCTGCAGTGCATCATGGTAGACAGATACTGAGAGTACTTCCAAAGTAGATTATCAGAAAATATGTGTGGTGATGATGTCCATTAACATTTAATGCTCAATATAAATTCCATTTGTTGGCCTGTCATCTGCTTTCTAGGATGTGTTGTGCAACAAGTACTTAGACTGTGAATATTTCATGGAGATTAAACAACCTCACTGAAACCACAAGCATGGGTCAAGTTGATCTGGTATTTATTAAAACAAGTCTATGTTGACAATTATTCAGCTAGGCCTATAACAAAGACTGAAATATCTTGATTAATGTAGCCTATTATTTGGTCGTCGATCAAAATAGAATTTGACTACGTGTCTCGTGATCATTGTATTGAAGGATTACACACAGAATGTGAATTTGATGCGTCTTATCCTTTCACGAAGGTGCCATTTACCAATACCAGGCAATTATACCTTATATTAGAGCGTAGCGCCACCTGCTGGTCGCCTCTGCAGACAGAACAATTGACAATTTAGTTTTCCTTTATCGGGACAATTTAACGATTCCACAAATGATTTAAAGTGATTACATTTATTTCAATCTCTGTAATCTACATCGATGGTGGTGCTGTCATACTAAGTAGTATACCTAAGATCAGTTTCTCCAATCGCCTACATCTAGAGCAAAAATAAATAAATTCATTAATTAATTAAACATAGGCAAGTCCTTTTATTGAATTGACTGCTGCAGTAAGATTTCAAAGCAATTTGTCCCACTACATCGCCCACTAAAATTAGTCTGTCTTCACGATGTTGAGGGAAGAAGTGGATAAGCCGGATAGACAGTTGAGAGATTGGTAGGCTATTATCAGTTTATTGTGCCCTATTGTCTATTAAAACATAATAAGGTTCGGTTGCTCGTAGGCTATGCTGTAGTCAGCTTTTTTGACATAGCAGGGCCAATTGTAACTTTTCCATAAAGTTCTATACTTGCAGCAACCTGAGGTTGTTACAAGTGACGATGTTCATGTAATGCCTGACATGTACCAGCGGGTGTCTCATGAGATAAGAAATCAATTTCATTGTTGAGACAAATTGCATTGATGGTAGACTTAGCTTGCACTGAGATGAATGCTCCAGTTTTATTCACCAAGTTATTACACATGCTCCTCTCTCGTATACTTCGTTGTGGTTTAGGCCTACTTGATTTTAGTGAAATGTATGGACATGTTGAGATATGTTTTAGAGCGAGGTATTGTATTATCTGCAGTGTCATATCTTGCCACGAGATGGCGGTGATTGTTTCTACCTTCCATAGAAATATCGCTGTAGAATTGCCACCTAATGTAATTTAAGTGAAGTAGAAATAATTTCAGTACAAGTTAAGATATACACAAGTTCATAATATTCACATAGAATATATTGTCGTAATTCTATGTTAATTAACCGCTATGACAACAACATTTTAAACAAGTAAGTCTACAATGTAACAGTTTTAGAGAAAGTAAGTAGATACTCATGATGAAAATAAATTGTCTTCTTCCTTAAACATTTGCATACTATAGTAATGGCATAGGCTACTTTAGACATATTCCAGTAAGCACATCTTGAGTGTGCTGAGTGCTGGTGAGCTGTGAGTGATGATGAGTGTGAGTGAGCAGCCTTTGTCTGGTGGGTGCAGTGGCCTTGGGCAGCTGCCTGTCAGAGCTCCCATGCAGACACTCTTCCTGTTAACCCTCACTGTAATATTGACCTTACAGGAATCGTTAATGAAACGCTGTCTGGGCCCTTCACATGAAGCGTCTGCCAGTTTAACTGTACGTGTGACACACACACGCACACACACACACAGACACAGACACACACACACACACACACACACACACCACTTCCCGAATACAGTTTCAGACGCAGGGGCTCATCCAGAAATCCCTCTAGCAGCTAGCTTGACAAGTGCAGTATCGAGGCCATCAAGGTCACCGCTGAATGTTTATTTTTGCTGAGCCATGAATAGCAACAAATGCCTAAATGAATACAGTGTAATGTAAATGACAGCTTCCCGGTCTCTCTCTCTCTCTCTCTCTCTCTCTCTCTCTCTATCTGTTGCTATGGACTCAACCAGGCAGGTATGTAGGAGCCTTTCTGGAGATTGAGAAGATTGAGCAGTTGTGGTTTAGTGTATTTGCCTGCCTGCTGTGAGTGGTTCATCAGCAAATGGGTTTGCAGCAGGGTTGTTGCTCTATAGGCTTTCAAGATACTGTACCTGTCGATGGAGGTGGGGGGGGGGTGGTGATGGTGCTAGGGGTGAAGGAGGACTCTCTTTAGTGTTGAACTGGGCCTGGCTGTAAGCAAAAAGGCACCCACTTTAATTAGTATCGGTCTGTAATGCAATTTCAGACATGGTATCTGTCCTTTCTCCCATTTTCTCTCTCTCTCCATCTCTTTCACTCCCATTCTCTCTCTCTTTCTCTCTCTCTCTGTTGTTCTGTCTCTTCCGCCTGTCTTGCTCTTTCTCCTCCCTTACTCTGTGCTTGGTTTGTGTAAAAAAAAAGGTTTATCTTGTTAAATGCTACACCGCCAGGCTTATCCCATATGTATTACATTTGTATTAAATGCTGTGGATGGTATTGAAGTAGTGATGGTTAGAAACCGCTTGTTCCCTAATCACTGAAAGAACTCCTGCCATCACCACCCTTATGAAAAAAGCTCACATAGGCCCCTCACTGTGCATGGCAATCTTAACAGATTGGCCCATGCTTATGCTAAAACAGACCCCCCACCACACACACACACACACACACAAAGAGCTGGATGGTAATGCCATGTGACTGAAGCAAGACCTCTCTAAACCCCCCTCACCATGAAATTCCAACTGCAGCCCCCAAACCCTCCTACCTTTGTGGACAATGGATCTTTTGAATGTTCCTTAACAATCAATCACAAGGATATTAAGAAATGTGTGTCAGCCCAAACAGTGAGCAGTGAGAACTGTTTCTTCAACTTTGCTTAAAGTACAACTAAGCTAAACAATGGGCAGGACGCTAGTGAGCCATGTCCCCCTGATGAATGAAGCGACAGCCTTTCTTTGATTAGGAAAATGAACGTAACATTAGGCAGCGTGACCACTGTGATGTAAAAAACGTGTGTGGGTCGTCATTGGTGGTCCTATGTCTTCACATACAGTATGATTGACAGAACAGAAGTTGTTTTTGTTCACAAATTAAAACATAGCTGCATAGTCAGCTCTGAGGAGGCAAAATGGATACTAATGCGAGCACTGAGAGTGGAGAAGAGATCGCGTCGCTCAGCATCTTTCCAGCCGAGAAAGCCCAAAGTTTACAGTAAACACAGGGCCATTGCGAGCTCTTCCCCAAGTCTCTGAACCAATGGAAATGGGTCGACACCTCAGCTCTTTGTTTCACTTGAGCTACATCCACTGTTCCTCTACAGTCTGAAAGGGACTGCAAACATTTCATATTCATGGGAGGCAATTACCTTCATGTGAATGGCAACTAAATAGCTCTTCAGCAGCTTAAACCACCAGGTTAAGAATGCCTGCTTGTCTTAGCCGAGCCCAGGGGCTAGAATGATCCACATCTGCTGGGGAGGCAGGACTTTAAACGGAGAGGAACTCTGAGGTAGTTTTGGCATAAAGACAGGCTCGATCTGATAGCATAGAGGTGGCCATCTATTCAGATTGTCATGAATGATTTCCCTTGTTTTTTGCAAAGGGAAGCATTCACTCTCAGGTAATCTAAGAAAGAATAGAAGCACATTTGAGCAGTTAGCAGGGATTTGTCAACAGTTGACAGTTACTGTGTTGGTGCAAATCACTGGCACAAATGTAATAATTTATGACTTAAAAAGGGAGATCAGTAGAGAGAATACATGCTTCTGTATATTGTTATAACGAGAAAAGAATGTCTCAAGTGAAAAGGTGTTAATGACAAAAAAAACATTTGGCCTTGATCTTATCCAGTGAATAGGGTTAAATATTTTATTTCTTATTTGATCAATAGTAATGGCTCTTACTTCCTACAATTTGCCACCACAAAGTCAGTGTTGTGAAACAGAAGAGGTATGCAGTTATGACCAGCTTAAATATAATGTTGGAAACACAAGGAATCAGTGCAATCACCCACAAATAAAATGTTAAAAATGTTATTTGATGTTGTAATAAAACTATTTATTATGGGAATTTCAGAGTAGTGGTTGCATGGAAAATTTATCACTGGGACAATTATGCAATAGCACTTTAAAGTTTACTTGCCTGCAAGTTAAACAGTCAGCATTCACTAATCTAGTCCCCTTTTAAGTTTAGGAATTTGCTAACCATTAACAGTGTCAGCTGTCAAGGCCTGCGTCTGTAGACTCATGTAGGAGCTATGCATAAACATACTTAAAAATATACATCATAACACACACACACACACACACACACACACACACACACACATACATACACACACACATAGTCATATGTGCAGAAAAATAACATGGGCAAACAAACACAAATATGCTCTCTCTCTCTCTCTCTCTTTCTCTCTCTATCACTCACACACACAGCGGTACTGTAAATCAAACCCTGCAGGCTTAATCAGCTTCTGCACGATGGGATGCATCTCAATAGCCATCCCAGCAGGCAGTGGCAACCATTGCTCCTAACGCCCATGCCTAATGTCCAGTCTTTAACTCCCACCTGACGACTTCATCCCTTATCTTCACAGCAGGCGCTGATCCCACCTAATACCTGCCAAGCAGGATTGGTTCACCGGTTCACCATTGGAGATTAGGGCTCTGTGAGTGTCTCATACATGAATATGAATAAATATGAATTGATCATGTGGAGAATATAAACAAGGTTTTTGAGACATTGGCCAAAATGCTGGAAGTCCAAGGATCACTCACCTTCAGCTGAACTTTTCTGGCTGAACATTTACTAATATCTGTAATAAAGAGGCAGAATTTGCTGAGACAACTAAAGAGGGACTTTGAGGGTTGTAGACCTTCACCTGATACGCTGGAAGTGTTCTGTGTTTATTTTAGTCCCTGTGCCTACAACACCTATGGGATATTAGAGTATAGAGCAGCTGATGCTGTATTAGCCATCCGAATGACAAGTGTAAATGGGTGGATGAGAAGCATGACATTTAAATTGAATTGCTCTGTGCTTAGACGATTAGACAAGGGTGACCCAGGGGCGACCCTGATTTTGGGGGACAGTCCCTAATTTGGTGGTCTGTCCACTGATTTTTGAAGCTAAAACTTTACTTATTTTAATGACATTGACTGTAGAAATAAGAATGTCCCTGGTTCTCAAGGAACATCTCAGAGGTCTGGTCATCTTAGATTAGACAGCATACAGCAGACAGAGTACATTTCATATTTATCTCAACTAGGGAAGCAAAGTACTAGCTTTACTCAGGGTTCAGGTAAATGATTTTTAAAAAATGAAGAAAAAAGTATGGTCTCTAGCCAGGTCTACTGATTTTCTTTCGGCTTAGCACAGAAGAATAGGAGAAGAATAGTTTCTGATACATTTGCTCTGCGACCCTTGACCCCTTGCTCTCCTGTCCAACCCCAGAAGTGTGCCACGTTTTGTGTTTTCCTAATCTGTGTATGTGCATGTGCAGGCATATGGAGAAGACCTATTTAGGTGGCACATGCCTGTGCAATCATTGCCTCCCCTTCTCCTCCTTCTCTCCTCCCTTTCCCCTCCTCCTCCTCCTCCTCCTGTCTTCCCCTTACAGTAAGCGGGTGCTTGAGGCCCAGCTGGCAGAAAGGGTTGCATCTTTCCCCCCTCTTCTCTCTTCCATTCACCCTCTGAGGTGTTTGCTCAGTAATTACAGTGGGGGCCCCACTTTTGTTTACTTCTCAATCTGGCCTGAGGTGGAGGGGCCCCCATTGTGGCGTACACGCGCCCGGGCCCTCGTTTAAGGGGCCCGGGCGTCCTTCTTCTTGAAGATGGAGGGAGGTTTCAGTTTGGACACACACACACACTCTCTCTCTCTGTCTTTTGAGGGGCACAGGGCGAAGTGTGCTGCCCCAACAAAGAATTGAGAAGAGGGAGGGGGCAATTAGCAGAGTGACAGCCAGGAACAGGAGGTACCCAGGCACAATGGTGACTTTTACACCTCTAGGGTAAACACACACACACAGACACACACACACACACAGGGGCCTGTATGACTGTCATCCCTACGCCTCAGCGAACACTTCAGTGGCATTGTGATGGTGAGAGAGGGGGGTTTTGGGGCGGTGGAATGGTGACTGATTAGCTTAATGGTGGCACACTTTGCTAGTGATGAGAGTGAAGACAAGTGTCACTAGTCAGAGCAAATCTGACAATGTGTGTGTGTGTGTGTGTGTGTGTGTGTGTGTGTGTGTGTGTGTGTGATGGGCGGTGTTGGGGGTGGGCGGTTAACAAGTGGACATAAAAAAGTTAAACTGCCATTCAGTTTTACAGCAATTGAGGATTAGTCTGTCAATGATTAGATACCAATCAATGCATGGCAACATTTGGTTGGTGAATGAATGAAAATGAATGGATGTGAAATGCCCAGAAGTACAAGTTAGATACATCAGCCTTTTGCTAAAATGTGTGATTAATAAAATTGCATTTATACTGTAAGTATTAATGATCAGAGTAAAACATAAACAGGAACAACAGGAAGATACAGTATGTCTAATAAGCATTTAGCATTTGGCCAAAAGTGTGTTTGTGTGTGTGTGCTTGTGTGTGTGTTGGGTGGGTGGGTAGGTGGATGTGAGTAATTATGGTTGTCATCCAAATGAAAGCTTTCAAAGAAAGTCTGGCACATGCCAGGCCAACCCATCTTACCCCGCTAAGGAAAACAACAGGGAATGCTGGGAAATGATATTAGACCTAAAGCTTTGTCATTTCGATGAATCTAGATACTTCTTAGTCTCGAGAGTATAATAATCCATAATTCAATCAATTATACTAATATTATGAATTGAATAGTTAATGTTAGTAATGCATATTTTACCTATATTAACTGCAGCTACTCAAATTTTATTATAAATTTTATTATTTGACACTGATAATGTACAATGCTGTATTTGTAGACATATCTGTGTTGCCTACAGAACCGATTGATTGATTGTGTGTGTGTGTGTGTAAGAGAGAGATATATTGATGTTGTTAAGGGTGTGTCAGGTGAAGTTTGTCTGTGTTTGTGTTTATGTATTTACATATCTCAGTATGCATTTGGAAAGTAAGTATTTATAATTGCTTGTCTTCATGTGTGTTCAAGTATCTCAGTGTATTGAATTCAGTGTGTGTGTGTGTGTGTGTGTGTGTGTGTGTGTGTGTGTGTGTGTGTGTGTATCGGTTCTCTCTGGTGACACAGAGGACGCACCATCAGTGCTGCCAAGGAGATTATTGATTAGTGGATATCAGGGATTTGGCCCAGCAAAACCACATGGGGTTTCTCTCTCTCCCTCTCTCTCTCTTTGCTTCTCTCGGAACCAGTCCAGTGACCCAATGATTATCTGATCCCCTCTTCTGTCCCTCGCTGCAGTAAACCACATCAACAAGTAGCCCAGGTCCAGTATTTATTCACGACCCAGAGGCTAATGATTGCACTGCTTAAATAAATGCCACAGTCTTTATGTCTCATCGACCTCAAGATCCAGCTATCTGATAAACCAACAGATCTATGGCAGCTGGGTAATGGACTGAAGGTGTGTGTGTGTGTGTGTGTGCGTGTGTGTTTGTGCCTGTGTGCCATTAGTGTGTTTGTTGTGCATATGTACACGTGTGTGTGTGTGTATGTTTGTGTGTGTTTGGATAGTAGTAGCTTCTTAAGCTATAGAGCTGTTCATTGCACAGTGATGTCTTTTATTTCTCCACAGTAGGATCATGAATGTCTTCCAAACTGGAACACAGATGAAGCCCTATGTGAGTCTCTTTTGACTAGTCTTTGAATACAAGCAGAAACAGGCCTATCCACACTACCAATGGTAACTCTGGCATTAGAATAACAACATTATAATGCGACAAGTGACAAATCTATCTATCTATCTAGATCTATCTATCTATCTAGATCTATCTATCTATCTATCGAGAGAATGAGGCACACTCACATACCATTTCACTTGCACACAGTCCAGCTTGCGTGCCTCTTGACTAGCACTGAACCATGTGCTAATATCCAGTCCTGTCCCTCAGAGCCTTCCCATGGGGGAGTAGGGATTAACACAGAGCCAGGCAAACCCTGATTAGTGGGAGGGTAACATTTACATTCAAACCCACACAGAGATCAATAACTGATCATCTCCTGGTTTGGGTTACACAGGCGCCAAAGGGTGACTGACTGGGAGGTGGTGGTGGTGGGGATTGTGGCGTGGAGGACGGAGGCTGTTATGGTGCTGAGTCGTCCTTGCCTCAAATTAGGGAAGAGAGGAGAACCAACAGGGGTCTGTACGAGGGAGGCTCATCATGAGGGCCATCAGGGGCCCTTTCCACGCCTGGTGATCACCGCTGATATTAATATCTCCTGTCAGTGACCAGCACACACACTTATAAACACACACACACACACACACACACACACACACACACACACACACACACACACACACACAGGCCTGTAAGGAGTAACATTAACTAGCTGCTGTGGCTAACACCTCTTCTGTCTTACCTATATTCTCACGCTTCAGGAGAGGGGAGCGGCAGTGCTCTCGAGAACGACCGCGGCGATGGCGTGGCAATTACCAAAAGCCACTCAGTCACTCAGGCTCGCACTTTAGCTTCATTAGTCTATCGTTCAGATGGACTCTAGCCACGTCGGCCAAGCCTAATGGACAGTCACCTGCTCCCATAATCAGGCTCCTGGGAGCGTCACCTGGGCAGAAGCAGTGAGGCAGTGAGATGTGATACATGTTCTTAACGCCACGCGCTAAAGGGTGATGACAGCTCAAAAGGAAGGAAGAAAAACAGGCAAAGATGAGGGTGTCATAACAGGGGTGAAGCAGGGTGGTGGGAGAGACAACATCCAGTGAACTCAACACACACACACACACACACATACACACATTCACCAGGGGAGCTCATTACTGTACTCATGGTTCAGTCCAGGAGGTCGGAGATAGATACATGGTAATAATGACTGCCTGGAGTCCAACCTCAATTGGACAGCTGGTAATGGCTTTGACAGGAGAGGGAAACAGTACTTTGATTATGTTAAATACACTGAAAAAAGGCAAGGCAGAAGAAGTGAAACTCCGGTCAACGTAAACTGGAATGATCAATGACTCATGGTAGGGTTTGAATGAGTAAGAAAGAAACGTCTAATTTCTGAAATGGCAAACTGCTGTACTGCACACTGCATAACATCTGGGATGTACCATTGTGAGATCTTTTTGTTGCTCCATATTGAGAAAATGTGTGTTAATTTTACAAAATAGAGCCATAATTTCAGTAATCGACTTAAAATGACACATACTCTTGATAAAAAATTACACTTCCCAGATCTTGTTGTGTGCAGTATGTAGATATGGCATTTTGGAAACAGCAAGTATTTAGACACTATGGCTTTAGATAGCCTGTATGTACTATGGCAAAATTCAGTGAGAAGCATTTATTAAGATCCTCCATTCTGTCAGACTGAACTAAAAGTAAATTATTTGAACCTTATTCAGATCCAAATTTGAAACAGCACCTCATACAACGCCTTACACCAGAAGTGCATTTCTGGGCCTATAAGGACTATTTCTAAGTCTGTGGACAGGAATGGGCTCTCAAAATCTCCAGAGTATATCATATCTGCAAGTATATCATTAAATATGTTTACCTCTTACCGCCTATAACAAAAAGAGGTTCTAAGCTAGTAGGGTGCAAGCACTGCACAGAGACCAAGTCTCACAGTACCTGTATCAAACTCTTGAGTGTTTCATCGCCACAGGATCGATATGGGTCAGGAGGTGAATATTTATCTGCTAAATGAGGGTCTGGATCAGTGTCATTTTAAATCAACCCTCAGCAGAACAGCTTTCCTCTTCGTCCCTCTCTCCCCTTCCCTCTCTCTCTCTCTCTCTTTTCTACTAGGAGCGCCAGATCTTTTGTGTGATGAAAATGTCCATTACTTCAGGGACAGGCTGTAAATCCACCCAGCATGACCCATCCTCCATAGGAGCAAATGAGGTCATGTTTCTCTGTCCAGGGCAGCTCTCAATAGCTCCACTGTTGGCCTGCTGAAATATTGAGGATGATCATGGAGGTAATTATTGGTGATCTCCCTGACTGTATCTGACATTAAGCAAGCAATAGATCATCTCCTTACTCAGACGGAACAGAGAGCTATGCACAAACACACACACACACACACACACACACACACACACACACACACACACACACACACAGTCACAGTCACAGACAAAGACACACTTAGTGGGCCAAATACACAGCCACAACTGTATGCACACACACTGTAAAGGCACTAAGACTGACTAGTGTCATGCATACACACAGAAAGATGCCGATCTCTCTTACACACAAGCATACCACACAAACACACACACACAGGATGGATGGATCACCTGCTAGTAGGGGCAGTGTTTGGATCACCTGGCTGATTGGATTTCAGGCTCTGTGTCTGTAATAATTAACCAGTTCCAATGGAAAGGTGATGAGAATATAATTACCTCACTCCTCTATATCCACTATGTACAGTAATATACAGCTTAAGGCTCTCTGTAGAAATCTTGTCACTGGGAAGTGTAGTTTAATGTGTCTTCATTAAAAATACAGTATCAGCATTAATACACTGTTTAATATATAAAAATATGCTGGAAACCTGACTGTACTGAAATGGTTGAAATGTAAATAAAATCCACATACATGTCTAAAGGCTTGTTTACATGTAAATATTTTTATAAACTGATATTTGTTCATCCATTTCTTTCTTTAATTGCGTTTACACGTATCCAGCAGAATCCACAGAATCCAGCGTTCTGAAAAATCTCTACTTTGAAGGGCGTTTTAAAAAATTTCAGTTTAAGCTGGCCAAAACTTCTTTTATGTGTAAACAAAAGTCCCAAATGGAGAAAAAATATCCATTTACAAAAATATCTAGATATGTGGAAACAGGGCCTAAATATTTGCAAGGCATATGAGATCCTTCAGGTGTGGCATTGCCCTGATATACCGAATTGGACCAGATTTAGGACCAACTTTTTTTTCTGTAAATACTTCTGAAAAAAGTGGGGTCATCTTAGATTTGCAGACTAGATAAAATAGGGGTAAAAAATATAGAGGGCGCCAAAAACGATTTCTGTGTTAAACGAACTGGCAGCGACAGGCCTACAACTGCCACAGATGATTGAGAGGTAAGAGATCATCTTGAACACATTCATTCAATAATGACTGGGTTTAAATGCACTTCAGTATCGCTTGACCCAGTATTGATGACAACCGGGATACAGTGTTTAAATACACACCAAGCCGGGACACTTCATATTCAAACATATTTGGGCAGAAGTGCATACTCTCAGATGCAGTACTGTCTCTGTTGGTGCTGTGACTGAATAAGCCTTGCAATGCGCCTGCACAGACTTTGAGGAGAAGCTGTCTTTTCAGAAATAGCTTATGATCAAATCAAGGAAAACTCACTCATACCCCCTCGATCAGATAGGCATTGGTGATCATCAAACATCAGTGTTTTTCTACATGCCAACACCTGTCACTATTACAATGAAAGGCTGAAAATCTGTTATGGTGTAAATGAGAGAAGTGAATCACTGTTATGTTTGAGTGTCACACAGTCATGTCCAACGCCCCACTTTCATTGAAAATGATGATTCATATGGCACTATTCATTCATATGGTACTTTTCAATTTAAAATTGAATTTAATCCAGAAAATTAATGAGCTTGATCTCATACTTTGATCTCATATCTCATACTAATTCATAATAATGACGTTAAAAAACAATTGGCTGATGTTTTCCAATGAGTTTTTGTCAGAATTTTCATATAAAATAAGTGTTTGTAAAAAATGTGTTTGTTTTTCCCCCAAAAGGAGTCTGTCTGGTTGTCTTATATTCAGGATCGTCTTATATTCAGGCCAATATGGTAATAAGTAAGTAAACATGAGGAATTTCACAAAGGTAGAGAATAGATTTTTGCAACATAGTGTACTTTATTTTGATGACCAAGATGGTGACGTGGCTTGGCTTGGCTTGGTGACGTGTGCACAACGCGAGGCGTTTCTGATTAGATGCTAAATTGTATTGCGTTGCTGTATTTTGTTCTGTATTTCGACAATAAAATTGAATCTAATCTAATCTTATTTAAATAAATGAAATAATCACACATACACTATATATGTTCAAATAATTGTGGCAAAAATCCTATGTATAACTAGGCAAAAGTAGCCTTAAGCTACTTGCACTTATTTATTTATACAAACTAGGACTAGAATTGTCCTGTCTTGTGCATCTGCACTTTACTGTTCTCCACGTACACGCTTTGGGACAGTGGGAAACGTAATTTCGATTCCTTTGCATGTCAAGTACACGTGAAGAAATTGACAATAAAAGCAACTTTGAACTTTGATAAGGATGAGTGGTTTCCCATCCTGATATACTTAGACATTTGAGACGTATACAAAATTTGAGAGAAGCTCAAAGTTCTCACTCTCTTTCTGTCTCTCACTCGCTATCTCTCTCTCTCACTCACTCTCTCTCTGTCTCTCTCTCACCCTGGCACCCTCTCTGACTCCTGTTACTATCCAGCATGGAGCCTTTCCCCTTAATTACTCTGGTCATGGCCGGCGAGCTTTGATGACTTGATTAAGGCTGGCTGTATGGCTTGAGCTCCAGTTCCAGTCTCTACCCTGCTGACGAATGAGTCCCCACCTTATTAACTGACTTATTCAGATCAATAGAGCACCAATGCTGAACATTGCTCGGACAGGGAGAAAGATGCTGCCTACAGTAGTGTGTGTGTGTGTGTGTGTCTGGTGAGATAATCAAGGCTACTCAATAATTAGCGGAACTAAGCAAGCCCCTTTGTCAAGGGATGAGCACAAAAGGCCTTGTTGTGTGTTGTTTGTTTGTTTGTTTGTTTGTTAGGGGTTTTTGCACAATTTATTTTCTTCAAGTAATTGTCTCCTCATGATTAAGGGCTTTTTAAAGTCATTAAAAGCCATCGCACAAGTGAAATATTTACCCATGATCTTTGAAAAAGAGCAAGGGAATGGGAGGAAAGCAGGACCAAAAGAGGTAAACTTCTTAATCATGTCTGAGGTAATTAACATGGCCACTATGAGAATATGAGTATGAGTATGCATGAGTAGATATGCATTGGCTTTAAAAGTAGTCAATCTGTGTTATATCAGGACACTAAGCAACGAGAAATTGAATGTGATCTTAACTGTCCATTGCCTTATTTAGTTCACTGTGCAGTACAGTGAACTGTAGTTACATCCTCACTTTTTGGCATTAGTCACAGAAATTGTAAATAGCCTAATGCTTAGCATTAACCCCAAGAACCATTGCACCAGTGACAAAGCAATTCTACAAAAGAAGTTCTAAATTCTACATCTGAATGCAGTATCTACATGATCTTCAGGTTTCTTTTAGAAGAACAGGTATGTTTTCTTCAGTGCAAGTTTTCACTGTGCATCCAGTGGCACCACCATCCACCATCCCACCATCCACCCTCCCAGACATGAGACATGACTGGTCAGACCCATATGTGGTGACCGCTCCCCTCCCCAAAGAGTCTCTGATGTGGGTGGCCTGAGGTGGGATTCACCCCAAAAACATGATCCTCTGTCCCCCTCCAACCTCCAGGCTGGACCCTTTTGGCTCCCCCTGGGGACCAGGGGACAGGCCCACCAAAGCTGATCTAGCCTAAGGGGGAAAACACCAGCACTCAGTGCTTACTTCCATGGGCTTCCACCATAGACAGTGTGTGGTAGGCACACACACTCACACTCACACACACACACACACACACACACTTCCACGAACACAGACACATACTGCACATGTCATATCACACTTACACAGACATGCTCTCTGTGTAATGAAATCTGTATGTGGTTTTATGCATGTGTTCATTATTTGTGTTATGATATGACACTTAGTTGTGAGAGCCTCTGTCGCAGATGTTCACAGGATGTGGTAAACCCACACCACAGTGCATTGTGGGATTGTCTGATTCACTTTTCCTGTTACGAGGCAGTTTTTTTTCACACAGGGTGGGATAGGGAGGGGTAAGACCTATCACATGAATCTCCCCATTCTTTGTTCTCTCTCTCTCTCTCTCTCTCTCTCTCTCTTCTTGGCTGTAAAGCCAGCTTTTACTCTGACATGTTCTCTAATGAACACTGTGCTGTAAATGGACACTGCACCCCCATCTCCATCCCCTTTCTACACACACACACACACACACACACACACACACACATACACACATACACACACACACGGTTGGGCAGGCACCTTTAGGACCGGCCACTATTGACCTCTGTTTCCCCTTTGCCGGCACGTTTGTTTTGACTGCGTAGGAGAATGTGAGCGGGGGGCCGGGGAATGCAGGGAAACGGACCCCTTAAAATGGTGTTCTGGACCATTAGCTCCAGTGCTGCCAGTGAGACAGGCATTCTCTATTTCATGGCCATTGATCTGTCAGTCACAGGGAGAGAAGGAGGGAGAGAGAGAGAGAGAGAGAGAGAGAGAGAGAGAGTTGGACACTTAGTTAGGAAAAAAGGGCAAAGGGGTATTGCAGGTGGAGGAGTGTCAGAGAAAGGAAGATGCACACAGGGAGACACAGAGGAAGGAAAGGGTGGGGTGAATTAATTAAAGGGAAGGATGAATGATGAGAATAAATATGAATATCACCCAGCAACTTACACGTATAGACAATGAACATGTACTCAAAACATTCAAAAGGAAATATGGAGTTCTGTTTTAAGTTCACCTATTCAGTAGCTATACTATATTCTATATTCACTGACAATGGTGAGCTTGATAGCAGCTGATTACATTGTTGCTCACTAGTTCAGCTGCTATTATGGTTGTTATAGTTACCATTCAAAAGAGCATTAATATCGAACAGTAGTTATACATAGGTGCCCCGTTATTGGGAATTAACAACACAAACCCTGACAATGAAAAATAGTGTTTCATTTGAACCTTCACCATTACCTAAGGACCTAATGCACACACCACTACCACACTTTAACATTAAGTTCGCCACCAACCACTCACAGATTATACTCACAGAAAGAATATTTTTAAAATAGAAAAGAATGACTTGTGCCTACGTAATTGTTTAATTTTGTTATATATTATTACAGATACATGTATATTTTACATATACAATTACATGTGTTTATGCGAGTAAGTGGCATTTTGTCTGAATGTTTACCTCAGTACATCATTTTAAATAGACCAAATGAACAAGGGAAGTTTCAGTGTAATTACATTACATTTTAAACTGTAGACTCCTCACTTAAACCTCACAGACATCTCTCAAGGTCCTCATATTATGTTTTGACATGATTAATCACAGGTCTTTAAAGAAATCCTAACCCAAACTGTTCAATATCTCTGCACCTCAAATGTCCTATCCATCCGGTGGATGAGCAGGACAATAGCTATGATTTGCTCCTCTGTGTGTGTCTGTGTGTGTGTGTGTGTCTGTGTGTGTGTGTGTGTGAGAGAGAGAGCTGGGGTGTTAGGACTTCAGAAACCTGAACTGTAACACAAGCCCATTTAGCATATGGCCTTTTAACCATGTGGGTGTAAACACAGACGCAGACCTGGGGACCAGTCAAACATGCTCTTTGGTGCCTTCGAGGAGGTCAGGGGTGGTAGTGGTGGTGGTCAGGGAGAGGGGGGGGGGGGGGTGACAGGCACACTTTGGGACACCTACCCACCCTTCTCCCCTTCTTATCACAGTAATGCCTAGTAATTGAGGATCTCCCTGATGTCCAGAGGCAGCCGTCCAATGACAACGTGAGGTCACTCTCTCTCTCTTTCTCTGCTACCCACCTTTCCTCTCCTCTCCTCTCCACTCCACTCCTCTCCTCTCCTCTCCTCTCCTCTCCTGTTTTCTGCCACTTTAAACGAATGCCACGGATGTTGATATCAGCTGTCAAAGCTTAAACATTTAATGGGTGGGGGTTCCGTTTTAAGTGAAAAAAAAAACATGAACAGATCAATTGTTAACTGGCAGGGTCAGGTTCCACCACTGTCCAGAGCCCCATTCGTATGTGTAAGAGAAAGGAATAGAGGACAGAAAGGGAGACAGAGAGAGGGAGAGAGAGAGGGAGACTAGAGAGAAAGAAAAGACAGTAAGGCCAGCTCAGCAAAAAAAAAAAAAAAACCTTATAGGTCTACTATACTATATACTAAGTAGTATTTTCATAGCCTGTTAAACCATTGTGCATAAATAGGACTACATAAAAAAAACAAAAATACAAAAATACTAGAATTAAGATTTTTTAATTGTTAGAGAAAGAATAGAGTATTGTTTCTGCAGAATGGTGTCCTAATACTGTGCAAATGATTCCTGTAAGTGCCCATTCAAATTAATGCTGCCTGCAGTACATCACACTGTATTGACATACTAAAGAGTTTTGCTGGCTTGTGAGTGTATATTTAAACATGCACAATGCATGTTTAAAAATGCATTGTGTGTATACACTAGAAGACCTAGAGAGAGAGAGAGAGAGAGAGAGAGAGAGCAACAGAGCAACAGAGAGGGGTGTTAAGGAGTTAGATGCCGGGAAGGACCCTTAGGTGTAGCTAGGGCCACAGTGGCTGTAAAGTCCTGTTAGGGTACATTAGGAGAGCAGAGAGAGAGAGTCAGAGACTCTCAGAGAATAAAATGAGAAAATGAGATGGAGAGAGAGAGAGATGGAGGGAGAGAGGTTGAGAGTGGGACAGAGAGAGAGAGAGAGAGAGAGGGTCATAAGGCTTCATGAATGTTTCAGAAGGGCAGGACACATCCGGAGGGGCGCTGGTCTCACAGACCCTCTCCATCTCTGTCTCTGTGGAAGAGGAAGGACTGTGGCGTCACCCTGAGTCACCATTACCCTGGCCTCAGAGTTCTGCATCAGCATCCTCCCCTGCCCCCAACCAAAGCAGAGAGACAGGGAGAGAAACAAAGTGGTAAAAATGAAGGGGAAAGACAGAAAGAACTTAAATCAATCCAATGTACACGGTTGTCATGTTGTCATTTTAAATAAAAAGCTCTCTGAAACTGAGGCTGCATGAACAGCAGAAAAAGCTTTGAGAATGTATTTTGGATGGCTTTTGTAATTAGTATCTTTGTGTCTCTGAAAACAGTGGCAAGTCAATGTGAATTAGCACAAGCTGTAATCCCAATTACATTACACCAGTTTTTTTCCCCTAAAGGATGATGCCTGATTGTCTCTAACAACCTCTCCAGTTAGATAAATAAACACAGCCTTGGAGAGCATTGTCTGTGAGGCTGGCGTGATCCCAGATAGCTTATCATGGCAAGAGCTGTTTCTAAAATGCCAAACTACCTGCATTCTGCAGTGAACTGACTGAAAGGTAGTTAATTTAACAAAACAAAAGTGGGCTGCACTGATGGTGTCCATTCATCGCAGTCCACATCAGAGGGGAATTAGCTTGGCTGTGTCAGCATTGTCCCTTCGTTGTGTTGTTGTTCTTGCAGTTGTAGTTGAGATGAGGAAAGTGGGAAAGACAGGTGAATCTAACTAGCAGGTAAGGTCGCTGTCCTCCCCTTCTCTGCCCATGCTATGAGCTCAGTCAGTGTGAGTGACAGCTATTGACAGCCATGTTGCTGACTGGTCATCTTACTGCCCATCAGGTGTGCATGGGGGAGAGGGGGTTGGAGAATAGGGTGTGGGTGTGTCTGCATCTCTGCACATATGTGTGTGTCTTTGTGCATTTTCTGTTTGGTGTTAAGTCATTATTATAGTGAATAATATTTCTCATCTGTATTTCTTTATGTTATCTGTTATTTATTTAGTTATCTGCTATTTTGTTTGTTATCTTACTATCCTTTTTTCTGTGATTTTTTACCTTTAAAATTAAAATGTAAAATAAATTCCCCATTATTAATCATGTTTAATTATGAATTAATATTACTTAATATTATTTATAATAATGTTAAAGCAACCTTGACAATGACAGAAAAAAATATACAGTAATGAAAAAATATATGGAGAGAGAGGTCTTGCAAAACACATACTGTATCTTTATCAGATCATCAACACTATCAAATGATAATACTGAAAAATAGCACAAAAAGCAGAGATCTAATAAGCAGAAATGGAAAGTTTCAAAGTGGAAAGAAGCATGTAGCAGATACAGAATACAGAGCAGAAAGAAACATGTGGAGTAACACGTCTTAAGCCATCTCCACCACATCTTCATCTCCATTTTGCTGCCCCTCTATCCCCTCGAGTGCAGAGGTCTGCACTCTTCTTCTGCTCCTCAGGTTTACCCAGACCACAGCAGCGATCAGTCCCAGCAGCACACAGCCTTTCAGTTAAGCATACACTCTGTAGAATGAGGAGTCACCTTCCTAAAATAATCACATAATTTGGGCCTTGCCAAAATCATCACCAAAAAGGGCTTTTGGTTAAGTTTATTGGAATTTCTAGACATACAAAAAATAACTTAGGCGATTATTTTAGGAAGGTGACCGCTATAGTAATCACATTGTAAGTGGGGCAAGATGACTCATGCAGACTTATTGTGTGAATGTAGAATGAGAATTTGTGGTTCCAGAACTTTCCGACGGTACTACAGGATGTTGTACCATAGCCAAGGGTCAAATGCCATGGCATTATGTTCCAGAAGGACACTTCCACGCATGAGGACAATTTTAAATTGTCCAAATTGTCTCCAAACATTGTTTCTTGACATAATTCTCGAGAGGGTGACTAGAGATTTGTTGAGGTCGACCTTCAGTCGCCCCCCTCCCCTGAACTCTGGGGAGGGCTCCAGTGAGATGTTGGTGTCTAGAACTATAGAACTATAGAACTATATATATTATTTTGGTATAGTTGTAGGCTGCTACAGTGTCCCACAGTGCAGTACAGCCTGCACAACATAGCACTTGCTCCATGCTGTTCACCTGTCCAAAGTATAGGATCACCTTCAAAGCAAACAATGAGATGAAAGCACATTTGTTCTGTCCAGATCTCTCCTTTCCAGTCTTCAGGCCTGTAATCCCTAGTCTGGGATATATTGAGATTCTTCATTGTAAAACCTAGTCTAATGCGTATGATGTTGTACCTGTCTGTCTGTGGTCCCTCCTGTTGTGAGCAGTTTAGCAGCTGCTCATCTTCTTCTCCAAACTTTCTGTAAAGAATGTTGTAATCCACCATGGAGAGGTCTCTGAGGTTCTTGTGTTTAAATAAAATACATTCTCCAGCTCTTCTAATCTAAACCTGATCTGTACTGAGGTGGACACCAGCAATGAGGAACAACAGTAGAAATTGTTCATGTATGCTTCTGTCTTCATTTTGAGTTTCGTGCTTACATTGTCTTTTTTTGTACTGTTCTGATTCTGCAGGTTGAGAGAGCTCTGAAATTTTCCCTCTCACTGTTTCCTCTCTTGTGCATTCTAATGTGTATATGCCTGCTAATATGTGTGTATTTTATGCGCTTTTGTTTTGAAGATTGGAATTGTAGGATTGGTTATTAGTTTGCCCTCAGCACTGGTCTCCACAGTTACAAGACGCTGAGTGCTCATCGGTTAATTTAGTTTAGCGTGCTCCAACACACACACACACACACCATACATAAACACACACACACGCACTCACTCATAAACACACACACAAAAGCAAACATATTTTGCAATTTTATTACAACATTATCCTACTTTTACAGTTTTATTATAACATTATCTTACTGTATGTGTATAATTATGCAATGAAATTGTAATTACATGTATAATTGGATAAGAAACATTTGGTCATTTGGTTACAGACAGCATGACTCTGTCTATGTTTACTCACACACATAAACACACACTTTAACACACACACTCTTTCTCTCAGTTTTACTTTTACACATGCGCACACACACAGACACACACACACACACACATACACATACCCAAACACACACTACTGAAGGGAAGCCGTATGTTGTTTGCAGAGATCTGTTGTGGAGTATCAGTGTGAGTTGACAGAAGAAGGGGATTATGGGAGCTAATTCTTGGCACTGGGGACGGTAGCCGCCTGGGCCACCATTTCACTCAAGCATGGGTGTGCATCAGGCACTACTGTTTCCATATGAGGGAGATCCCCAGGGCAAACACACACACACACACACACACACACACACACACACGCACATACACACAGCCTCTGGAGGGAAGCCACACACACAGGAACACAGTAAGAAACATACTGAGAATAGCTGAGACGCCTTTGGGGATAATTAGCAAATGGAAAAGCTGTATATTAGACTTAGGAAATAAATATGTTACACTTACTGTATCCTCATCTATGGCAGGGACTAGTTGAAAGATGATGCTATGCATATGCAAATATATTATATATTAGGAAGTGTTGGTAACTAGCAAATTTGTAATACTATGACTTCCATACCTTTCAATGCTTTTAAATGTGAAACGTTATGGATTTGGTATTTTTATAACAAAAAATGAGACTAATGACACTTAAGAAACATGCAACAATTAGAATCACTTAATAAACAATGTATATTTTGCTCATGTGAATGAACACATACTTGTATGTTTGTTTCATTTGTGTTTGTGTCATTTTGTGTGTGCGTGTGTGATTAGAATGTCACTGTGTTACAGAAACTGTGTGCTTACACTTCTCTTTGTGATGGAAGATAATCTGCGGTCCTTTTCATTCTCACACTGTGCTCTCCACAGCAAGAGAAAACTCTCCATCAGTCCATCCCTAACTCTTTCTCCCTCTGTTTCTCTCTTACATCTCTCTCTCTCTCTCCCTCTCTCTCTCTCATGTGTCTGTTCTCTCCAAATTCTCTTGCTCGATCTCTCTTTTATCTCTCTACATATTTCCGTCTCTCCCTCCACCTCTATTCTTGGTTCTCTCTCTCCTTGTCCTCCCCTCTTCCTTGTATCTTGCCTATTCTCTCTCTCTCCATCTCCTTTAACCACTCTCTCAATCTGTCTTTCTCCTTCTCTCTTTTTCCACTTTCCCCTGCTCTCTCTCTCTCCATCTGATCTTAATTCTGACATTTCTCCACCGTTCCCCTGCTGTCTCTCCTCTAGATTCCTCTCCACTCTCCTGCTGTTACGTTTTCACCCCTCTGAAATAACTGTGAAACTGACACAAGCCTTGCGCATAACCACACACACACACACACACAGTGTGAGTAGTCATTGTGTTGCGTGCTGCACTGAGAGTAATCTCCTCACACTTTCTAACTCTCTGAATGACAAAAGCATGACCCTGTTTACAGTTGTCAGTCTCCAAATAAACCCCCTCCCTACAAACATCAAATCAAGGCCACTTTAACTTCCCTGCACTTAAATAACAGTGAGTCTAACAAACCAGGGAGTTTAAGACTGTTTACAGGTCAGTATTCAGACAGAAATAACTAACAAAGACAGACACCCACAGATGTAATCAGCTAAAGTGAGGAAGCATCAACTGAGTAGAGTCCGACCTTGGATGAAAAAACACTTGTCATCTTACTCATAAGGGGCCTATATTGGTTAAAGAGAATAGGTCGCAAATAGAAAGAGAGGGAGAGACGGGTGTCTTTGATGGTAGTTAGAACTGAGTAGATATACCTGAAGAGGGAGAGATGAGGGTAGAGGTTGGGGTCTGGGAGGTGTGGGGCAGGGGGTAGGGGGCTTGGGTTGGATTGGAGTGTTTTGCCCCCCAGGGAACTAAATCACCAGTGGAAGCCCAACACCAGTTCCAGCCAGGCAGCCTGCACCATCTGCCTGTGTGGGTACCCCACCCCCCACCCCCCCTCCCAACACACACACACACACACCGGCATCACACAGTAGCAACAGCAGCAGCTTTAGTCTGTTTGATCTGCTCCTTCATCCAGCAGGGCACATTCACTGCATTTAGCCTGTACTTTCCAAAAAGGGGAGGATTATCTTCAGGTTGGTCTACTGTCCCTGTGGACATTACCGGCTTATAGAAACACAAACAGACTCCTTACAGTCTGTCCACAAGCTGCTGCTGTTGGTCAAGAGGCCTCAACAGACACCATTTTGTCAATCTCAGCCTGAAGTGGGCTGATTCTGCTCTTTGCGGCTGGAGTAAAGACAGGCTACTCTTCCAAGTGTACCTTAAAGGAAAAATACAGTGTGAATCAATCCACAGCTTTGTTGCTTGAGGTCATGCATGCTGCCAGTAGGAAAAACAAGGAGAAAATTTGTTATATTGACCGAATAGTGAACTGGCAGCTAACACTAACTGAATGGGGAACAGAATCTTTCAGTTTCATTTACCTATACCCCATTCAGTTATTGGTAGCTGTCTGTCTGCTATTTAGTCTATGTTAAATCAAATGTTCTCATTCTTTTTCCAACAGAAAGCACTCGGGCTATTGATTGAATTGCACAGGACTTCTCCTTTAAACTGAATTTATACATGAGGTCTTTGTCTGGGCAATAAAGATATTTACTCATCTGTGGTCATCAGGATCATCCGCTTTCAATAATTCATTATGGGAACGAGTGGTGGTGGCCTTTATCTGGGTGGTGTGATGGTCTTGTAGACTGTAGGTTGGCCTCTTTGAGGCTCAGTTTATGGGCCCTCTCATGCTAAGAGCCTTAGGCTAGTCTTGTGTGTGTGTGTGTGTGTGTGTGTGTGTGTGTGTGTGTATGTATGTGTATATGTGTGTGTGTGTGTGTGTGTGTGTGTGTGTGTGTGTGTGTGTGTGTGTGCACGTGTGTGTGTGTGTGTACACTTGCATATGTGTGTGTATGTATATGCATGCTGCTGACAGCTATTAGGAAATCAATAGAAGGTAATAGATCAGGCCACAGCTAGCTCGGCTGCTGCTGTCCAAGGCACACAAGGTACGGACTGAAATAGGAACTGACAGGTAACCACTTAGAGAAAGAATGAAAGACAGAGAGAGAGAGAGAGAGACACTGGGTCAAAACACATCACTGGGGCGCGAGGCCTCTCTCTCTCTTTGCCTTCTAGTTCCATAGGAAGAGAGACAGCAGCCAGTGTTGCCATTGTATGCCAGTGCAGAAAGTCCACTGTTCTATTCCAGGTGGGCATTATTCCAAATATGCAGTACCTGTAGCTAGCAGCTGACCTGCGGTCAGCTATTCCACAAAGTGTAGATGCAGCGTATTTATGATCACTGAGTAAGCATATGCTATTCTCCTTTTGAGATATCTTAGGGGATATCTCTGTGATATATTTCACCCATTTTCAGTGGTAGAGCGTCAGATGGCTGTGTCCTTTTTACCAAGGCAAAACAATGACATGATCGAGTGCTCCACACTTCCAACAGTGAGTGAAGCAGACTCTCTCAGGTTTTAATCAATCAGGTTGAAAGATTAACCTGTCAGTTTGGATTGTTGGGAGGTGGTCCACCTCTATCCACACACACACACACACACACACACACACACACACACACACACACACACACACATGCACATTTGCCCCGCTTCCCCCCAACCAGATAAATGAACACACATACCAGGCAAACAATCACACAATAGACAAGAATGTATTCCAAATTGATGGCACTATTTCTAAAAGTGACTGTAATTATAAGATATGGGGACCCCTATAATCCTTATAACTCTCCCTATCTGCAAAACACTTTAAATCATTCAGCAGGATTACATTCCTAGAAAAGCTTTCCATACAGTATGGGAGTTAAACCAGAAATAATCCATTAAAACCTGCTACAAGACAGTCTCCCCCTGGATGGATTAATATTACTATTGTTAATAAAAGTAGATCAAAGTGAATGATGGACCTCCAGGGGGTTTGGATGCTTGGGATGTGAGAGGCAGAGAGGTTAAGTGTGAAATCAATGCCCATAAACAGGCAAATAAAAATTGTGGGAGTGAGAGAGATGGGTTTAATCAGCTCATCACATAGGGGTGAGGCCAGAGCCATTTCGAGCGATGATTTCATGCATGTTTTGGAGAGGGAGATGAACAGGGATGGCCCTAATGGCGAAAGTGTGCACAGAATCCAAGTCTTATATAATCAACTGTTGATTATTGAAAGACATGAACATAAGACTAAGCTTTCATACAGACAGTCCATATACCAGCAAAAGGTTTATTTACATATAAAAACAGATAGACCTAATATAAATTACAGTACTAGTGTAAGATTAAGAAGGCAGAACTTCATATTACTGGTCAGTGAAATGTACAAAAACAGTTGTATTTATTAGGTTTTAAATGAAAAGAAACTGCTAAAGTGATGTGCATGTTTTGTTGTATTACAGAATGGTCTTCTGTAGCTTTGGAGAGTCTTTCATCACATCAGTGTCTGCTGATAACACTCATTCCTCTGAGGCATGATCTTCTAAGCACCAGATGTGGCAAGAAAACAGTTCAAAAGTGGAGTAAAACAAAGATTTGGTTGGCTTAAAAGTCACAAGTTGTATAGGATCACATACATACACCATTTCAATAATAATACTCAAGATTAATTAGACTCTCAACTGAAGCCTAACCGATGACCTGAAACTGCTGCTCACACCCATGTGATGTGTTGTTTTGTATGTGACCAGTGAGGGTAAAAACCAGCAGTGGGGGGCCATTGTGGCTCCCCTTGTCCCCTGTTGCACTGAGACCTGTTCGTTCTCAGTAGGCCATCCGGGAAACGGAGAGAGAAAGCTGCATCCATATAAATGAGCCGTGGTGCATCTCTAAATGAACTGTGGGCCTTGTCATGCAAACAGCATGACACTTGGGGCCCCGCGGAGCCGCGTAATGCTCAGTAGTGAGCCGTGTGTGAAGATATGTCATGGTGCACAGGGACTGGGGAAGAGAGAAGTAGGAAGGCTTGCTTTGATGAATGATGCTTCAAGAAACAAGAGGGGTTGTGATCAATAGGTAAATATAGCGATCCTTTCAAAAGGCTTGACACTGTTTCATGCTGTGAAATGCTTGAGATGCATCATTGTAAGACACAAAAATGAGAGTTGGCAGGAACTCATAAACAAACAAACAAACAAACATACACACTCCACCTGTGTGTGTGTGTGTCTGTGTGTGCGTGTGTGTGTGTGTCTGTGTGCATAGGCCTGTGTTGCACTGCAAATTCAACATCAGTCTGTCTGTATGTGTGTGTGTGTGTGTACTTTATTTTTCATAACTTCTTGCAACAGCCAGTCCAGTTTTCTTCGACAATGATTAATGGCAGTGAAGATAAAGGGGTGATAACAAAGCAATGTACTGACTGTCAGAACCACACACACACATTCAGACACATTGCAGCCTGCTGCTTTGAACAACCAGACAACAAATTTGGGACATTTGGCAACACGGGGGACAATTGGAGGTCAGCAGATGTCACAGGGACCGCCTTTGTCTTTGGCTCTGTCCAAGCCCACCATTCTAGACCACCTCATTGCTCCAGTCTATTGTCATTCATTTGCTTTGCTCATTTCTGCTCCATGGTGCAGAGTGAGTCACTGACCACCTCATACGCACATGCACACTTACACAGTCAGAGAGAGTGGTTTATGACTGAACACACACACACACACACACACACATACACACACACAAACACTCTCTTTATTTTTATTGTTGATTAGTCCACTGCAGTGGTAAAGATCTTAATGGGATGAGAGTATCAGTAAGAAGAGTTAAGACTCATTTCAGATGTTTTTGTTTTTATTTTTGTTGTTTAAAATATGTTCCACAGTGCCATTTTAAAGGCAAACTGTGTTGGCATGTTTGAGTGGAACAGTTTTGATTTGATGTATGCTCAAGCACAGTCTTTAATATACTTTAATGTGACCAGAAAACAATAAATAGTCCAAACAGTTGATTAAAAATATTGGTGAATCGTCTGTTTGTTCCTCTAATACCTTAAATAAAAACGTATATTATTATTAATATAAATTATGTAGGCTGCAATAATTAGGTTAGCTGAATCTTTCAATTTATTTTTTGGTTTGCAATTCATAAATTATACTGAATGAAGAGAAGAAGAAGAGAAAACAAAAAAATGATCTAAACAGATGAAGCTACAGCAGCTCATAAATCTTTTTCTTTGTGTTATAATATTACATTGCAAAACTAAGAAAACACTCGAGTGAATTCTTCGATATTTATTAGAAGGAAGAGGAGTTGTAACAATTACATTTACACAGACAAATATTTTACACTGCTTTTGCAGTCTCACATTACAAAAATTTCCACGAATCTGACAACATAAATAGTATTACTGTAGAGGTAGCCACTGCGCAAGGTATGCATAATAAACACCATTACTGTGATATCACATGAAAGCGCGCAATCTGTCACACGTATGCTAACTATATCATATATAAAAATGATTAACATTAATTCTGTGACAATTGTGCTAATGAAAACCACGATCTACTGTAATTATATTAAGTTCATACTAAACATTTGGAAACAGTAAATTAATGTGGAAAAATTATAACAATATAACAACGCACAAAAACTACAGCTTTCAGCTTCTTCAGTAGAAAATGGACGTTCGTGTAATAAATAAATTGCTTAAACGAAAATATAAAATTCTTGCTCACATTAAATAGTCTGTTTAAATAATATCAAAATAAAAAGTACACATGAATAGCAGCGTTTTAATATAAGTAGGCCTATGTCTTTGGTGTTTGGTGGTGTTTGGTTAGTTTATTTTAATTCCAAGGACGGTATTCCTTATTGAGTGTAACGAGTCCAGTGTAAGGAATCTTTTCTCCGAGGTGTGTCTGTGTCACATCTTTGACTGCGGGAAAGAGGGAGTTTTCATCCAGTTGTCGGCTCACTGGAACGGCCAGGGAATCTGTCGTTTCTAGCAGTGGACGTTCTGTCAAGGAGAGATACATCAGTTTTTAGATTTTTCAGTTACAGTATCGTGAATTACATAAACAATAGAACATGATAACCCATGATATTCTTTTTTCCCCTTTTAAATAACGGATTAATTATTTAACTTACTTTTGTGACTCTTCAAATGATATTTGAGTTCCTGGACCTCTTGGAAGGAACTCCCGCATACATCACAGGAGAAAGGCTTGTCTTTGGCATGGGTACGCCGGACATGGCTGTCATGAGCGGCGTGAGAGGCGAAGGCCTTCCCGCAGTGCTTGCACTTGAAAGGGCGCTCGCCGGAATGTTGCCTGATATGAGTGCGAAGGATGCTGGAGGCAGTGAAGGCCTGTGAGAAACACCAGTGTTAAGAGAGTTATGCAATATATACATGGCCATTACAAAATTTTAAGATCAATTCTCACTCTTTTTGCCATAAAAATAGAAATAGGTTATTTTCCCCCATTTCCCTGCATTTATAACTAGCCTTAACCAATTCTAGCGGGCAGTTTAGATCACTTTGCGCTAACAACCGTCTGCTGAGTGTGACTATAATTGTCTAAATGAGTTAATAAGACCAGACAACTATAGAGCAAACAACACAAAACACTTTTGTTCCTGTGAGTCATAAGTTACGGGTCACAGTCCAAATAAACAAAAGACTGGAGGTGCATCTGGCCCTAATTAACGTGGAAGTGTCTCTTCGAAGCGTGCCCCGGCTCGAGAGGCGTAATGAACCCCCGCGAAAAACACACCATGAAATTGGCCAGATCCTAAATGGATAGTTTGACTTGAGGGGATTGTTGCTGAGCGCCACTGGGGTGCACTTTACCTTATTGCAGTAAACACACTTGTATGGCCTCTCCCCCGAGTGGACGCGCATGTGTTTGTTCAGGCTGGACGACTGAGAGAAACTTTTTCCACAGACGGAACACTAAAACAAGAAAGACAACAGCACGATTAGCTCTAAATTGCATGAAATTGTACCATGGCTAGAAATCACATTTACAGCACTGACTATATATAGAGGATATACAAAGACAACAGTTAAACAGTTTAGCCTATAATGCATAACGCAGCTTACAAGAGCTGTTCTTTCAGCACCAGTTTACTGGAAAAAAAAAATCCCTTGCAAATACAAATCTCACTATTTCTTATTGGATGTGGAACCTACTTTGTGTGGCCTATGCTTCTCGTGGACATGGAGAATATGTATTCTGAGCCGGTCTCGCTTCTCGAAAGACCTGTTGCAAAGGTGGCAAGGAAATTTTCTATCCCCTTGGTCGACGCATCGCGTGTACTTCAGGTGCTTATCCCTGTAGTATTTGTAGGCGAAGACCTTCCCACAACGGTCACATTTAAACCCCTCTCCAGAATCTTAAAATAAGAGAAACAAAGATTATGAGCAACAGAGTGGCCGACAACCTCCTCGCACACCCCATCCAAAACGTTTAATCTTTTTAATTCAATGGAAAAAATATCTTCATAGTCTTAGAACGATTAACATAATCGGTTAAAATACTTATTTCTCACCTTCAGTCGGAAGCTGCTCAAAACTGTCATCGATGAATTCTTTCAGAGTCAGCGGAATGCCCAGGAACTGAACATAGCAATCGCCGTACCACACCAACAGCTCCTGTTGCGGTTTAATGTCTTTGCAAGCCTCGTAGAAAATCTGCCCCAGGTTTTGGAGCGCCACGAGATTCTGCTCCTCAGGGAAGCGGGCGCACTTCACAAGAGACATCCAGTTTCCAGACGCACCGCGGCCATCTACGAAGTGACTCAAGCGTCCATTTTCAAAGATCTGAAGTAAACAAACGATCAAAAATATATGATAAATAAAACATACACACTGAATAATATTTCTATTAAATTAATTGGTGAAATAATAAATGATCGATTGAATGATACTTACCTCCCACATGAGTGTGTTGTCGTCGTATGTCTTAATCTCGCTTGTGTTCACCTGCTTTCCCGTGAATGGCCCAAATCTGGTGCCTTTAGGTATGACCATTTTATCCGCAAACACTCCATAATGAGAGGCACTTCCACAAGTAGTATGAACAATTGACAGCTCTGAAATTGAAAGAATGTGACGTTTATATAACATCTGTCCAGTTTCATTTTCTTTTTAATATTTACTATCCTGTTGTCAGAAAATATAAAGCACTGGTTAGCGATCCAAATACTGGTCAGCGGACATACCTTCTGGAAGTTCAAGAGCATCCACATCCAACGGGAGCTGCTGACTTTCGTTGACTGGAAAGAGACGGGATCCGTTTATTAATTTTTCATGTTTACTTATTTTTAACATCACCAGCTCCTCATGCATCTGTAGTGTAAAACACTAGATACGGGAGTTTGAAATCTCGAGAATGAACATTTTAAGTAGGCCTAAATTATCAAATAAAGCATCAGTTTTAAACTCACTTGAATTTCCAGGCAAGACAACTCCTGAGATGGCATGGCCAACATTCTTTTCCTGGTTCCTGGAGTACCCGTACAGGACGTTGAAGAGATCCTCATCTGTGAAACAGTAAGTGCGTGTTTGTTCGGTCACTGGGTCGCTGTGCAGGTAAGGCAAATTGTCTTTGGAAGGTGAACAGGATTCAAGGGAGGATTTTTCGCTGGATGGACTGCTGAAGTCGGACACCGACCCAGTCGAGTGGTCAGAGACTATCTGAACTGCCTCCTCGGGTTTAGGGAAAATGGGAGACATTTTGTTGAAGTACGGGATGCTAGCCATGTTCAGGACCTGCTCGTGAAGCATGGCCGCTTGATGTCCATTCTGAGCAAAAAGGTTTGGGGCTCCTCCGGTGAAGCTGAATGGCATAATCGTTTGCGTCTCTGTGACCAGGCGTCCAAGGGACTTGAGTGGATGGAAAAAGTTGTGTGTGCTCTTGAAAACGTCCATGTACTGCGCATTGGGAAGCGATGGGTAGAAACCAGACACCCGGGCAGGGCTTCCTTTAAGCGGGTCGAAATGGTAAGTCCTGTCCTTCCCAGCAGGGGTGCTTGACAAGGACACAGCCATCGCAGCAGGTGACAGATCAGAGAATGCGTGAATTTGAATAGATTTCTGGGATGTTTTGTTTTCTGTTGAGAAGAAGAAGCTTTGCTTAGATGATGTTATGGATCTCAACCACAGAGAAACCTTTTACTAACATGGTGTGTTGTTATGCAACCTCTCCTGCAAGTTATGCCTCAATTCACTTAATCCTGCTTTATTTTACAGTTTGCTTAGACTAGTGTTTCCTAATTGTTGACCGTGAAAGCGGTGGAACAACAGAGCTACCCATCATGCCGATATAAGTTTTTAGAAGTTATTTCTGGTTCACAAGCATTATCTAGACTTTATGTGACGCTCACTAAACACTTTCTAAATCAGCTAAGGTCTTCTGGCCTGTTCAAATATGCAGTCTAGACAATTACCACGGACACGCTGGTAGCCAATAGCGGAGACAAATCAGGGTCGTGACACTTAAATTAAAGAACATCGGGTCAGTGACAAAGGTCAACTTTAATGAAGCCATCGCTGCTCTTTGGAAAGCAGTTATGGGAGTAACCGGTTCAATAGGCCAAGATATTATCGGTCTGTGGTGTGCAGAAAGACGGAGAGAATAGTTGAAATGTGCGTAATTAAGTAGAAGCGCACTGGACGGTCAAATAAATTAAAGGCCGTCACCTTCCATAGGAAAACATGAGAGAAGCTGTACTTACCGGGTTCTTAGTGTATTAAAATTCGGCGGACGTGGACTCCATTTTTATCAGTAGAAAGCAGCCTGTTTTCTTTTCTCCTCAACAGCCGTGACTCACGTGTTAATCAGAGGCGTCCTACAGGGCTACCCGCAGTCTTGTGCTGTGGCTTGTCCCAAGACTCACGAACATATGACTGGCTGCTTGGAGGAGGATACGACCAGGACGATGTCTTTCCATGCCTGAACAGCCATTGGTCAGCCTGCAGTTCATTGTAAGCGCGCCCAAGCCTCCCACCCCGAGGGATTTCACTTTAACACGTTCTGATTACCGACCTTCTTCCCTTCCTCAGCGCATTCATATGCACTGTCGCGGAGTTAACTCCCGCCTGTGTCTTAACTACTCTAGGCTAACTACTGCACTTAGACGTCGGGTTCTGACAGATTTCACACCCTATATCAGGATAAGAACAACAACTTTCATCCACGCAGGTGAACGCAGTAGCCCATCATAACATGCTGATCCGATATTGTGTCAGACTTGTCAGAGTAAAAAGCAGAGTTAACGTCTGGGGCATTTCCTTGTCTTCAAAAAGCTTTAATATCAATTCGATTTATTTTTTGACACCCATTATTTCAAAAACATTGCGAATCTCGTTTTGGAGTTAATAGTAAAACAAGCAACATTCACATAGTTCAACATAAATTAGATGCGCAACAGATACATTGTCTTTTCTCCTGAATGCAAAAACGGAATTATTCTTTTCCAACTATGTGCCAAAATGTGTATTGCTTTCTCTTATTTAAGACTTAAGCCTGAGTGACTGGAAAGAGAAAGAGCAAAAATCAGCTTTTGACCCTGAAGAGATGAATGCCAGTCGAGAGAATGAGCTAAATGTTGCAATAACAGAATTCTTTATTTACAATAGTATTATTCAACATCAAATAGCATCAGCAAAGCCATATTAGTCAACAACTTGCATAACTGTGTTTTTAAATTTCTCTCGGTAAATCTAACTTTGCATAAAATGCTCACACTAAGATTACAAACATCGATGCGGGTGAACACAGAGTGATGTTTAATGTGAACAACACAACTGGAAAAATACACCTTGGAGCGCGCAACACTGTAAGCTTTCTCCAGAGAGTTCATATAAATTACATATTGCTTCGATTTCCCATTGCATCATTTTCATACATAAACCGAAACAGTTAAAGTGAGAATTGTACAAATAATATAACCCAAAACTGATCACAACAAAACATGGAAAAATGAGCAATATTGAGACGAACACGGAAAGTGAGATAGTGAGAGTGAGAGAGAGAGAGATGGGGGTGGGGGGAGAGAGAGAGAGAGATTTTGAATGTCCATATCCAGCAACGAAGACCGTTGAGCGGAGACTCACTCGTTCAGTATTGTACATAATTTCACTATACAAATATTATACAGACACCTTTGTAATATACAAGACAGAGAAACGGATCTAAGGCAATATGCTAGGTTTTAGCATTTCAAAGTTCTTGCATTTAGCTCTAAGAAATTGGCAGACTATACAAAACATTTTTAAAATTTTCCAAAAATCAAAATTTAAAGGTTAAAGGTAGAGAGAAATAGTTTCTTAAGCAAATTCAAATCAAAGTCTTTCTGACATTTTGATATATATATATATATATATATATATATATATATATATATATATATATATATATAATTTGTAGGGCATTTGCACCTAATCCTGATAAAAATGTTTTAAAAAACCCACACAACCATCACTTCATGGCTTATCGTTATTTCAAAATCTTGACAATCTTTGGATTTTTGCAGAAAATGGGGGAGTGATACATCTGTCTCTTCAGAACTGGCTACTTCTGGTTAATGTGACTCCTTCATAAATGTCAATGCTTCTTCGAGGCATGGTACATTTATTAAAAAAACAAACAAACAAACAAACAAACAAAAAAAAACGGTAATTGAGCGAGTCGTTAAAACACTAAAATCACAAATGAAATCACTGAGAGGGGAGAAAAGCTTTTTGCAAAGACGCTTATATTTTTATTATTTATTTATTAGTCATTTTTACAGCTATAGCACAAGGTCAGCGCCTTCCATATTTCTGTGATGAGCCTGATCTGCGTATTTCTACTGGTCAGGGTGTCCGGCACGCGCCGGGGCCCACCCTGTTATCGAAAGGTCCAAGCGGCCACCCCACGCGATGCACAGAGAAAACTACCTTTACAGCATTGAAAGAGGAGACGAAAACTGGAACTACCTACACGTCAGGTATAGTTCAGCGCGCGCACACACACACACGCACGCACGCACTGCCAAGCACACCATACTGTCAGCAAACCCGAACGGCTGAGCATCTGAAAGGGTTGTCCTACAGTATCATATTTATATACTTTTATTTCTTAACTGGCTGAGATGCACGCACGCGCGCGCACACACACACACACAACCGTAAATACTGTGCTACTATAAGCACCTTCATTCGCACCTTGATGGCATTTTTGTATGCTAGAGAATACCACGGGCTGATCTTATAGCTCTGTACAGCGATCATGGGTAGCGTTTTTACGCACCAAAGAGCAGACATCATGAGAACACATTCTTCCGTTATTACTGAAAGAAACCAAATGAGAGCATTTTTTTTCTCCAAAACAAATTTGGCTTCAGTCCGACAATATCAAAAATATCTGTGAGACAGAAATTTTCCATGGTCTTCAAAATAAAATACCTGTAGTGGTGAGACCCATGCAACTTGGTACATACAGACATCATGTGTCCTTCAATCAAATACCTTGAACAGTGATACTACACACACACACACAGCTGTGTATAGGAGTGTGTGTGATGTGTGTATGAGAGTGCATGGGTACTTCTCAGAAAAATTAACACCAACAATGTTCAAGTTTACCAACACTCAGCTAGTAATCTCCAGCACTACGAATGTCTATGTGTGTGTGTGTGTGTGTGTTAGTGAGAGAAGAATATACATTTTGGACATCCTTTCGAATATAAACTGTCTATTATTCAAAAAAGTATTGTGTTTAATACTGAGTGTGACCCGCTGAGCAAAGATGTGCCTACCAGATTTTTTTTGTTTTGTTTACAAAATTACAAAAACACAAAGCCACAGAGAAAGAGCAGAGAGTGAGTGTGTGAGAGAGAGTGAGAGAGAGAGAGAGAGAGAGAGCGAGAGAGAAAGCACGAGCGAACTGAGGGAAAGCGAGAATAGATTCTCAAGTAATCGTTATTGCTTGTTTCCACACACCAGAACACCAGAAGCATCATCACTTCACACACACACACACACCCACACACACACACGCACGCACACACACACCAGCTCAAAGTTATGGCTGTGTTGGTTTTCTTCCTGTTCTCTGTGGGTTCTATGGTCAAGGCTGAGAAGCAAGCAGAGAGATCCAAGGGTGCATGTACACACACACACACACACACACACACACACGCCTACTACCGACTCCCTATATCGGTACCACATGGAGCAGAACAGACACTTGCTTAAAACACTCACTCACTCACTCTTTTCTAAGAGAAGAGAATTAAGACCAGACCAGACCAGACCAGGGGTGGGGGGGTGGGGGTGGGCGGGGAGAGAGAGAGAGAGAATACAGACAAACAGAAAAACAAATGAAAAGTCAAAATAAATACCATAGGAAAGATAACTTTGTTATTGGTATGTACAATCTATTAGCATATCACTGATTTTCATGTAAATCTAATCCACAAGAAATAGGCTGCAATCACTTTTCTGAAACTATTGGACCAGAGAGAGAGCGAGAGCGCGCGCAAGAGAGAGAGAGAGAGAGAGAATAAAATAGAATTCATAATCAGTATGCTAAAAGAAGAGCACTGCTGAGAGGAAAGTGATTCAGTACTTGAATGCAAACGAGATCCTCTGCCCTCTCGCTCCTTCAACATGATTCTATTTCTCATTGCTAGATTTGTAAAGAATTCTACACTCATTTCAATAAAAAAGGAAAATAAAACTATACAGAAGAATAAAACTTAATTTAATACACAATAAACCTCTGGACTAAATTAAGTCTAATTTTACAAACCATTATGTTTCTTTACTCAAACCATTCTTCTGAATCTGGTGTCTTGCCATTCAAACTTCATCTTGAAAAGTCTTTGCTGTTTTAATTCTCACGAAAAATCACAAAAAAAGAAAACAAAAAGGCAAAAATGGCTAAAAATGTTTCATTTCTGTCTGTGAGAGCTACGCCGAGTGTCACACAGTCAAGAGTCGTCTTGCTCGTTTGTTTGTTTGTTTGTTGGTAGGTGTGTTTGTTTTTTGGAACATCCATCAATGGGAGAAATCCGAGAAAAAAAAAAAAAAAAAAAGTACTTCTCTGTCTCCCAACAAAATAAAATATTCAGGAGAAATATCGAGGAGCTAACAAAGTGACGTTTTGAGATGAGTTTGTGTATGGTCACTGTCCACTGAGAAAAGAGAGAGAGGAGAGAGAAAAGGGACAGGAAAGAGAAGAGAGAAAGAGGGATACATTCATGGGACAAGGAATCCCAGTTGCCAGCATCGCTGAGTCATTTGGATAGGTAGGTGGGGGCTGAGGTGTGGGAGTTGGGGTTACAGGGTATATGCGTGTGTGTGTGTATTCGTGGTGGCGGCGGGGGGGGGGGGACCTAAGTCACACTATGGTGAATGCGATAAAGAAACTGGCTGGCTTTGCTGATAGGGCTTTGCACTTGTGTAGGGAGTAGGGTGGTGTGTGTGTGTGTGTGTGTGTGTGTGTGTGTATGTGTATGTGTATGTGTTGGGGGGGCTCCTGGGGCCAAAGGTAGTGTGCGGCTGGGCAGGTATGGGCTGCAGGTTCCAAAAGTTCAAAACCATGTGATGTCCAACACCTCCGCTAGCTTGTCCTGGCCTCTATTCTACAAAAGGTCTCCGGCCCAGCTGACACCCCTTTGGTTTGTCCTGGGACGGCTCACTCCCTTCCCTCCACACCCACCACAGGGGGGACCAATGCAGGGCATGGGCCGCGCCCCAGCCAGGAGAGCTCTAGGCTGGCAGACTTGGGTGGGTGGTGGGGGTGGCGGTGAGCAGTTGCAGCCGGGCCTGAGGGTCTGGAGGTTGGCTCAGGAGGTGGAGGTCTGTATGCTGGAGAGAAGAGGGGGCCGGCTGGCTCGCTGGCTGGCTGCCTGGTTGGGGATTCTGTCCAGAAGGGGGGGGGGGGGGGTGCCGGAGTGGCATCAGAGGGATGTCTGCCATCGCTGAGGTCAACAGTACTTCTGTGTTGGGGAAAAAACAAAAACAAAAAAGAGCAGAACAATCAGATCAGATGGTCAGACAATCAGATCTTTACTATGACACTGACAGAAACTGGCCAACATCCCTTCCTTTTAACTAGTCTTGACCAAAACAGACAGTCTGTAAGGTGTCTGTCAGAATGAAAGAAATGGAATGCCCTTGGCATTAAGACTTGCCAGAATCATCTAAATCAGATCACTAAGCCTAGTACCTGATGGCAAGGACACAATCAAGGACACAAACTTTTTATTTTTAATTCCAGATGCCTACTGAAGTCTGACCTTAAACCAGCAGTGTGGTTGCCACCTGACCTCTCTGCCATAGGTATGTCTGAACTACACTGGACTGCACTTTAATACATTGTCTAAATGCAATACTGTAATACTGATAATACTGTATTGATCATGACTTGCAGTTGTATTTTTACCTTCAAACACCTAGGGAATCACACAAATGTTTCTGAAGGACATAACTGTTGGAAATGTAATCCACTGTTATGACATCTTGATCACTTCTACAATAGGCTCTGCTACTTTCTAGACCTTGGCTCTATGCTGTCCACAGGTATGACTTCACTTTGCTTAACAAAGCAGTGCACAAAGACCCAGCAAAGTTCATCATGCCTCGAAGCCTCAAAGTTTACCAAGTGCAGAGGGGGGTGGAGTCAGCCCGGTGGGACAACTCAACCGCACTGAACTCATGATGAGTAATTCATCTCCCCAACTCCTAAAACTGCACTAATGGCCCGGCACACTGCTGAATTATTAAGCGCAGCTAGTTACTGCGAGACTGCGGAGGGATAAATCAGATGACTGGGATCCAGGCGATGGGGGTGATGAGGCTGGAGGGGAAGGATGGGATGGGATTGGGGGGGTTGGTAGGGGTCTGTGGCCATGCACTGAGCACGGAGGAGTGCTCGCTATGAAACCTGCCGCACCTTGGTTAAATATTCATAGTCCTTTATGAAGCTTAAAAGCCTGGCAGGCAACAATGATGCAAACCCATGCATGACTACACCAACTTTACAGAGACACAGTGTGTGTGTGCATGTGTTGAGAGAGAGAGAGAGAGTGAGTGAGTTAGAGAGAGAAAGAGAAAGTGAGAGAGAGAGAGGGAGAGAGAGTGAGAGAGAGAGGGCGGCAGAAGCGAGTGATTAAGAAATGGCCATACAACAGCTATAGATAAGACTCATGGTGAAACAGATCTATAGATGCAAACATTAAAGTAATGGGATGTTTAGGGAACATACCATTATGTCTCATAGCTAAAGTGGGCTGTAAAGAGTGTATGCACGAGCATGTAATGTGTGTGTTGAGAGTCCTTCCAACAACTAAAACGTGTTTTGTGAGTGTGTATATGTTTGTGTGTTTATGTGTGTCACATCAAAAGTCTGCCCTTTAAAATACTGCCCTCTGCGTTTACAAATCGGTCTAGCTCAGGCGCTAAGTGCACAGTGCTAATTACCTCACTACTTTGAGCTTCCCTCTCTCCCCCTCCATAACACAGGCTAATTGGGGTTAATTATTAAAGAGGGTCCACAAAGGGGGCAAAAACGTCTCGATCAAGTGTTCGTCCAGACACTTAAAGCCTTCTGGGCAGGTATGGCTCTCATAAGGAGTTAAGCACAGAGATGCAGGCCATAAATATGGGTGACAGTGAATCACAAACACACTTAAAGCAAGTCCTAGGTGTGACATAAACCAGGGGTGAAGGGGAGAGGGGTGCTGTGTGTTTGGGGAGAGCCAAGGTATGGGGCATCTGTTACAGCAGGGGTCATCTTACAAAAGAAGTGAACAACAGAAAAAAGAGAGAAAGAATATATATATATATATATATATATATATATATATATATATATATATATATATATATATATAGAGAGAGAGAGAGAGAGAGAGAGAGAGAGATAGAGAGGGGGGGGGAGAGAGAGAGAGAGAGAGTGAGCATCTTTCATTTGTTTTTCTTCATTTATGTTTGGGAGAAAAAAATGCTAGTGCATCAATGTGTCTGAGTTTTAACACAGGTTGACTACACATTTAACACTTTATTGATTTCCTTCAAAACCCAAAACAATAATGAACAGTAACAGTTACAATCTCTGTAATACAATGAGACTGTAAATATGCTCTAACCAACACAGGTTGACTTTAAATGAGAATTTAAAGTTAAGATTTTCAGTTTCATGAAGAAGTTGTCATTTTAAACAAAATCCAGTGTGTGTGTGTTTCTGGCCATTTCTGTCTGTCTCTCGCTCATCTGTTTCAAGGTTTTGTAAAAGTGATGCACATCTGGATGTGTGTGTTTGTGTTTGTTCAGAGACAATGGACATGATGTTCATCTGGCCATGTGTAAGCATTAGTGTGTGAGTGTGTGTGTTTCTCTCTCACCTGTTCGGAAAGCCATAGACGTGAGTGACTGTATGTGTGTGTGTGTGTTTCTCTCTCACCTGTTTGGAGGCCATAGACATGAGTGACTGTATGTGTGTGTGTGTGTGTTTCTCTCTCACCTGTTCGGAGGCCATGGACGTAAGTGATTGTGTGTGTGTGTGTGTGTGTGTGCTTCTCTCTCACCTGTTCGGAGGCCATGGACGTGAGTGATTGTGTGTGTGTGTGTGTATGTTTCTCTCTCACCTGTTCGGAGGCCATGGATGTGAGTGATTGTGTGTGTGTGTGTGTGTGTGTGTTTCTCTCTCACCTGTTCGGAGGCCATGGACATGAGTGATTGTGTGTGTGTGTGTGCGTGCGTGTGTGTGTTTCTCTCTCACCTGTTTGGAGGCCATGGACATGAGTGATTGTGTGTGTGTTTCTCTCTCACCTGTTCGGAGGCCATGGACGTGACGTTCATCTGACTGCTCATCTGGCCCATGCTGCCGGCATTGGTCGCCATGGAGACGTTGAGGTTCATGCCGTTACCGTTGTACATGTTGCCGTTGGACTGCTGGCCAAACTGTGGTGGAGACTGCTGGGGGAACATGCTGCAGAGAACACAGACGGAGGGAGAGAGGGAGAGAGGAAAGAGAGATGAGGAGAGGGAGAGGGGAAAGACGATATTTTATCGTCAACGGAACATTTATCATCTTAACACAAAGTATACCCAGCACATGAGCAACGAACAATCAAAACACACAAATTAACTCTTCAGCTCCTCGAGTATATTTGACAGCTATTTTGCTCCTGTTGTTACGGTAGGACAGTGAAGCGTGTCAGTAGGCGAGTTGGAGAGATGGGGTGGTATTGAGAAATGACCAAGGCTCATTTGAGAGCTGCCAAGTGTATATTCAGTCTAGAGTTTTTTGCAAAGGATCCTAGATGTATGTTTGACTCCAAAGTCTCTTCTAACAGCAGTTGCCTCGTGGGTTCTGCTCCAAATAACAACTGGCCTCATTCATCTTACGAATTTTCTTACATTTGTTCTTGAGGTCCCATTTTTCCAACATTTTCTGACAACAGAACAGGTGTAAATTCAGCCACCAATTATTCTATACAAACAAGTCACTGCTCAAAGATTTGAGTGCTCTTGAGTGTGCATAGATTTTGTTTTTACTAATGAACACATACCAGATACAAAACATTTGTTAATACAAAACCTTTCTAAACATAAAAACTGCCTAAATGGGAGTCAGAACAAATTTCTTTGTAATAACAGTTAGTGAATGAGGCCCATTCGATCCTGTCTAGCGTAATAGGCTGTGTGTACAACACCCTGAGAGGGGGTTTGAAACAATCTTTGAAAATGTTCCTCTGCATGCCCAGTTGTGTGGATGCGCCATCAAGGCTGACTCACTTGTTGCCTGTCATGTTGCCCTGTGGCCAGCCGTTCATGTCGGGCGAGGCCTGGAAGCTGGCGTTGCCCTGGGGCTGTTGCATCATGGGACTCTGAGCGTGGCCCATGCGAGGGGACATGAGGGGGCTCTGGGGGGTGGTGGCTCCTCCAAAACCACCCTCAGGCTGCTGACTCATACCTGCGCATGCACACACGCACACACACACACAAAAACTCTGTGAGACAGCTGAGAAGGCTGCATAAACCAATGCACACGCGGATGAGAATAAGCTACTAGGCCAACTACACAGACAGGCACAATGCATTAGTTACATACAAACAAATAATACAAACACTCTGGTGTAAGAAGAACAGGTTAACAAATACACCACAATCTCTCCCACAGAAAGTTATGACACATAAAAAGCATTGGATTAACAACTCTACTGTGATTATGATCACAAGATGAATTATGTAAATGTGAATAGATTTCTGCTACGTTAAACTATGGATACTATACTAATTAGTTACTAAAAATGTGTAAAATACATATATATTTTTTAATAGAGGTGATTAATATGATAGTCTTTAAAGTTGATTTCTCATAATTTGCTTAGAGGCCTGCAGTGCATGCTGGGAACTCCTTAGAGAGACACCCTTACCCATGAGCACCATTTCACCCTGAATGGAAGCAGGGAGAGTTAGGGGGTGGGGGATAGGGGGGAATTCAGGCCAGTTTGGGGCCCTATATCCACACCACAGAGACAGCTCCTACTATCAGGGGTAGAGGTTGGAGGAGGGGTTGGTGGGTGGGTTACCGGCAAGTTAGTCAGTCATTTCAATAATCTACACATGCAAGTTAGAATTAGTGGTGGGGCAAGAAGAGAAGGGAGGGGAGGGGAGGGGAGGTGAGGGGTGAGGTCGGGAGAAGGAAGGAAGGGAGTGTGAATGTGCTCATGTTAAGTTGGATGTGTGTGTGTGTGTGTGTGTGTATGTATGTATATACATACATATGTTCAAGTGCATAGGTGCGTGTGCATGTGTGTGGTGTGTGAGATTGGGGTGGGGTGGGGGTTGGGGTTAGGTCAGGTCTGGGTCACCATGAGATCAGGGTTTTATTGGGGGGACCGGCATCGGATCAGAATCAGCTCCACATCCACTGAGCAGCATGGGCAGGCGGCCGGATTAGTGGCGTCAGCGAGAACACACACGCAAGACATAGATGAGCACAGATGAGGCAGCCACATCACAGCGGTCACCAGCAGCTCTGATCTCCCCCAGGATTCACCAATCAGAAAGCACCTCTGATCAATCAACATAATATTAGCTAAATTGGAACAATTAATTGAATAGTTTGGAATAAATACAAATGAAATCACTGATGATTGATTGCTATTACCATATCAACAGAGATTAGGTCATGTCAATATATGTTCATAAAGGTCTATGAATCTATAAAATTCTGAGTGAAAAGTTAACTTGGTCAGTCCAGTGTATTAATTTCTACAATGCACATGAAACTATGCAACTTCCATCTACTTGTGTACTTCTGCTGCCCCCTACTGGGCAGTAGTGAAGCTGAGTGACATGCTACTACTGTACTACAGGTACACTTATGAAAGCGCTCAAAGTATTCAAGTGTACTCTACTGTCCTATCCTATATCTCTATTTATTACACATATAAGACTCCATACATGCACTAAACCACACAGCCTATAATAAGTACAACAGTGAGGCACAAATATTTTCTGTAGTTAAAGTTGTTACTGCTGTTGTGAGCAAATACACAGTTAGGTTGAGACACTGTGCACCAAGAGAACTGGGGGAGTTTGTAGTTGAGGTGAGTGCCATAGGACAGAGAGAGAGAGAGAGAGAGAGAGAGGGAGAGGGAGAGGGAGAGAGAGAGAGAGAGGGAGAGGTAAGAAAACTTGGTACAAGACAGAAGGCTGAGTTTTTAAGTAAATAGACAGAAAAATGGAGACAGAAGGATACAAAGAGAAAAAAATGAGAAACAAATGTAAAGTAGTAATGATAGAGAAAGAGATGAGAGATTGAGAGAAAGAAAGAGATGAGAGAAAGAAAGAGCTGAGAGAAAGTGTCAGAGGGACAAGGGACAGAGTCAGAGTAACCTCCCTAACCCTGAGCACTCAAACTTAACTGGCATGAATCAGCCAATCATGAAGTCGATTCAGGCCAGGTAAGTCTTTGGGGGTTCAGGGCTTAAGGGGGGGGGCATTGAAATTCAGCTCCTTAGAGAGAGAGTCAGTCAGAGAGAGAGGGAGTCAGAGAGAGAGAGAGAGAGAGAGAGAGTGTGTCAGAGAGAGAGAGGGCAGGCAGTACCTGAGCTGGGAAACTGAAAGGCACTGTGCTGCATTTGGGGGCTCATAACACCCCCAAACTGTCCGCCCATGTTTCCCATCATTCCCTGGTTAGCCAGACCCATCTGGGAGCCATGCAAGGAGCTGTGGGCGAGGAGCTGGGGGGCCGGCGGAGGGGGGGGGAGGTTGGGGGAGACCGGGGAGAAGGGGCTGGTGCACGTGGGTGGAGAGGCCAGGCCGGTACCGTAGCTGGGCGGGTAGGGGAACTGCTGGGGGCTGGCCTGGGGCATCCGCGCGTTGCCCAGGGCCCCGGGCAGGCTGCCGGCGGCAGCGGCCATGTTGGGTGGTAGGTTGAGGCCCTGGGCTCTCATGGCTAGGCGCTGCTGCTGCTGCTGTTGCTGCTGTTGCTGCTGGACCTGCTGCTGTTGCTGCTGGACCTGCTGCTGTTGCTGCTGCTGCTGGACTTGCTGCTGCCGCTGACGCAGGTGGTTACTCAGCATCTCACGCTGCCGCTGGGCCAGCATCTGAGCATTGATGGTCCCCTATGGAGGACATACACACACACACACGCGCGCACACACACACACAGAGGACAAAAGGTCCGCACACAGACAGACACAGACACACCTTAATTTCATAAAGCTACTAAAAAACATAAAATTTACTTTGGCCTCTTTCTTATTCACTAAAGTGTTTCCCTTGTTGTCACTTAGGAATGTACTGACCAGTCATAGGAATGTACTGACCAGTCATAGTACAACATACTGATCTTTAAAACACACCTTCCGTGAGCGCCTGAAAACCTGTGACAGCTGTGAAATATTACTAAAACGCATGCAGCTATGTTGACAGGTGACTTTCCATTAATCACTGGTAATCGGTTTCATCAGGGGGTTTGACGTGAAGAATGCTTTCATAACCGAAATGGCTTCTGCTGACTTCACATATGGATGAAGCAGAGAGTTGCTTAAAAAAACGTGACCTTGGTTTGGTTGCAAATGGTTGAAAATTCTCCCCATTGGTTGAAAATTCTCCCCATTCCAAAGTGGGAGATGACAGAAAAAGTTTGAGAACTACTGTCATCACACAGAGTGGGAATGAACACGTTCTAAACCAGAAAGTTGTCCTCTGTGGTGAGGAGCTTGACTGGATAGTCTGCAGAATGACTTTGTTAGGGCTAAGAGACAACAGCGCTATGTTTGTTTCCCTATTGCACCTGTCTGGTGCAGGTGTCCATGTGGAGAGACATCAAGGTGTGTCATTAACCACAGAGAACAGTAAAAAAGCAAAACAATAAATCAGAATCCACGCACGATAAGACTTGAGGACAAGCTCTCAATGTAAACTGCTAAATTAAAATGAAAAGTAATCGTAAAAAAAGTAAATTAAAGTACCTGACAGTTTGCTATATTAGTCATCAGCAAGTCAATAAATCAAACTGCTGTCTATGAAGCCCAGGGAATGTGATCACTAACCTGATTGGGTACATTGGGTCTGAGAGGTAGGTTCATGTTCGACACTCCAGCCATTTGGCTCAGCACTGGCTGACGATTCTGTAAGGAAAAAATAAACAGGTAATAAATAAACAAATGAACAAACAAAACAAAGTCTTTATCATTTCTCTCAACTGATGGAAGGTGTCATAAAGGAAATCAAAAAGATGTTCTATTTTTTTCAGCCATTCATAAAATTGTGTAATCTTCTGACGGGGGTAATGGGGACAGCCATCCTTAATAAGGTCATTGTGCACTTCCCCGAATAGTCAGCAGGTGGCAGCACTGTCAGAGTGCGCATAGATACACACACACACACACACACACACACACACACACACACACACTGTACACCCTCTAGCCAGCCCCAGTCTCTTCACTGAACTTTGAAACATACCGGCTGTCTGTGACATGTCTGTCCATTTCACAATGTCAGCACGACCCAAAAGCGAAAAGGAATCGATTGGCAAAAGGAACACAACGTGTGGCAGCAGAGAGAATGAGTGAGCACAGCACAGCACAACACAGCACAGCACAGTACTGCCTGCTCATCACGGCTATGTGGTTGGTGGCTGCCATCTTGGGACTTGGCGCCCGAGGCAAGGCGGCGATGTCATAATATAAGCCATGGTGTGAATGCTTGGGGATCAGCTGTGAATGTTGTGAACAGGCAGTGGTGGAGGGCAGAGAAGAGGAGAGGAGAGGGGAGGAGAGGGGTGCTAGTGAGGCGGAGGGAGACTGCGGACAGGGGGACGGCGGCTTGCTGGCTGCACCGGCAACGGCACGGCTCAGCCATGGGATTTTGCGCAGAGCCAGACCCCCCGGAGGCAGGGAATATAAAACAATATTTATCAAAGTACCAAGGCCTCAAACAGCGAATGAACTAAAGAAAGAGAGAGCGCAAGAGAGAGAGAGAGAGAGAGAGAGAGAGAGAGAGAGAGAGAGAGAGAGAGAGAGAGAGAGAGAGAGACAGAATAGACAGGGGGAGTGAGAGAGACGAGAGAAACCACAGGGCAAGTTTCAGATTTCACATTCTCGTGCTATCAAGGTAATAAAGATTTTTTTTTTCTTTTTAATTCACTTTCCAAAACAGCAAAAGGCTTTACTTATAGTTGGAGGATTTATAATTAGCACCTAATAACAACTGAATGTGCTAAATTTACATTTACATTTATACATTTAGCAGACACTTTTATCCAAAGCGACTTGTCAACTACAAATTATGTCAGGGTCAGTCTCCCCTAGAGCAACTTGGGGTTAAGTGCCTTGCTCAGGGGCACAATGGTGGCTGCTGAGATTCGAACCCACAACTTTTCAGGTTACTTGCACACTAGCCAGGTTCCTTAACTGCTACACTACCAACGCCCATGACGATCATAGATGATCAACACCTTAAAAATGTTTACTTTATGGACTTTATGCTTATTATTTATTTTTTGTGGACTTTATGCTTATTATTTTATCTTTTCTTGACACATTTCAAAGCCTACATATGTACTCTAAATCAAATTTGCTGGGACTCCTCATTGAATAACATAGCCTAAGGACAGTGTCTCAAAGTGTAGTCCATTGGTTACTGGTGGTCCACAAGCTATGGTTTGTGAGCAGTTATGGTGATCTACCTTATTTTATATGTGTTTTTGTCAATACTGACCAAACTCAAACTTGTAAATTCAAATGTAAATACATATATATTTAAATCCAAACAGTATGATTTGAATTGTCTATTCAGAAGTCCTAACAGACTTCAATAAACAGACAGTTTTGTTACAGTCTACATAGCTACACTAGTTTATACTTAATTTAGTGTGATCTTTTGAAAGAATGAGACATTTGATAAGCTTACTATTATAAGGTATAAACGTAACAAATTGTCAATACAGAGTTAGATAAAAGAAAATGAAAACACAACTACACCCAAGATGTGAAGACTTCATTCTAATGGTTCAGTGAGCACTGTGTACCGTGCTGAAGTAAGACGATTTTATCTTTGATATTTATGAGCGGTTTGATTTTGGTCAAGCGATCCTTGGTCTGAAAAACTGCCATAGGACAACAGTTTCTACAATAACTTTTACGTTATGTCTGTGTGCATATCACCATGCAGGGCGTATCCAAGCATGTCTTTATGTGTAAGTGCTTTATATATATATATAAACTAATATTTATATAAGCACATGCAAAAAGTATACACCTGCATGCAGGGTATAAAATTTACTTTTTGACCTACATGCCAATGTAAACAAAGGCATTTTAATACACCCTAAATCAAATTAATTTATTTCATAGCAGATAATGGCTATTGCTATTATCTAACACAGTTTACACAGCATATTTTCTGTAGTCCCATGTTTACATAGCCTGTCACCTGCACTGTTTTAACAGGCTCAAGTTCATAACAGGTGACAAAATAGCCTACAGTTTTCTAACTTACACAGCCTACATTACAATACACACAAGAGCTTTGCTTGTGAATAAGGTTGTAGGACATGTTCTTTCGTTTAATGTGTTTATTGCTGATGCTGGCAAGTTTGCTTAATTGGGGTACTTTTAAATATCATGTTTGGGTTTTCCTGATGAAAGTCATCTGACTTGAATAGCAATGGGAATAGCCATAACAGACGTTGTCAATCATTTGCAACAGATTCCTTAAACACACATTTCCCGTCTCGCTTGTGGTCCAAAACTGACGACTCTCACAAGAAAGAAGTGAGGGCTTGTTCAAAAAGTAGATAGATTTGTCACTAGATGCTTATTCTAAAAAAAAATGCTGCTAGTTCTAATGACCAGCTGAGTGCATGCAGCCTTAGCAGATAACTTGATACATTTCTGAATGTTGAATGACAGTAAACTGCTCATAACAACTTTGATAAAGATCTTGATGTGGACCTGCTGTAGCTGCAGGCTGTGTTTATTTCACCATCAATGGTCTTAATGATGAAAGTCATTTATAAAGCAGTCCTGTGCCTGCTGGGCCTACAGTGGGTACTGCAGCTGTATGCAAAAGCATGATGTGTTTGTGTGTTTTTATACTTGCTGGGCCTGAGTGCTCTAACTACAGATGTGTATGTATGTGTGTACATGCGCACATTCGTTCCTACCTGCTGGGCCTGTAGTCGGTGCTGCAGCTGCAGACGGAGCTGGTTGGGTTGGTTGGGCACCACGCCGGGTGGCCGCAGGCCGGGCCGCTGCATGCGCAGCTGGATGGGGTAGCCAGGCCGCTGGCCCATCGGCAGGCCGTGGAAGCCAGCGGCGGCCGCAGCAGGGTCCTGGAGAGGCCCGTAGCCACCCTGTGCCATGTGGCCCGACGGAGGGCCATACTGCTGGGGCGGGTAGACCGGCAGCTTCTGGTCCAGCAGCATGCTGGGGTCCTGGCCAGGGAACTGCTCTGGTTCCATAGCCTGACTCTGATGGGCAAAACACACACACATACATGTGTATTAGGAAAGACATTAACACACACATGCACAGAAACATCTGATACACACGTTAGAGAAGACATTAAAAGACACAAACGTGCAAACACACATGGTGTAAAAGATACACAAAGATTAAAATATACACATGCACACAGAATCATCTCTCTCTCACTCACACACAAATAAATCTGCCCCCCCCCCCCACACACACTGTTACTGCAACAAGAAAGCCTGAGGGACATACTGTACCTTCCGTATACGTTCACAGTGTGTGTAATTAATAGCATTATGTTACTGCCTCGAGTCCCTTCATTCCCTCACACATACTGTACACTCACACACACACACACTCTCTCTCTCTCACACACACACAATAAATGCTATTGTTTTGGTTCACACTGGCTGAGTGAGACACACCAGACATTTCAAATGGGGAAAAAAAAAAAAAAAAGAGCTATTTATGCGTTTTCCAGGTCAAACCCAAAATAGCATTTCAATCAAATCTGGTGTGTGTGTGTGTGTGTGAATGATGGCGTGTGCTTTGGAGAGCATGGCTTTGTGGTGTTGTAGCGAGGGGCTAACACAGTAGCGGTGGTGGCTGTAGCAGCACTTGTGCTTGTGCTGGCCACCGCCCCAGGGCTGCTCCCCAGCAGCCGCCCTTATGAGCCGTTATGCAAGTTGTTATGTAACGCTGCTCCGCCAGACCCTCGCGCTCAGCGCAAAAAAAACACACACACACACACACACACACACAGATGCACACACACGCATGCGCGCGCACACATGCACACAAGCACACACACACGGGCGGACCTGCACACGCATACACAGGTGGCAAAGATTCAAGGGTGGGGTGGGCAAACGGAGAGGGAGGGAGAGAGGGAGAGAGACAGAGAGATAGATAGAGAGAGAGAGAGAGAGAGAGAGACAGGGAGAACGGTCAAAGAGAGACTGGGGAGAGAAGCAGGAGGAGGGAAGAGAACAACGGAGAGGGAGGGAGAGAGAGGGAGACGGGGAGAACGGTCAAAGAGAGACTGTCGAGAGAAGGAGGAGGGGGGAAGATAAAAAGGAGAGAGAAGGAGAGGGAAGTTGAGGGAGTAAAACCAAACACAAACACAAACACACACACACACACACACACACACACAACATAGGTGGCAGAGAGTCAGGGAGTAGGGTGTGTAGGTAGAGGGAGTAAAACCAAACACAGTGATCAGCATTTCGGATCAGCTGAGTGAAAATGGAAAGAAAAAAAAAAAACAAGAAAGAAAGAGATTCAGTGGAAGAAAAAAGAAAGATGGCTGTGATCAGCAAGTCAGCTAGAGAGCAAAGCGAGAGTGAGAGTGAAACAGAAGCCACTGAAGCTACAACAAAGAGGGAAGAATGACGGGCTGAGAGAGACAAGTGGGAGACACGGAGCTGAGAAGAGAGAGAGAGAGAAAGGACCTGCGACACAAGTGAACACAGGAAGAGACTAGACACGCACGCACACACGCACACACACACACACACATGCACATGCACACGCACACAGTCTGTGTGGTAGTCTATGTGCATATAGAAATTCTGAGATTCATGCAGATAAATGACCGGAGATGCCGTCTTTCCTCTTAGACTGTTTTTCAGTAAATATTGTGTATTTACACCAAGAAAGCTTGTTTTTATTCGGCCATGACAGTTTATGCATGAGAGAGAGAGAGGGGGGAATGGATTGTTTTGGCTATTAAAAACAAACGTCATCATTTTGGCAAAGGCCCTTTTCAATAGTATTTAACTGAATGGAGAGAGAGGAAAGTGAGTGATAGAGAAATAAGAGGGGCGAGGAGGGGCAAAGAATGAAGACAGCCAGATGGCGTGAGAAGAACAAGAAGAGAAAATTGTGTGAGTAAGCGTGAGAGAGAGGGAGAGAGAGTGAGAGAGAAGGAGAAAGAGAGAGATCAAGCAGGTGAAGACTGGGTCTGCCCTCACCTGTCCTACCAATGCAGGGATGCCGAGAGCCTTGTCGATCTCATCCAGGCAGTCTGCGTCCTTGAGCACGCTGTACAGCTGATTGAGCAGGGCCCCCTCGTCCGTAGCAGCATCTCCCGGACCACACAACACATCCTCCTGGGGGCCACCGAACACAGACCTACACACACACACAAACACACACACACACACACACACAATATTTGTATTCAAATAATGCACAGGTGTAGCACACATCCCTCCCTCACTCTGCTGATTGTGAAGAGCCTTCTGAAGGTTCTCTGGTGGCGATTCTACATACCTGTTCTGCTGGCTGAAGGGCACCTGGTCTATGGGCAGCATGCTGTCGGGCCAAGGGGCCGTCTGGTTGGGTGGCACCTGCTGCTGGGAGAACTGCCGCACCACCATGCTCATATCCATGTTTGTTTGTGCTGCACAAACAAACAAACAACCAAAATGTTAACAAGAGTGTTCTGTAAACACACATGTACATAACAAAGTGTTATATATGGGACTTTTAACTACTGTACATATAGAGAAGAGAGGAAAGGAACAAGATATATATGTATATACATACACACACACATACTTATATATAGTCTCATCAAGATCAAGAGAGAGAAAGAGAGAGAGAGAAAGAGAGGGAAGAAAAAATATGACTGGACTAAAATGATGGAGGATAAAGAAAAGAATAGCAAAAAAAAAAAGAGAGAGAGAGAGAGAGAGACTCCAGAAAGACAGAAAGACCAGGGTGGTATACTATGAAGCCAGGTTACTGGCTAAACGGGGTAACTTCTGGAGTAACTGCTGATTGAAAAACAACATGTCACTTCAGAAACAACTGATGCTCAACGGAGGGTTCTTTTAGAGATCAGTGGTAACTCCCAGAGCTACCCAGGTTAACCAGTAACTTCACTTAGTAGTACAGGCCCTTGGCTAGACTGAAAACAGGAGGACGATGGAGGACGGAGATGGAAGAGAGAGAAGGCAGTTGATGCGAAGGCTCACCCCCGGGCATCATTTGGGCCTGCTGCAGCATCTGCCTAGGTCCTGGCTGATTGTTGGGCCTCATGGATCCCCCACGCACGTGCAGCGCCCCCTGCTGGAGACCCTGGGCCACGGACGCCGGGCCGGGGGCCGAGCTGCTGACAGCGGGACCGTGGGAGCCCCAGGGCTCCTGTTGCAGGCCCGCCCCACGGGGACTGTTAGCCCCAATCACTCCTGACACAGAGACAAAGAAATATATCAGACACAAAAATCATAATCAATATCTATATGGCACCAGAAAAAGAAATAATATCATTATTAATATTATCCTGTTTAAAGTTAAATAAAGGTACTTTATTTGAAGGGATCTTCACAAGAGTGACACAAGCCTGTTATTAACATGACATGAAATTATGTTGTAATGTTGTCATTAATGTTTGATATGCGTCATGTCATGGTTATAACAGGCTCATGTCACCCATATGTAGACCCCTTCAAATAAAGCGTTACAAGTTCTAATATCTTTTAATATACCATCAAGCACACTAATTCATATAATATTAATACAAAAGCGTGTCTGAATTTGGCCCAAGCTCCACCTTAGACAGACTGTAACAGAGAGAAAAGTGCTGTTCTGTATGTAGACTGGAGAGCAGGTAAATGGCACAGGTAATGGCAACACAAGACAAAATCAGAATCTCTACAATGAAAGCAAAAGTAAACATCCCATTTCCCCTCTATGCCGAGATGTCCTGTCTGTCTGGTGTTTGTCATATTACAACTGGATGGAGGAACTATAATCATTGTGATGGAATTCTTTGTGTTTGTGTGTGTGTGTGTGTGTGTGTGTGTGCGCGCGCGTGTCCGCAACTCCCTGAGTCTAATCACACCTGAAAGAGACAAACCCCTTTTCATGCCATTAAGACTTCAAAGGACCTTAAGTAGTTTCATTTACGATTATGGAGAAACTGACTTCGGGCATGATGGGAAGAAAAAAAAAACATTTCTATGTTCAACCATGAGGGAGAATACAGCTTGAGCTTGCGGTCAATGTAATAAAGTAAGAACTTGTGTAAAAACGGTCAAGTTCACACACATCGTCAGTCTATGAATGACGGTGAGTTTCCTTCGCAAGGTTGTGACTCATGTGCAATGTACATCTACCACATCTCTTACACACACACACACACACACACACACACACACACCAGAGTGCACACACAGTACATGTGTGCAGACTTGCATAGTATACATATGTGTATACACACACACAAACCCACCTCATGAAAATGCAAAAAAGTTACATATGTACACACACTGACACACACACAGGCTAAGACTTACAGATATTTACATGCAAGCAAGCTTACACATGCAAGAAGTCTCTCTCTCTCTCACTCACTCACTCTCTCTCTCTCACACACACACACACATGTGGTCAGATACACAGACAGCTCCACATTCACAATGAGTCCTAATGAGTGGCTAGATCTTCAGTAACCATACAGCAATTGGTATCAGTGGCAAACATCTGTCATTCACCGTTTCTCTTAAGGCCTCAGTACTCACATCCTTACTATGCAAGTCATGTGTTATGTAACACATGCAACACATATTTGCAATACTTGCTGTTGTGAATCGGCTGTCTCAGTAATGCCAAGTTGCCAATGAATGAATCCCAACACCTCCCAACCCCCAAATTACAGACTCTGAACCCCTAAGAACTTAACTGCCATTAATCAGTCAACCATTAAGTAAGGGATAACAGCCGACGAGGTGACCAGTTCGATGGAAATAATGTCACCCTCAAGGCCAGTTATCCTGCTTATCTCACGTTTGTATTTAGGATACAATTTTATCTATAACTTTCTTCATATTTAGGAATCAGAAAATAACCTATTATAGCTACCGTTAAGAGGGGAAAGTACAGCGTGAAATACTTTACTACGAAGTGCACTGGTATGGACTCATCAGTGAATCAGAAAAGAGAATCCCATTGTTAAGGTAGATAAGTCAGTTTAATTCAATCCAATTACATCTTTTAAGGTTTAGAGGTTAGGATTTAGGGGCAACACTGGGATTAATGTGATGAGTGAGTGAGTAAGTGAGTGACGGAGAGAGGGAGAGAGAGAGGGAAAGAGTTAGGGAGGGAGGAAAAGAGGGAGGGAAGTAAAAGAGTGAGGGAGGGAGAGAGTGCATTAGCTGTATTAGGGCCTGAGACTTACCTGGGTTAACCATGCCGGGCTGGTTGCCCATGACCCTGTGATTTCCCATCATGCCTTGCTGCTGCTGCTGCATTATGTTGTATGGGCTGCTGTTCCTCATGAGGGGGAATTGGCCAGGGGAGCCTTTGGTGGCCATGTTCATGTCCAGGGACACGCTCCTGGCTGGGGGGGCTCTGCCCGGCTGACCCGGCCTAAGGCCACCAAAGTCTACAGGGAAGAAGAAAGATAGAGAAGTAGAAATATTTCATTAATCATGTGGGGAAACTGAGGGAGGAAGGAAGTAGAGGGGGAGAGAGACAGACACAGAGACAGAGACAGAGACAGGGAGAGGGAGAGGGAGAGGGGAAATCTTAAAGTTCTATTGTACTGGATAAGCTACACTGTCCATGTTGTATTGTCTTAGTAAGATTGTCATAATTGCCAAGTGCAATTACAAACAAACAAACAAACAAGCAAACAGATGTCTGATTCTCTATACTCCAATTAAAGAAGGTAAACTGGAATATTCTGTATTCTGATAATAATCCAATGACCAACACTTGTTTCGACTGACTGGTAACAATGACTAGGTGAATAGGTTTCGCTATCAATGAATAGGTTTCACTATAATTTCAATGTTATTCTGGTTTGGACTCTACTTCTACTCTGATTCTTATCAATGACTCATTTTGGTAACAAAAACATCTTAACCCTGAACATTGACAACCAGCTCTCTATATGTGAAAAACATTCTCTGCCTATCCTCCGCCTTGCCCTGCATTGCAATCCCTTCTTTACATTTTGACTCAGACAATGAGATGATCATGGTCCACACAAACACACACACACACCACCCTCGAGGAGCATGGAGGAGATGGATTAGGCCATCAACCAGGCCTCATACAAAGCTGCTCTTTTACCAGAGCATTATGTAACACACACACACAAAATGATTGGTTTATTGTGAGGGTCAGGGGAGGTGTGGCAGGGGGAGACCTAATTTCCTTTCCCTGGGTGTGTGTGTGTGTTTGTGTGTACATGCATGTGTTTTGGTGCTGTCTGTATTTTGACTGTGCGTACATACTACATGTGCTTGTGTCTTTACTAGTCCTGTTTCTGCAGCTCAGCTGGTTCAGTGACTTAAAGTCAACAGGTACAATAAGTATATCTATCTGTGAGGTACTCACTGCCTTGGCCCATGGGGGGGAAGCCCTTCTGCTGCTGGTTGGGGCCCATGGCAGTGCCGGGGTCCTGGCTCATCTGCAGGATGTCGTTGATGATTGACTGTTTGTCCATGGTGGCCGGCACCGAGCCGGGCCTTGCCTCACCGAAAAGACCCGGCTGGCTGTTCTGAAGGTCATCCAGGATGTCGTCCAGCTCACTTGACTGACAAACACACACACACAGGGATAGAGAGAAAACAAAAAAAGACTTAATTCATAATTTCCTTGAGTGTGACTCATGACCATTTCATTGCATGACATCGGGGCACTTTCACAGTCTTAACCACAGGTCCAGCCAAAGGTCACAGCATGAGTGGGGGAGATGTGCTGTAGTACTCAACACAGGTGCATGAGAGAGAGAGAGAGAGAGACAGAGAGAGAGACAGAGAGAGAGAGAGAGAGTGAGTGTGAGTGTGAGTGTGAGTGTGAGTGTGAGTGAGTGAGTGAGTGAGTGCTGTTGAAACACTAAACACAATGTGAGGAATGAAGAAAATGTGCTGTTTAAAGTTTTAATTTAGCAAAAGTGTGAGCGGCCTAACGGAGCTTCTGATATTTCCAGCTAATTCAGCTATTTACCAACAGATCAGCATTCTGATGGATTTACCTTCACTAACGACAGCTACAACTGCATCTGACTTGGGGATCAACACTGAAGACCGACTACCTTTCTCTGCATTTGGAACCCCAGCCAAATAGTAATGCCAGCTAAAGCTGAAAGATCAATATTTCCCTCCCACATCATGGCAGCAAACACTTGTTAGCATTGCTAGGTTGTCTATATGCAGATAACTGTAGATTATTTAAATACACTTTTGGGATCAAAACACAGGCAATATGACCACTTTAAATTGTTAATTATAAACAATAATGTTTAATGCTTTTATTGTACATGGCTTTGGACAGAAACATCTGCCATCACCATAATCACCACAATAGCCATAACCATAACCATACATAGAGAAAAGAGAGAGCGAGTGAGTGAAGAGAAGAAAGGAGTGAGTAAGTGAAGAAAAGAGAGTAGTGAGTGAGTGAGTGAGTGAGTAATGACAGGAAAGGAGTGAACAAGTGAAGAGAAGAAAAGAGAGAGTGAGTGAGTGAGGAGAAGGAAAGAAGGAGTGAGGGAGGGAGGGAGAGAGAGAGAGGGAGAGAGAGAGAGTTGAGTGAGTGAGAAGAAGTGAGTGAAGGGAAAGAAGGTGTGTGGTGATGCACTCTGTGGTGAGCTGGTGAATCTGGGGCAGGCTTGACGTCAATTAAAGCAGCCAATTCAAATACTAGTAGTCTTTGCCACAGATCAGCTGCCTGACTCCACACACACACACCTCTCCATCCCTGGAACACATGCTACAAAGTCTGGCGTCCGCCTGACTTTCATGCACAGCATGTATTTTTAATGACGTGTGCTTACACTGCACTCAGCCACTGGTGGTGAGCCGACGCCGACACACACACAAACACACACACACACACACTCTCTTAACAAGCTGGGGCTGGAAACAGCAGGGGGTTACTTGTTTGGTTTTTCTTTAATGGCGGAACCAAAAAAAAAAAAAAACATTCTGGACTTTGCTTCTAGCAAAACTTCTTCTGTGATCTTGTGCTAAGGTTGATAAAGAAAGCAAGAGATAACACACAGGAACACACACACACAGCTGTGTGTTCTTCCAAAAAAAAAAAAAAGTAACCTTCAGTGTGAGAAGTACGGCAACCAATGTGACTCAACTAGCACCATCAAAACAACCCCAAACAAAGCTAGGCCAAATGGCTTTATAATGCACAGTGACGCTACCACAACATGAGCAAACATTTGCTGCAGTGTGTATACATCCTACTGAGAGAGGGAGGGAGAGAGGGAGGGAGAGAGAGAGAGAGAGAGAGAGAGAGAGAGAGAGCAAGCGAGGCAGTGTGAAAAAGGAATATAGAATGTGTGTGTGTATATTATGAAGACAGAGAGTAATTGAGACTGCGTATGTATGTGTATATGAGTTTTAGTTTAACAGAGAACAGACACCAAGAGTAATGGCGTGCACATGCTTGTGCGTGTGTGTTTCACTTTCTCAGAGACAGGGAAGGAGGGAGGGAGGGAGCGAATGAGCACATATGGAGCTGCCTGTTCCGCTAAACGGACAGCAGGGGGCAGAGCGACAGACGTCTCTATTAAGTCGAACGTCAGCCTCCTCGCTAAGGCAACCCAACAGCATGGCGCCATGCAACATTCATGAGCACACTTCTAAATGGGACATTTTCTCCTCGCAGCACGCCGGAAAGGAGGCTGGGAGCCCCGATCACATTAACACACACACACACACACTCACCAAGGACAGAACCAGCTTGCTAGACACACACACACACACACAAACACACACACACACACACGCTCACAGACCTTAACGACTAACTAACGAGTATGCAAAGAAGTAGACTACTTAATTAGACAACTTAATGAGTAGGAAAGCCTGTGTTGACCTGTGGGCTGTCGGCCGGTGTGTGAGGGTAGTATAGCCAGTGTGGGTGCCCAAGTAGGTGCCCACACGCATGGTGTATCAGTGCGCTGTTGGAGGCCTTGGAGGAGAATGGATGCTAAATAATGCTGTGGTATGACAACAAAAGTGCAAGCAGGTATTTGCTTCCGGATAGATCATGGCCTGGCTATAATGGCCTGTGTGTGTGTGTGTGTGTGTGTGGGGGGGGGGGGGTCTGTCTCTTTCACAAATGCGCATATGTGCGCGTGCAGACACCCAAAACAAACACACACAAAAACAGATAAAAGGGCTTTATAAAGGTGTGGGCCGAGAGAGAGAGAGAGAAAGAGAGAGAGAGAGAGAGCCTAATGAGGTCACTCATGGTGGAAGGATCCGGAACACTTGGACTAACTGGCAGGCTGTCACCACTCCCTGTCTGGGTATCTCTCTTTTTCGCTCTCTCTCTCATTCCCCCTCCCTTCCTCATTCGCTCGCTCTCTCCTTCCCAGCCTCGTTCTCTTCCTGCCCTTTGCCATGGAGACAAGCTGTTGATTATTTACAACCCTAATCAGTCAATGTCTCTCTCCATTTCTTTCACACATTTTTGCTCTCTGCCCACAAAATCTCTCTCTTATTCCTCTCCATTTAGTCAGACAGACACACTTTATTTTTCCTCTCTTGCTATTCATCGCTTTCCTTTTGCTTTAGTGCTGCATGGGACTCTGCTCAACCCATCTTGTGTCACTAATCAGGTGTGTGTGTGTGTGTGTACGCCTTCAACAATACATTCACATGTAAACCATCAAACACCCCACGCCATAAATCTCACCCATAAGCTGCATGGCCCCCATCCAGCCCTGCCTCTGGCTTGCTTCCTCCTGCAATTGCCGGTAGTGGGACAGATGTGGGCCAGTTCTGGCCCGCATTCAACCCAGACTTCCCATCCTACACTGTGTCTGCTCTATTCTTCTCTATTAAGCTGCTGCTGTGTTAGACGCTGACGATGATGACGTGGGAGAAAAAGATCCTCCGTGTGTTAGTGGATGTGTATTCCAAGTGCGTGTATTTGACTGTGGGTGTGTGTGTGTGTGTGGGCATGCCTGCAGGAATATTTCTGTCTGCTTGTACACAGGTCTGTGTACATTTCCCCTGAGTGTGTACGTGCATGAAAGCATGTCTGAGTATATCTGTTCATCTGTATATTTGTGTGTGTGTGTGTGTGTGTGTGTGTGTGTGAGTCCATGTCTTGTGTGTGTGTATGTATGCATGCATGTGTGTGTGTGGCTTGCATGTGTGTTTGTATGTGAGGTCACAGTTCATTTAACTGTGTGGTGTGTGTCTCCTGTTTGTTTAGTCATTTCTCCCTCTAAGGCCACTGAGGCAGAGAGCCTCATTTACTGAACCAATCATGAAGCTCTTGCTGCCAGCCAGCCTCATCAAGCCCATTACAGCACACCGCAGGTGAACCACACACACACACACACACACACACACACACACACACAGATAGACAGACACAATTTCTGTCCATGTTACAATTCTCTGTGTGCATGTGTTCTCATGACTATGAGCCCTGTTCTCATGACTATTCTCATGACTATGATGGTGGTTAGATTTCTCCAAGAATGAAATAAGGTGCTGATTCGACAAACCCCTGTGGGTCAAGGCACACCCTATTGTGTATGTACACACACACACACACACACACACACACACACACACACACACACACACACACACACACATTCCCTAACCATCATGTATGCAGCCACAGCTGGCCTGCTGCACACATGCTACTCACATACACCAACTGCATTAACACGTGCTCACCGCACATAAACAAGTCCACCACACACACACACACACACACACACACACACACACACACACACACACACACACAGCGGCAGCGGGGCCAGGTTGGCAGTCAAACAGCCCTGCTCTGATTTCCTATTCAGCTCTGCAAAAGTCATCAATAATTCATCTATTAAAAGAAAAAAACAGAGAGAGGGTGACCGAGGAAGGAAGAATAAGAAGGAGCGAGAGGACAAAATAGATGTAGAACAGAGAGAGGGCACAGGGGAGAGTGTGTGTGTGTGTGTGTGTGTGTGTGTGTGTGTGCGCGTTGGGGGGGTTGCCAACTGTTGGTCGCTTTCGCACAGAGCCAAACTCAAATGCCACCAAATAAAAAGAATGACAGCACTGCTGGAGTCATGAGGCTGGCATAGGCCATCATGAAGTCATGACTTCCTCTCCGGCTCCCGCAGGCCCACTCCTCGGAGGAGCGACTAGACGAGTCAGAGGGAGAGAAAGTGAGAAGTGATGGAGAGAGAGAGAGTGCGAGAGGGAACGAGATGGAGAGAGAGAGAGAAAGAAAGAGAGAGGGAGGGAAGAATGAGAGGTAGAGGAAAACAGATGTGTAAGACAGGCAGAGAGCATTAGGGAAGAGAAAGAGATAGGTGACACAGGAAAGAAGGGAGAAAGAGAGAAAGAGGGAAGAGACTGAAGAGAAGAAGTAGGGAAGAGAGAAGATGAAAGTGTGATGCAGAAGGAGAGAAAAAGAAAAGATGGAGAGTGAATGGGGTCGAGGAGAAACAAACGAGTAGGGAAGAGACTAAAGAGAGAAAGACAGAAACAAAGAGTAGAAAGAAAGAAGAGAAAGATGCATGCATCTGGGCTGGCTTTCTTCGGCCGAGGCCTGGGCAGCTATTAAAATGACACTAATGAATGCCATATTGTTAAACCCGTTTAAAGTGCACTTTCATCACCATCCAACAGTGAGGAGAGGAAACAAACGCCTTTCTGATGCAATTAGGCCTGGCTTGAGCAGCGGCTGTACCAAGTGGATCACATGACCCACCCATTCCGCTGTAGAAGACCCTCGGCACTAGCTGCACTTCCTCCTCCTCCTCTATATGCATCCTTATGCATTGTTTCCCATCAGCCATTGCGCTAGGTAGGCTGGTTAAAGACAGACTTATCAGTCATGCTTCTCTAGGCTCATTGACAATGTTGTTGCTGTCTCTTCATCTTAAGATTTATTCTCATTTCCTCTCTTTCATTCGCAACTGTCAACATTTCATTTAATTTCTCTCTCTGTCTCTCTCACTCACACACACACACACACACCTTTTCCCTTCGTGCTGCCTGGCTATGTTTACAGTCATCTGACCTGATTAGAATTTTCTTTCCACACATATGCAGCACAGATCGAGTATGACGTAACAAAAAAAAAGCACTGTGTTTTTACCTGATTTTTTTTTTTTTTTAATAAGACAAATGACTTCTAAAAAACTCAAACAGGGGAAACAGAGATTCCGGCCATTCAGTGTAACCTTTTCACCTCATGGTAGCCAAGCTGAATCATAACAAAGACTACAGGGGAGTCAGTGTCACTGGGGCAGTTGAGACAAGCACAAACACAAACACACAAATAGGATAGTCAGTCAGGAATAAGTCAACTCTATCCAAGCTGAAACCCCCATACACACACACACACCTCTGACAAACTATGGGAGCCCTTTGTCACTATACTGTAGTTTGCCATCAGCGCCCACAGGGTTTCTGATTAACATTCCATACCCTAGTGCTAGAAACGTTTGGAAAGTAGTTGAGGCACTGTTTTTGTTTTTTACTGATAAAATGGGTCACAAACTCAATATCTGTAGGTCTGACGAGAGGAACGGCTCTCCTGTGAAGAGCTAAGGTGTGCGCCTGTCGGCAGCTCTCGAGATCCAGGAGCGACATGCTGTCAGAGAGCTCAGGATGTTCCTTTGACTTGGGTCTCAAGACGACCGCCTGTTTGTTGCTATGGTAATGCTTCTTTTACCTCAGTTACAGCATGTTCTCTCCACATAAGCTGCGTACGTGTGTGTATGTGCATGTGTGTGTGTGTGTGTGATCATGAGAATGTGTGTGAATGCTTGTATGTTTACACAACACCACACAAACTCAGGTCACATTGTTGCCATGTAATAACAAACACAGGCATGAGGTCACAAATAACACATCGGATGAGATTGCACTACATATGTGATTACGTACTAAAGGCCTATTTATCCTGCCTTGTTTTCTAGAACAGTCTCTCTAGTCTGTGACTGTGTTTACATACATCTCCACTGTAGAACTTCAATCTCAGCCTAGCAGCAGAGTAATGCTTCTGTGGGCCCTCCTGTTTTAACCCTCATCCTCATCTAACCCCTCTCTCTCTCACACACACACACACACACTCACTCGCTCTCTCTCGACAGCTCCCCTATTCCCCATGCCCGGCCAAAACCCTGTCACGGCTCACTGAACTCTGGACTTATCGCTGGGATATCACCAGAACATCAGTCTAATATCGCCCCTCTAGGATTTACACAGGATTACAGGGGCCTCCTCTCCCCCATGTTACACTGATAGACAGAGAATGAGGAGGAGGAGGAGAGAGGGAGAGAGAGAGAAGGGGGGACAAAAAAAAGACAGGACTAATGGACTGCACAAAGAGAGGTGAGAATGGAGGTAAGGTGAAGGAAAAAAAGAGAAAGAGAGAGAGAAGGGGCAGGAGTCAGAGAGGAGAGAGAGCATGAGAGAGTAAGGGACTGGAAAACAAAAGACAAAAGTGGAGAAAGTGAGAGATGGAGTGAATAAGAGAGTGGACAGGACAGAGAGAGAAGGAAAGAGAATGAACCCTGTGCCTGCTGTTGCTACGTCCTGACAGCCCTGACTCAGTGAGGATGGCTTCATAACACCCCCCCCCCCCCCCCCACCCACACTCCTTTGCTCTCCTACTCAATCTCTCTGCTTCTGCCATCCATCTCTTTCTCTCCCTCTTCACAATCCCAAGCCCCCCTCCCCTCACTACCTCTCGCCAAGCCCTCTGTGTGATCCCCAGCTGAAGGTCTGATCTTGGTGGCTTGGTGCTCAATATGCTGGTGTTAGTGCATCACAGAAATTCATTGTGGTCAACAGATTCAAGAGATCAGGACTGGGAACATCTGTGCAGAGGAATGTTTAGCTTATAGCTATATTGTTGATGATAAGTGAATGTGCCAAAACCAATAGAGATTTTAATAGCCGATAGGCTAGCTGATCAGCTGACAAAACTCCTACCTACTTTTTTTACTCTTTGGCCCATCAGGTAAAGTCAGAGCTGTTTCTAAATGGACACCATTTTCCCACAGCTTCTCTTTAGTGCACTAACATGATGGAACTGGAGGCAGCAATCTGCTTTTTATCCTGCACCCCCTCCCCTCCTTTCTCTTTCTCTCTCTCTCTCACACAGACACACACTCGTGCACACACACATGCATGCAAGCACGCACATACACACACGCACGCACGCAAGCATGCACAAACACACTCGTACAAACACACATGAATGCACGCAAGCACGCACACACACACACACACACACACACACACACACAGACACTCATACACACACACATGCATGCATCCACGCAAGCACACGCACACACACCTTTTCCAATCTCTCCCTCCATCTCCCTCCCTCCCACCCTCACCGGCTCTGCCAACAGGCCCAGTCATTTATTTCCCTGCTGTTACTACACTGGCTCTATCCGAGTCTCCATTGGACAGATAATAAATCTGATGTCTGCTCCACTTAAGGCAGCCGGGTGGAGAGAGAGAGAGGGAGAGAGGAAGGAAAACGAGTGTGTGTGTGTGTTTGGGGGAGGGGGGGCAGAAGCAAGCTCACACAGCCTGCTGTGCTGTACTGTGGGAATGGGAACACTGATGTGGTGTGTTTCACACACACACACACACACACACACACACACACACACACACACACACACACCACTATTCACACCAATATGCTGGCGATCTGGTTGTCTACACAGCTGTTCTAAAGTCCCCACCAGTGCATCTGGAAGTAGGCCACAGAGAAGCCCTTCAGAGCTTTGCACATGTGGCACAACTTCACAGCCTGTGCACACTAAGCAGGGCCCGGCTGGAACACATCAGAGACACATCCATCTCATGTATGACTGCGTCGCCTTCACATCAGACCCTCGCACTCTGCAAGTCGCAACTGATTGATGTTCTCTCCATCGGTGAGATGTGTTTGAATGTGTGTGTGTGTGTGTGTGCGCGTCATAGGAAGCATGTTTACTTTGAAAAGATTTGAATTTTCCTGTACCCATGAACTCAAAAGGCATAACTTATGAACTGTGACAATCTGTTGGACTATTTGAATGGAAGTTTTGCAAAGTGGAAGCAAATAAAGTATATATTTGTGTGTGTGCGCGTGTGTGTCTGAGTATGACAATTCGAGAGCCAGTATTTTTCTGACGAGAGCATGATAAAATATGGATGAATGCAGTGTTTCAGGTGCAGGGTCGGGCCTTATAACACTACTCAGCTTCACTGCATACATATACACACACATTCACACCTCAGAAATGATAATGGCATCAGCCCAATGCACAAACCAGCATTTAATGGAATATAATTAGACTATATTAGATAAAACCATACCAATTTACATTCAGTGTTTGAATCCCAGCTGCCAGAGTTGTGCCCTTAAGCAAGGCACTTAACTCGTAAACTGCTTGAGGGGAAAGTGGCCCTGAAGTGACTGACTGACAGTCGACATAGTTGTTTTGGATAGAATCGCTTTGGATGCTAAATGCATAGATGTAAATGCAAATGTAACCCTCCACTATGAGGAGAACAAAACTAAAGCCTGTCATGACTGATTCTGAGCTGGGGTGGTTCTTTTTTATGAATAATCAGTTTAGTTTTGAAATATGCTCAGGTGACGCTATTTGGCCTTCAGTAAATAAAACTGCTCTGACATTTTGCAAATGGTTATGTGTTAAGTTGCTTGAGATCAAAGCATGCGTACACGCGCATCAAAGTTGTTGAAAAAAATAGTTGACTGGCAATAAACGCGCAATAATCTCTGCTCCCCAGACCACCCCCCTCGATCATTCAAATTTTAATAGTTTGCTAAACAGTCTGCAAGCCTGCCATGATTGCCCCCCAACAAAGCCTGCTTAACTGTTATGAGTGCCGGGCTCACAGTGTTTATGACAATTTGGCACTTGAGCCAAGCCATTGCCAAATCAGTGCCAAGAATGCATTCAAGCTTACCGGTTCAGGTCTGTCCAAGCCCATTTCGGTCTTTTCCGTTTTCACCATGGGGATCTTAGCGGTCGGCTCCAGCTTGATCTCACCGCCAGGCTCCACATTGATCTTGGTGTTGTCATCCTTGTCGAGCAGGAAGCGCAGCAGTGCGTTATCCTTCTTCTTGGGGCTGACGGGCTCCTGTTTGGGGTTCAGATCGCCGAGACCGGTGCTACCGTTGCCACCTGACATAGCGCCGTCCGGGCCCATCTCTTTGCCCGTGGCCTCGGCTGTCAGCTTGGCCAGGTCCACAGGCGTGGTGCTGTGCTGAAGCAGCCGGTGGAGGATCTTGTGCTTCTCCTTCAGGGAGGTGCCGTGGGTGCCGCCAGGGCCACCCATGCCACCAGGGCCCCCCATCCCGAGCCCCAAGGGGCCCCCAGATGAGGGGTCCTTGCAGGAGGGGTCCCCAGCTCCGTGCATGGGCGGGGAGGGTGGCTCGATGGGCTCCGTTTTGGTGGTGAGTAGCTGCAGGAGCTTGGTGTGGCCCTTACCATCGTGGAGGCGACTCTGGGAGTCCGAGGCCGAATCACCAGTCCCAGGCCCACCGAACCCGCCAATGCTGCCTTCCTTCTCGTCCTTTAGGTCTGAACCGTCCTCCGATTGGTGCCCCGGGGTGTGGCTAGGGTCCATCCCCTGGTTCTGGTTCTGTTGACTTGGGTCGGAGCCAAAGCCATCCGCCCCTCCACCTGCCCCGGCCGCCATCTTACTGAGCATGTGTGCGCTGAGCGCTGCGGTGGCCGGCGAGCCCATGGTCTTGCGGTCGGGTGAGCCGAGGCCACTCCCACCCAGGCTCACCCCGTGGCACTCACTCAGTGCCTGCAGCTGCTGGAGAGAGTTACTGTAGCCGTGGCCCGAGCAGGCGAATGCAAACCACCGCTGCTGTTTCGCCACCAACCCCTACCCCTCCGGCGCTGGCCGGGGAAAACTGTGGCGGGGGTAGCCGCGGCGACCCAGCCGCACCTGGGCTGCCCCGTTGGCGCGGCGACAGCATGCTAGGGCTGCTCTGTGAGGGGCTGTTCTTCATCTGGCCGTAGGTGCCACCCTGACCGGGCCCGCCACTTCCAGGGCCTGGGCAGTTGAAGCGGTAGCCTGGCGAGGGGCCCATGGGAGAGGCCCCTGGCTCCTTGGAGCCTCCTTGGCCAGGGAAGCTGGAGCCTGAGGAGCTGGAGGTGGAGGTGGAGGAGGCGTTGCTGCTGACCATGGTGTCCTGGCCCTGGGGGCCCGAGCCAATGCTGCCCTGGTTGCCCATGGAGGAGGCAGGGTTAAGGGCTTTGCCCATCCCCTGCCCAGCACCCATCTCTTGTGACATGCCACACACCGGCTGCTCTCTGGAAGAGGGGAAAACACACACATAACTGGGTGTTAAAAACACATGCACATAAGTTGGATGCTAAAATGTACACACACATAAATATCCACTAGCATAGAAAGAGAAAAGTATCTCCATAAAATATCTACACACATACATATATATAAACACACAGCTGACTGAGGAGAAAGCGCACACACACACAAACTCTGTACACAGGGTGAACAGGGAAAAAAAAACAAAAAACACAGTGTGCCCACTGTCTAAGGACAACATGCTTGTGTTGTGCTTTTATTCGACTTGAATTACAAAAGTCTTCAGGGCATTCCTTCGAATACAGAGAGTTTCCAAGAAGTGTTGTGCACTAGTCCCAATAGCGCCGTGTTTTCAGTTACTTGGCCAATTGTTTGTGGTACTTTTCCGTGCAAATGCAAGGAGCAGGTGCCTAGGAAATAAGTCTAATTACTGGACTTAAATCCTTTAATTCCTCATACTCCTCCTCATCTAAGAGCTGATCCCAGAGATGTGGTGCTTGTTAAGCACAGGCATATTCACACTAACACCTACAGACACTTGTATACACACACCTAGAAAGATACAGACAAGCAGAAAGACACAGCAAGTTACGTATTGCTGATTGTTTTGGCTATTAAAAACAAACGCCATCATTTTTGGCAAAAGGCCCTTTTCAATAGTATTTAACTGAATGGAGAGAGGAAAGTGAGTGATAGAGAAATAAGAGGGGCGAGGAGGGGCAAGAATGAAGACAGCCAGATGGCGGAGAAGAACAAGAAGAGAAAATTGTGTGAGTGTTACAGAGAGAGGGAGAGAGAGTGAGAGAGAAGGAGAAAGAGAGTAGATCAAGCAGGTGAAGACTGGGTGTCTGCCCCTCACCTGTCCTACCAATGCAGGGGATGCTCGAGAGCTTGTCGATCTCCCATCCAGCAGTCTGCGCCTGAGCACTGTACAGCTGATTGAGCAGGGCCTCTGTCCGTAGCAGCATCTCCCGACCACACAACACATCCTCCTGGGGCCACCAACACAGACCTACACACACACACACAAACACACACACACCACACACACAATATTTATTCAAATAATGCACAGGTGTAGCACACATCCCTCCTCACTCTGCTGGATTGTGAAGAGCCTTCTGAAGGTTCCCTGTGCTTTATCTCTATTATGCCTGTTCTGCTGGCTGAAGGGCACCTGTCTATGGGCAGTATGCTGTCGGGGCCATAAATACCTACAGTGGCACTCAAGCTGCTGGGAGAACTGCCGCGACTCACCATGCTTCTTCATATTCATGCTTGTTTGTGCTGTACAAACAAACAAACAACCAAAATGTTACACAAGAGGTTCTAAACACATGTACATAACAAAGTGTTATATATGGGACTTTTAACTACTGTACATATAGAGAAGAGAGGAAAGGAACAAGATATATATGTATATACATACACACACACATACTTATATATAGTCTCATCAAGATCAAGAGAGAGAAAGAGAGAGAGAGAAAGAGAGGGAAGAAAAAATATGACTGACTAAAATGATGGAGGATAAAGAAAAGAATAGCAAAAAAAAAGAGAGAGAGAGAGACTCCAGAAAGTATGGTGGCACTAGGGTAGAGTACCATGAAGCCAGGTTACTGGCTAAACGTGGGTAACTTCTGGAGTAACTGCTGATTGAAAACAACATGTCACTTCAGAAACAACTGATGCTCAACGGAGGTTCTTAGAGATCAGTGGTAACTCCCAGAGCTACCCAGGTGCCAATCAGCAACTTCACTAGTAGCACAGGCCCTGGCTAGACTGGAAAACAGGAGGACGATGGAGGACGGAGATGGAAGAGAGAGAAGGCAGTTGGGATGCAAGGCTCACCTCGGCATCATTTGGGCCTGCTGCATCTGCCTAGGTCCTGGCTGATTGTTGGGCCTCATGGATCCCCCACGCGACGCAGCGCCTGCTGAGACCCTGGGCCACGGACGCCAAACCGCCGAAAGGCTGACAGCGGGACCGTGGGAGCCCCAGGGCTCCTGTTGCAGGCCCCACGGACCGTTAGCCCCAATCACTCCTACAGAGACAAAGAAATATATCAGACACAAAATCATAATCAATATCTATATGGCACCAGAAAAAGAAATAATATCATTATTAATATTATCCTGTTTAAAGTTAAATAAAGGTACTTATTTGAAGGATCTTTCACAAGAGTGACACAAGCCTGTTATTAACATGACATGAAATTATGTTGTAATGTTGCTAATGTTTGATATGCTGTCATGTCATGGTTATAACAGGCTCATGTCACCCATATGTAGACCCTTCAAATAAAGCGCTATACCCTAATATCTTTAATATACCATCACACACTAATTCATATAATATTAATACAAAAGCGCAAATCCCTGAATTTGGCCTAAGCTCCACCTTAGACAGACTGTACAGAGAAAAGTGCTGTTCTGTATGTAGACTGAGCAGGTAAATGGCACAGGTAATGGCAACACAAGACAAAATCAGAATCTCTACAATGAAAGCAAAAGTAAACATCCCATTTCCCCTCTATGCCGAGATGTCCTGTCTGTCTGGTGTTTGTCATATTACAACTAATTGTGGATGGAGGAACTATAATCATTGTGATGGAATTCTTTGTGTTTGTGTGTGTGTGTGTGTGTGTGTGCTGCCACAAGTCCAAGAACTCCTGAGTCTAATCACACCTGAAAGAGACAAACCTCTTTTCATGCCATTAAGACTAGCACCTTAAGTAGTTTCATTTACGATTGCGGAGAAACTGACTTCAAGTATGATGGGAAAAAAAAAACATTTCTATGTCTGAACCATGAGGGAGAATACAGCTTGAGCTTGCGGTCAATGTAATAAAGTAAGAACTTGTGTAAAAACGGTCAAGTTCACACACATCGTCAGTCTATGAATGACGGTGAGTTTCCTTCGCAAGGTTGTGACTCATGTGCAATGTACATCTACCACATCTCTTACACACACACACACACACACACACACACACACACCAGAGTGCACACACAGTACATGTGTGCAGACTTGCATAGTATACATATGTGTATACACACACACAAACCTACCTTATGAAAATGCAAAAAGTTACATATGTACACACACACTGACACACACACAGGCTAAGACTTCAGATATTTACATGCAAGCAAGCTTACATGCAAGAAGTCTCTCTCTCTCACCACTCACTCTCTCTCTCTCTCACACACACACACACATGTGGTCAGATACACATCGCTCCATTCACAATGAGTCCTAATGAGGCTAGATCTTCAGCAACTATACAGCAATGGTGTATCAGTGGCAAACATCTGTCATTCAACACTGCTTCGTAAGGCCCTCAGTACTACATCCCCATTATAAGTCATGTGTTGGTGTAACACATGCACACATATTTCTGCAACACTATTATTGTGAATCTGGCTGTCTCAGTAATGCCAAGTTGCCAATGAATGAATCCCAACACCTCCCAACCCCCAAATTACAGACTCTTAAACCCTAAGAACTGAATCGCCATTAATCAGTCAACTATTATAAGTGATAACAGTTTACTCTAGGTACCAGTTCGATGGAAATAATGTCACCCTCAAGGCCAGTTATCCTGTTATCTCACTTGTATTTAGATACAATTTTATCTATAACTTTCATATTTATAGGAATCAGTGGTAATAACCTATTATAGCCACCGTAAGAGGGGAAAGTACAGCGGAAATACTTTTTACTACGAAGTGCACTGGTATGACTCACCAGAATCAGAAAGAGAATCCCATTGTTAAGGTAGATATCGCTGGATCAATCCAATTACATCTTTTAAGGTTTAGAGGTTAGGATTTAGGGGCAACACTGGGATTAATGGGATGAGAGGAGAGTAAGTGAGTGACGGAGAGAGGGGGAGAGAGAGAGGGAAAGAGTTAGGGAGGGAGGAAAAGAGAGGAAGTAAAAGAGTGAGGGAGGAGAGAGTGCATTAGCTGCATAGGGCCTGAGACTTACCTTAAGCACCATGCCGGGCTGGTTGCTCATGACCCTTGTGATTTCTACTATGCCTGCTGCTGCCAAGGCACATACAGAAGTGGGCTGCTGTTCCTCATGAGGGGGAATTAACAGGGAGCCTTTGTGGCCATGTTCATGTCCAGGGACACGCTCCTGGCTGGGGGCTCTGCCCGGCTGACCTGCCTAAGGCCACCAAAGTCTACAGGGAAGAAGAAAGATAGAGAAGTAGAAATATTTCATTAATCATGTGGGGAAACTGAGGAGGAAGGAAGCAGAGGGGGGAGAGAGACAGACACAGAGATTAGAGAGAGATAGGGAGAGGAGAGTGAGGGGAAATCTAAAGTTCTATTGTACTGGATAAGCTACACTGTCCATGTTGTGCTGTTCTTAGTAAGTGACGTCGCACTGCCAAGTGCAATTACAAACAAACAAACAAACAAGCAAACAGATGTTCGATTCTCTATACTCCAATTAAAGAAGGTAAACTGGAATATCTCTGTATTCTGATAATAATCCAATGACCAACACTTGTTTCACTGACTGCGTTTCAATGACTAGGTGGAATAGGTTTGCTATCAAATGAATAGCTCGCTATAATTTCAATGTTATTCTGGTTTGATTCTACTTCTACTCTGATTCTTATCAATGACTCATTTTGCAACAAAACATCTTAACCCCTGGAACATTGACAACCAGCTCTCTATATGTGAAAAACATTCTCTGCCTCCATCCTCCGCTGCCTCTGCATTGCAACTCTTCTTGTATTTGGACTGACAATGAGAGATGATCATGGTCCACACAAACACACACACACACCACCTCGAGAGCATGGAGGAGATGCAGGATTAGGCCATCAACCAGGTCTTCATACAAAGCTGTTTCTCTTTACTAGCCAGGTCACACACAATAAAATGATTGGTTTATTGTGAGGGTCAGGGAGGTGTGGCAGGGGAGACCTAATTTCCTTTCCCCAAAAAAGTGTGTGTGTTTGTGTGTACATGCATGTTTCTTGGTGCTGTCTGTATTTTGACTCAAAGTGCATACTACATGTGCTAGGCTCACAGTCTCGTTTCTGGGCAGCTCAGCTGCTGGTTCAGTGACTTAAAGTCAACAGGTACAATAATATCTATCTGTGAGGTACTCACTGCCTTGGCCCATGGGGAAGCCCTTCTCTGCTGGTTGGGGCCCAGTGTCAGGTCCTGGCCCATCTGTAGATGTCGCGATGTGATTGACTGTTTGTCCATGGTGGCCGCACCGAGCCGGCCTGCCTCACCTAAAAGACCTTGCCATTGTTCTGAAGGTCATCCAGGATGTCGCCCAGCTCACTTGACTGACAAACACACACACACAGGATAGAGAGAAAACAAAAAGACTTAATTCATAATTTCTTGAGCAGATCAAGACTACTTCATTGCATGACATCAAGCACTCACAGTCTTAACCACAGGTCCAGCCAAAGGTCACAGCATGAGTGGGGAGATGGGCTGTAGTACTCCAACACAGGTGCATGAGAGAGAGAGAGAGACAGAGAGAGAGACAGAGAGAGAGAGAGAGGAGGAGGAGTGTGAGTGTGAGTGTGAGTGAGTGAGTGAGTGAGTGCTGTTGAAACACTAAACACAATGTGAGGAATGAAGAAAATAAAAGTTTAAAGTTTTTAATTTAGCAAAAGTGTGAGCGCCTAACTGAGCTCTTCTGATATTTCCAGCTAATCTCAGCTATTTCTCTTACCAACAGATCAGTGGCCTGATGGATTATCTTCAGCCCAATCTACAGCTGTCCTTACTCCACTGGGATCAAACACTGAAGACCTACTGTCTTTCTGCATTTGGAACCCCAGCCAAATAGTAATGCCAGCCAAAGCTGAAAGATCAATATTTCCTCCCCACATCAGGCGGCAGCAAATACTTGTTAGCATTGCTAGGTTATATGCAGATAACTGTAGATTATTTAAATACACTTTTTGGGATCAAAACAGAAAGTAATATGACCACTTTAAATTGTTAATTATATAAACAATAATGCTTAATGCTTTATTGCACATGGCTTGACAGAAACATCTACATCACCAGACCACTATACAATAGCTAAGGTCCATAACCATGATAGAGAAAAAAAGAGAGAGCAAAGAAAGTAAGAGAAGAAGGAGTGAGTAAGGAAGAAAAGAGAGAGTAGTGAGAGTGAGTGAGTGAGTAATGACAGGAAAGGAGAACAAGGAAGAGAAGAAAAGAGAGAGTGAGGGGAGGAGGAGAAGGAAAGAAGGGGAGGAGGGAGGGAGGGAGAGAGAGAGAGGAGAGAGAGAGAGTTGAGTAGAGTGAGAAGAAGTGAGGAAGGAAAGAAGGTGTGTGGTGATGCACTTGTGGTGTGAGCTGGTGAATCTGGGGCAGGCTTGACGTCAATTAAAGCAGCCAATTCAAATACTAGTAGTCTTTAAGCATAGATCAGCTGCCTGACTCCACACACACACACACCTCTTCATCCCTGAACACATGCGTTACAAAGTCTACATCTCGCTTGATCTCAAGCACAGCATGTATTTTTAATGACGTGTGCTTACACTGCACTCAGCCACTGGTGGTGAGCCGACGCCGACACACACACAAACACACACACACACACACTCTCTTAACAAGCTGGGGCTGGAAACAGCAGGGGGTTACTTGTTTGGTTTTTCTTTAATGGCGGAACCAAAAAAAAAAAAAAACATTCTGGACTTTGCTTCTAGCAAAACTTCTTCTGTGATCTTGTGCTAAGGTTGATAAAGAAAGCAAGAGATAACACACAGGAACACACACACACAGCTGTGTGTTCTTCCAAAAAAAAAAAAAAGTAACCTTCAGTGTGAGAAGTACGGCAACCAATGTGACTCAACTAGCACCATCAAAACAACCCCAAACAAAGCTAGGCCAAATGGCTTTATAATGCACAGTGACGCTACCACAACATGAGCAAACATTTGCTGCAGTGTGTATACATCCTACTGAGAGAGGGAGGGAGAGAGGGAGGGAGAGAGAGAGAGAGAGAGAGAGAGAGAGAGCAAGCGAGGCAGTGTGAAAAAGGAATATAGAATGTGTGTGTGTATATTATGAAGACAGAGAGTAATTGAGACTGCGTATGTATGTGTATATGAGTTTTAGTTTAACAGAGAACAGACACCAAGAGTAATGGCGTGCACATGCTTGTGCGTGTGTGTTTCACTTTCTCAGAGACAGGGAAGGAGGGAGGGAGGGAGCGAATGAGCACATATGGAGCTGCCTGTTCCGCTAAACGGACAGCAGGGGGCAGAGCGACAGACGTCTCTATTAAGTCGAACGTCAGCCTCCTCGCTAAGGCAACCCAACAGCATGGCGCCATGCAACATTCATGAGCACACTTCTAAATGGGACATTTTCTCCTCGCAGCACGCCGGAAAGGAGGCTGGGAGCCCCGATCACATTAACACACACACACACACACTCACCAAGGACAGAACCAGCTTGCTAGACACACACACACACACACAAACACACACACACACACACACGCTCACAGACCTTAACGACTAACTAACGAGTATGCAAAGAAGTAGACTACTTAATTAGACAACTTAATGAGTAGGAAAGCCTGTGTTGACCTGTGGGCTGTCGGCCGGTGTGTGAGGGTAGTATAGCCAGTGTGGGTGCCCAAGTAGGTGCCCACACGCATGGTGTATCAGTGCGCTGTTGGAGGCCTTGGAGGAGAATGGATGCTAAATAATGCTGTGGTATGACAACAAAAGTGCAAGCAGGTATTTGCTTCCGGATAGATCATGGCCTGGCTATAATGGCCTGTGTGTGTGTGTGTGTGTGTGTGTGTGTGTGTGTGTGTGTGTGTGTGGGGGTCTGTCTCTTTCACAAATGCGCATATGTGCGCGTGCAGACACCCAAAACAAACACACACAAAAACAGATAAAAGGGCTTTATAAAGGTGTGGGCCGAGAGAGAGAGAGAGAAAGAGAGAGAGAGAGAGAGCCTAATGAGGTCACTCATGGTGGAAGGATCCGGAACACTTGGACTAACTGGCAGGCTGTCACCACTCCCTGTCTGGGTATCTCTCTTTTTCGCTCTCTCTCTCATTCCCCCTCCCTTCCTCATTCGCTCGCTCTCTCCTTCCCAGCCTCGTTCTCTTCCTGCCCTTTGCCATGGAGACAAGCTGTTGATTATTTACAACCCTAATCAGTCAATGTCTCTCTCCATTTCTTTCACACATTTTTGCTCTCTGCCCACAAAATCTCTCTCTTATTCCTCTCCATTTAGTCAGACAGACACACTTTATTTTTCCTCTCTTGCTATTCATCGCTTTCCTTTTGCTTTAGTGCTGCATGGGACTCTGCTCAACCCATCTTGTGTCACTAATCAGGTGTGTGTGTGTGTGTGTACGCCTTCAACAATACATTCACATGTAAACCATCAAACACCCCACGCCATAAATCTCACCCATAAGCTGCATGGCCCCCATCCAGCCCTGCCTCTGGCTTGCTTCCTCCTGCAATTGCCGGTAGTGGGACAGATGTGGGCCAGTTCTGGCCCGCATTCAACCCAGACTTCCCATCCTACACTGTGTCTGCTCTATTCTTCTCTATTAAGCTGCTGCTGTGTTAGACGCTGACGATGATGACGTGGGAGAAAAAGATCCTCCGTGTGTTAGTGGATGTGTATTCCAAGTGCGTGTATTTGACTGTGGGTGTGTGTGTGTGTGTGGGCATGCCTGCAGGAATATTTCTGTCTGCTTGTACACAGGTCTGTGTACATTTCCCCTGAGTGTGTACGTGCATGAAAGCATGTCTGAGTATATCTGTTCATCTGTATATTTGTGTGTGTGTGTGTGTGTGTGTGTGTGTGTGTGTGTGTGTGTGTGTGTGTGAGTCCATGTCTTGTGTGTGTGTATGTATGCATGCATGTGTGTGTGTGGCTTGCATGTGTGTTTGTATGTGAGGTCACAGTTCATTTAACTGTGTGGTGTGTGTCTCCTGTTTGTTTAGTCATTTCTCCCTCTAAGGCCACTGAGGCAGAGAGCCTCATTTACTGAACCAATCATGAAGCTCTTGCTGCCAGCCAGCCTCATCAAGCCCATTACAGCACACCGCAGGTGAACCACACACACACACACACACACACACACACACACACACAGATAGACAGACACAATTTCTGTCCATGTTACAATTCTCTGTGTGCATGTGTTCTCATGACTATGAGCCCTGTTCTCATGACTATTCTCATGACTATGATGGTGGTTAGATTTCTCCAAGAATGAAATAAGGTGCTGATTCGACAAACCCCTGTGGGTCAAGGCACACCCTATTGTGTATGTACACACACACACACACACACACACACACACACACACACACACACACACACACACACATTCCCTAACCATCATGTATGCAGCCACAGCTGGCCTGCTGCACACATGCTACTCACATACACCAACTGCATTAACACGTGCTCACCGCACATAAACAAGTCCACCACTCACTCACACTCACACACACACACACACACACACACACACACACACACACACACAGCGGTAGCAGCGGGGCCAGGTTGGCAGTCAAACAGCCCTGCTCTGATTTCCTATTCAGCTCTGCAAAAGTCATCAATAATTCATCTATTAAAAGAAAAAAACAGAGAGAGGGTGACCGAGGAAGGAAGAATAAGAAGGAGCGAGAGGACAAAATAGATGTAGAACAGAGAGAGGGCACAGGGGAGTGTGTGTGTGTGTGTGTGTGTGTGTGTGTGTGTGCGCGTTGGGGGGGTTGCCAACTGTTGGTCGCTTTCGCACAGAGCCAAACTCAAATGCCACCAAATAAAAAGAATGACAGCACTGCTGGAGTCATGAGGCTGGCATAGGCCATCATGAAGTCATGACTTCCTCTCCGGCTCCCGCAGGCCCACTCCTCGGAGGAGCGACTAGACGAGTCAGAGGGAGAGAAAGTGAGAAGTGATGGAGAGAGAGAGAGTGCGAGAGGGAACGAGATGGAGAGAGAGAGAGAAAGAAAGAGAGAGGGAGGGAAGAATGAGAGGTAGAGGAAAACAGATGTGTAAGACAGGCAGAGAGCATTAGGGAAGAGAAAGAGATAGGTGACACAGGAAAGAAGGGAGAAAGAGAGAAAGAGGGAAGAGACTGAAGAGAAGAAGTAGGGAAGAGAGAAGATGAAAGTGTGATGCAGAAGGAGAGAAAAAGAAAAGATGGAGAGTGAATGGGGTCGAGGAGAAACAAACGAGTAGGGAAGAGACTAAAGAGAGAAAGACAGAAACAAAGAGTAGAAAGAAAGAAGAGAAAGATGCATGCATCTGGGCTGGCTTTCTTCGGCCGAGGCCTGGGCAGCTATTAAAATGACACTAATGAATGCCATATTGTTAAACCCGTTTAAAGTGCACTTTCATCACCATCCAACAGTGAGGAGAGGAAACAAACGCCTTTCTGATGCAATTAGGCCTGGCTTGAGCAGCGGCTGTACCAAGTGGATCACATGACCCACCCATTCCGCTGTAGAAGACCCTCGGCACTAGCTGCACTTCCTCCTCCTCCTCTATATGCATCCTTATGCATTGTTTCCCATCAGCCATTGCGCTAGGTAGGCTGGTTAAAGACAGACTTATCAGTCATGCTTCTCTAGGCTCATTGACAATGTTGTTGCTGTCTCTTCATCTTAAGATTTATTCTCATTTCCTCTCTTTCATTCGCAACTGTCAACATTTCATTTAATTTCTCTCTCTGTCTCTCTCACTCACACACACACACACACACACCTTTTCCCTTCGTGCTGCCTGGCTATGTTTACAGTCATCTGACCTGATTAGAATTTTCTTTCCACACATATGCAGCACAGATCGAGTATGACGTAACAAAAAAAAAGCACTGTGTTTTTACCTGATTTTTTTTTTTTTTTAATAAGACAAATGACTTCTAAAAAACTCAAACAGGGGAAACAGAGATTCCGGCCATTCAGTGTAACCTTTTCACCTCATGGTAGCCAAGCTGAATCATAACAAAGACTACAGGGGAGTCAGTGTCACTGGGGCAGTTGAGACAAGCACAAACACAAACACACAAATAGGATAGTCAGTCAGGAATAAGTCAACTCTATCCAAGCTGAAACCCCCATACACACACACACACCTCTGACAAACTATGGGAGCCCTTTGTCACTATACTGTAGTTTGCCATCAGCGCCCACAGGGTTTCTGATTAACATTCCATACCCTAGTGCTAGAAACGTTTGGAAAGTAGTTGAGGCACTGTTTTTGTTTTTTACTGATAAAATGGGTCACAAACTCAATATCTGTAGGTCTGACGAGAGGAACGGCTCTCCTGTGAAGAGCTAAGGTGTGCGCCTGTCGGCAGCTCTCGAGATCCAGGAGCGACATGCTGTCAGAGAGCTCAGGATGTTCCTTTGACTTGGGTCTTCGCGCACGACCGCCTGTTTGTTGCTATGGTAATGCTTCTTTTACCTCAGTTACAGCATGTTCTCTCCACATAAGCTGCGTACGTGTGTGTATGTGCATGTGTGTGTGTGTGTGTGATCATGAGAATGTGTGTGAATGCTTGTATGTTTACACAACACCACACAAACTCAGGTCACATTGTTGCCATGTAATAACAAACACAGGCATGAGGTCACAAATAACACATCGGATGAGATTGCACTACATATGTGATTACGTACTAAAAGGCCTATTTATCCTGCCTTGTTTTCTAGAACAGTCTCTCTAGTCTGTGACTGTGTTTACATACATCTCCACTGTAGAACTTCAATCTCAGCCTAGCAGCAGAGTAATGCTTCTGTGGGCCCTCCTGTTTTAACCCTCATCCTCATCTAACCCCTCTCTCTCTCACACACACACACACACACTCACTCGCTCTCTCTCGACAGCTCCCCTATTCCCCATGCCCGGCCAAAACCCTGTCACGGCTCACTGAACTCTGGACTTATCGCTGGGATATCACCAGAACATCAGTCTAATATCGCCCCTCTAGGATTTACACAGGATTACAAGGGGCCTCCTCTCCCCCATGTTACACTGATAGACAGAGAATGAGGAGGAGGAGGAGAGAGGGAGAGAGAGAGAAGGGGGGACAAAAAAAAGACAGGACTAATGGACTGCACAAAGAGAGGTGAGAATGGAGGTAAGGTGAAGGAAAAAAAGAGAAAGAGAGAGAGAAGGGGCAGGAGTCAGAGAGGAGAGAGAGCATGAGAGAGTAAGGGACTGGAAAACAAAAGACAAAAGTGGAGAAAGTGAGAGATGGAGTGAATAAGAGAGTGGACAGGACAGAGAGAGAAGGAAAGAGAATGAACCCTGTGCCTGCTGTTGCTACGTCCTGACAGCCCTGACTCAGTGAGGATGGCTTCATAACACCCCCCCCCCCCACCCACACTCCTTTGCTCTCCTACTCAATCTCTCTGCTTCTGCCATCCATCTCTTTCTCTCCCTCTTCACAATCCCAAGCCCCCCTCCCCTCACTACCTCTCGCCAAGCCCTCTGTGTGATCCCCAGCTGAAGGTCTGATCTTGGTGGCTTGGTGCTCAATATGCTGGTGTTAGTGCATCACAGAAATTCATTGTGGTCAACAGATTCAAGAGATCAGGACTGGGACCATCTGTGCAGAGGAATGTTTAGCTTATAGCTATATTGTTGATGATAAGTGAATGTGCCAAAACCAATAGAGATTTTAATAGCCGATAGGCTAGCTGATCAGCTGACAAAACTCCTACCTACTTTTTTTTACTCTTTGGCCCATCAGGTAAAGTCAGAGCTGTTTCTAAATGGACACCATTTTCCCACAGCTTCTCTTTAGTGCACTAACATGATGGAACTGGAGGCAGCAATCTGCTTTTTATCCTGCACCCCTCTCCTCCTTTTCTTTCTCTCTCTCTCACACACACACACACACTCGTGCACACACACATGCATGCAAGCACGCACATACACACACGCACGCACGCAAGCATGCACAAACACACTCGTACAAACACACATGAATGCACGCAAGCACGCACACACACACACACACACACACACACACACACAGACACTCATACACACACACATGCATGCATCCACGCAAGCACACGCACACACACCTTTTCCAATCTCTCCCTCCATCTCCATACCTCCCACACTCAGCTTCTCTGCCAACAGGCCCAGTCATTTATTTCCCTTCTGTTACTACACTGGCTCTATCCGAGTCTCCATTGGACAGATAATAAATCTGATGTCTGCTCCACTTAAGGCAGCCTGTTGGAGAGAGAGAGAGGGAGAGAGGAAGGAAAACGAGTGTGTGTGTGTGTTTGGGGAGGGGGCAGAAGCAAGCTCACACAGCCTGCTGTGCTGTTCTGTGGGTATGTGTACACTGTTGTGGTGTGTTTCACACACACACACACACACACACACACACACACACACACACACACACACCACTATTCACACCAATATGCTGGCGATCTGGTTGTCTACACAGCTGTTCTAAAGTCCCCACCAGTGCATCTGGAAGTAGGCCACAGAGAAGCCCTTCAGAGCTTTGCACATGTGGCACAACTTCACAGCCTGTGCACACTAAGCAGGGCCCGGCTGGAACACATCAGAGACACATCCATCTCATGTATGACTGCGTCGCCTTCACATCAGACCCTCGCACTCTGCAAGTCGCAACTGATTGATGTTCTCTCCATCGGTGAGATGTGTTTGAATGTGTGTGTGTGTGTGTGCGCGTCATAGGAAGCATGTTTACTTTGAAAAGATTTGAATTTTCCTGTACCCATGAACTCAAAAGGCATAACTTATGAACTGTGACAATCTGTTGGACTATTTGAATGGAAGTTTTGCAAAGTGGAAGCAAATAAAGTATATATTTGTGTGTGCGCGTGTGTGTCTGAGTATGACAATTCGAGAGCCAGTATTTTTCTGACGAGAGCATGATAAAATATGGATGAATGCAGTGTTTCAGGTGCAGGGTCGGGCCTTATAACACTACTCAGCTTCACTGCATACATATACACACACATTCACACCTCAGAAATGATAATGGCATCAGCCCAATGCACAAACCAGCATTTAATGGAATATAATTAGACTATATTAGATAAAACCATACCAATTTACATTCAGTGTTTGAATCCCAGCTGCCAGAGTTGTGCCCTTAAGCAAGGCACTTAACTCGTAAACTGCTTGAGGGGAAAGTGGCCCTGAAGTGACTGACTGACAGTCGACATAGTTGTTTTGGATAGAATCGCTTTGGATGCTAAATGCATAGATGTAAATGCAAATGTAACCCTCCACTATGAGGAGAACAAAACTAAAGCCTGTCATGACTGATTCTGAGCTGGGGTGGTTCTTTTTTATGAATAATCAGTTTAGTTTTGAAATATGCTCAGGTGACGCTATTTGGCCTTCAGTAAATAAAACTGCTCTGACATTTTGCAAATGGTTATGTGTTAAGTTGCTTGAGATCAAAACGCACGTACACACGCGCATCAAAGTTGTTGAAAAAAATAGTTGACTGGCAATAAACGCGCAATAATCTCTGCTCCCCAGACCACCCCCCTCGATCATTCAAATTTTAATAGTTTGCTAAACAGTCTGCAAGCCTGCCATGATTGCCCCCCAACAAAGCCTGCTTAACTGTTATGAGTGCCGGGCTCACAGTGTTTATGACAATTTGGCACTTGAGCCAAGCCATTGCCAAATCAGTGCCAAGAATGCATTCAAGCTTACCGGTTCAGGTCTGTCCAAGCCCATTTCGGTCTTTTCCGTTTTCACCATGGGGATCTTAGCGGTCGGCTCCAGCTTGATCTCACCGCCAGGCTCCACATTGATCTTGGTGTTGTCATCCTTGTCGAGCAGGAAGCGCAGCAGTGCGTTATCCTTCTTCTTGGGGCTGACGGGCTCCTGTTTGGGGTTCAGATCGCCGAGACCGGTGCTACCGTTGCCACCTGACATAGCGCCGTCCGGGCCCATCTCTTTGCCCGTGGCCTCGGCTGTCAGCTTGGCCAGGTCCACAGGCGTGGTGCTGTGCTGAAGCAGCCGGTGGAGGATCTTGTGCTTCTCCTTCAGGGAGGTGCCGTGGGTGCCGCCAGGGCCACCCATGCCACCAGGGCCCCCCATCCCGAGCCCCAAGGGGCCCCCAGATGAGGGGTCCTTGCAGGAGGGGTCCCCAGCTCCGTGCATGGGCGGGGAGGGTGGCTCGATGGGCTCCGTTTTGGTGGTGAGTAGCTGCAGGAGCTTGGTGTGGCCCTTACCATCGTGGAGGCGACTCTGGGAGTCCGAGGCCGAATCACCAGTCCCAGGCCCACCGAACCCGCCAATGCTGCCTTCCTTCTCGTCCTTTAGGTCTGAACCGTCCTCCGATTGGTGCCCCGGGGTGTGGCTAGGGTCCATCCCCTGGTTCTGGTTCTGTTGACTTGGGTCGGAGCCAAAGCCATCCGCCCCTCCACCTGCCCCGGCCGCCATCTTACTGAGCATGTGTGCGCTGAGCGCTGCGGTGGCCGGCGAGCCCATGGTCTTGCGGTCGGGTGAGCCGAGGCCACTCCCACCCAGGCTCACCCCGTGGCACTCACTCAGTGCCTGCAGCTGCTGGAGAGAGTTACTGTAGCCGTGGCCCGGAGCAGGCGAATGCAAACCACCGCTGCTGTTTCCGCCACCAACCCCTACCCCTCCGGCGCTGGCCGGGGAAAACTGTGGCGGGGGTAGCCGCGGCGACCCAGCCGCACCTGGGCTGCCCCGTTGGCGCGGCGACAGCATGCTAGGGCTGCTCTGTGAGGGGCTGTTCTTCATCTGGCCGTAGGTGCCACCCTGACCGGGCCCGCCACTTCCAGGGCCTGGGCAGTTGAAGCGGTAGCCTGGCGAGGGGCCCATGGGAGAGGCCCCTGGCTCCTTGGAGCCTCCTTGGCCAGGGAAGCTGGAGCCTGAGGAGCTGGAGGTGGAGGTGGAGGAGGCGTTGCTGCTGACCATGGTGTCCTGGCCCTGGGGGCCCGAGCCAATGCTGCCCTGGTTGCCCATGGAGGAGGCAGGGTTAAGGGCTTTGCCCATCCCCTGCCCAGCACCCATCTCTTGTGACATGCCACACACCGGCTGCTCTCTGGAAGAGGGGAAAACACACACATAACTGGGTGTTAAAAACACATGCACATAAGTTGGATGCTAAAATGTACACACACATAAATATCCACTAGCATAGAAAGAGAAAAGTATCTCCATAAAATATCTACACACATACATATATATAAACACACAGCTGACTGAGGAGAAAGCGCACACACACACAAACTCTGTACACAGGGTGAACAGGGAAAAAAAAACAAAAAAACAAAAAACACAGTGTGCCCACTGTCTAAGGACAACATGCTTGTGTTGTGCTTTTATTCGACTTGAATTACAAAAGTCTTCAGGGCATTCCTTCGAATACAGAGAGTTTCCAAGAAGTGTTGTGCACTAGTCCCAATAGCGCCGTGTTTTCAGTTACTTGGCCAATTGTTTGTGGTACTTTTCCGTGCAAATGCAAGGAGCAGGTGCCTAGGAAATAAGTCTAATTACTGGACTTAAATCCTTTAATTCCTCATACTCCTCCTCATCTAAGAGCTGATCCCAGAGATGTGGTGCTTGTTAAGCACAGGCATATTCACACTAACACCTACAGACACTTGTATACACACACCTAGAAAGATACAGACAAGCAGAAAGACACAGTCACCTTACTGCACATGCACACACACCCACAAAAAGCTCATATTATATATATATATATATAATATATATAATATATATATATATATATGACACACACACACACACACACACACACACACACAATCACAAACATATGAGTGACCACATGGCTATCGGTGAAATTTCAGCTTCGGATTACTGACTAGACGCCAGTTTTTTGAAGGGGTCCTTTCAGTTCACTGAAGGCTGTCGGCTGGCTGAACGTGGGCCGTCACACGGACCGGCTTGGGTCACATGACCTGGCGACATTAAAAACCGCTGGCCACCCATGTTTCCACATGCCACCCAACCTTCGCTATGGCGACAGAGACGAGTCAACCGCAGACGACAGCCGATAGACAAAGACGTCTCTGTGGTCCACCACTTACACAGCAGAAAAAGTTATGAATGACTGAGTGAGCGTGTGTGTGTGTGTGAGAGAGAGAGAGTGAGGCCCCTCTGCCAGTGTGCGAGTCCATTTGAAGAAGGATGGCCTTGCAGAGAAGAACTGCAATTTTACTCTGTGCAGTTATGTAGGCCAATCACTTAATGGGTCTCAGGGATTGGAGGTCAAACAAGGGTGGAGGTCAAACCTTCACACACTTTTAGACACAATTTCAGGCGCACACACACATTTACTTTCAGGAATCACCAGTACACAGCACTCCATTTGCACACTTCATGAGTTACACAGATGTGGTACAGCCACCCAACAACACACACACACACACACACACCGAAAGACACACATTGAAAAAAACAGAGCCAGCCACACACACACACACACACACACACACACACACACACACACAGGAGAAATAGGCACATAAATGCACACAAAGAGGAATCACCAGTACACAGCACTCCATTTGCACACTTCATGAGTTACACAGATGTGGTACAGCCACCCAACAACACACACACACACACACACACCGAAAGACACAAACACTTGGAAAAAAACACAGAGCCAGCCACACACACACACACACACACACACACACACACACACACACACAGGAGAAATAGGCACATAAATGCACACAAAGGTTACCTCTGCAGGAGGTGTAGAGACATGTAGAGCTGGGGCTCATTGGTGGGGGAGCGAACCAGCTTGCTCTTGGTGTGTGCCGACACAATGGTGCCGTCTGCCAGCGAGAAACGGTAGACTGGGCTAAATGCCTGTCCATGCCTCAGCACTGGAGGGGGAGAAAAACACACACACACACACACACACACACCACAAATGCCACAGAGAAACATGTGCACAGAGGTGCATACAGCACACACACACACAACACACACAAAGATTGTGTTAATAACCACTTAACAATCTCTACCACAGGATTTTACACACAGTGAAATTAGAACAACCATGACCACGACCACACACACACATGAACACACATTCACACCAGGCATAGTTTTAACTCTGCTTACCTCAACCCTATGGGGGAATGTTACAAGTCGACGAATCAACTGTTGTTATCGCTCCCACAAATAACACCACTACACCATATTTGCACTACCACACAATGTCCTCTCTAACAGCTTGAAGCAGAGTCTCCTCTGCCACATCTCAACCCGATTACAGCATTAAAGCAGAGGAGGTACCACTATAGCCAACTTGCAATGAGGGTGTAAGAAAATGGATCATATTTGTGACACTGTATTCATTTTTAGACAACAGAGCTACATGCAAAGTTTTTTCAGACAGTTAGCGGTTTATAAATCTCTAACCAATAAATACCAGTATTGCAAGGTTTTTGTGTAGTTGTGTTTACACTGTATTTGAATAAAAACTGATTTCATTACATTCACTTTACACTTATATTGTTATTGCTGAGGCTTTCTAGAATAGAACCATATGCGCCACTTTTGCATAGACATTTCCAGCTAGATTAAATACTTGTTCATGTCAAGGTGTAGAAGACTGTAAGGCCCCGGACCTCTGAGTGTGAAGTCACTCCACTCACACTATCTGCATATTATGGGGTGCTCTATATTGATATAAATGCTTACATTTTTGTATATCTATCCTTTAGATATATAAAAAGGTTAGCTAAATCTAACCTCCTTCTAGCCTTTGTGAGCTTGATGAGACCATAGCCTCTTTCTATAACATAACAGTGAGTTGCACAGCTGATCTGAGAGCAGAGGTTGGTGGCGTCTGTGGACTACTTACCCTCTTGCTGGTGGCGTTTGGCGAAGGACATCTCGCCGTCGTTCTGCAGGTGGAACCGCTGGATGCACCGCCTCACCAGGTCTTCCCAGCCGGGCTTCATGGAGGCTCGCAATGAGCTGGTGTCTAGGGATGTGATCTTCCCTGTACGTACACGCACACACACACACACACACACATATACACACACACACACACACGCACACACATATAGTTATAAGGTGCAGCTTGTTGTCAGTTATCGGTATTTGCATACATAGACATCAAGTACATAGCAAACCATAGATAGAAAACCAGACAATTATAGAGACCCAAGTAAACAGAGGGGTGAAATACTCAAACACAGTTCTCTCCTCACGTCTAAACAAAAACAGACCGATTCACTGGTAGGTAGACTGATGGGCAAAAACATACACAGAACCCACACATACAGCTGTATTTATGTGTGTGTGTGTGTGTGTGTGTGTGTGTGTGTGTGTGTGCGCGCACAAGCATCCCCTCATTTCCCCTCACTCATACCTCAGACCGAGTTCAAAGCAGCTGGAGCTCAAGGGCTTCTGATGTAGGGAACCCCCCCCCCCTCCACTCTCAGCACCAAAAGCCATTCCACTTTTATGGAGAGGCAGCAAACAGGCCCTACACGGCTCAAGTACTAGTTTCTGTGCGAGTGTGTATGTGTGTGTGTGTGGGGTTGAACTTGGACTGACTGGCATCATATGCCCTGGGGATGTTGGCATAAATGGGGTGTGTGTGTGTGTATGTGTTCAGATGTGGTTTGTGTGCATGAGTGTGTGTATATGTGTGTGCTGTGGTTGCGTGTGGGTGTGTGTGTGTTTTTGCCTGTTGTAGATGTAGTCAGACTGACTGGCATCGCCTGCCCTCGGGAGTAGTATGCAGGTAGGCGGTGCTCAAGTGTGTGTATGTGTGTGTGTGTGTGTCTATGTGTGGTGTGTTCAGATGGTGAGAATACAAGCTTGTGTTTGTGTGTGTTAGGCATGTAGTCAGACTGACTGGCATCCCATGCCCTGGGGAGACAGAAGGAGGAGTGTGAGTGTGTGTGTGTATATGTGTACCGTACTACTGTACACACACATATAAACACACAGTGCTGTATGCCTGTCTGAATATTTGTGTCTAACTAGGCAGCTGTTTGAGAGTGAGTGTGACAGTGTGTAATTGTTTGTGTATGTGTATGCTCCTGAGTGAGTGAGTGAGTTTACCCTGGAGATCCTGGCGGGTGGTGAAGCTCTCGTGTGTGGGTATCATGGGCCTCTCCTTCATGGGCACCCGCCGCGCCACACAGATCAGACACGACTGGAAGTCTATAGGCCAGGGGAGGGGTGGGGGGGTGGGCAAGGAGAGGAGTGAAGGTTAACACTAAGTAACTGAACCAGTATCTCTTTCCATTACTGAATCTTTCAACACATATAACACAATTTATGCAATAATATATACTCAGCTTGAAGCAAAAAGCTTAATAAAATTAAATAAAAAAAATAAATTGAAAAAAAAGACAGAAGCGGAAGGTGGGAATGGATGAAGGGCAGGAGTGTGAGTCAAACAGAGTCAACAGTTTATATTGAACATAATCAAAAACCTAACATGGAAATGAAAATGAAAACAGACAAAGACAAACCACCGCATGTAAAAGTAGAAAAAAAAAGCTTGATGAAAAATGAAAAAATGAGGGACAGGCGGGGTCAAAAAAAAAGAGAGTGTGTGAGAGAGAGCGAGAGCGAGAGTGAAAGAGAGAGGAGAGAGGAGAGAGGAGAGCGAGAGAGCTGCTGACAAGAATGGAGTGAATAGGCAGTGAACCCTGTGGGCCGATTCAAGCACTGAATAGTTTACTAATATGGTTAATAATTAACTAGTGCTGGGGTGTGTGTGTGTGTGTGTGTGTGTCACATGTAAATATATGAATGTGTGAATGTATGTACACACCTAACTGGGTTGTGTTTGGTTAGCAAACAAATAGTGGTGTGCGTGTGTGTGTGTTCAATGTGAGTGTACTAGTGAGAGTGTGTGAGAAAGTGCCGCGATGACGCAGATTGTGGGTGTATGATAGAGTGTGACCTTTGGAGTGTGTGTCGCGGTGGCTCTGCAGCCTGCTGGGAGCCCCACAGGACAGGGCTGCATCCTGAGCCCCACTTTAAAGACCTCATCAGTCACGCAGAGGTGCACATCAGCACACACCCACACACACAAACTCTCACACACACACACACACACACACACAAACTTCCACACTCAATACACACACATCCAGATGCAAATGTGCACACAAAGATGATGTGTGTGACTACACGTGCAGAGTGAAACACACAAACACACACACACACACACACAGTTTATTTCTTTTAATGTAACATTCATCATGCTTACACAAATTAGCATAATATATATTAACATAGGAAGACCCATGTGCCAGCATGCACTCCCATTTGTATGCATGAACACAGGTGCACAAACACCAACAAACATACACACCTGTGCAATATTCACCACTAAATACTTCATAGCTAAAACCCAACCCTGACCAACTTCAAAGAGAGAGGGAGGGAGAGAGAGGGAGGGAGGGGGGGGGGAGTGAGAGGAAGAGAAAGGGAGGGAGGGAGAGAGAAATTCTTTACCAGTTGCTGACACACACTCATCTCACTTCTCAAAAGTGTAAATAGAAACCACTGGGTGGTCCAAACCTGGAGAACCTACTTCACTACATTCCCTCTCAAAGTCTCACACTCACACACACACACACATCTCTACCTGCGCTGCCTTTGGCATGGGTCCTAGAGGGCTTCAAAGACAGAGTAGCTGCCATGCTATTCAGTGCAGCCAATACAGGTCATACAAATAGGCCCCATCTCAGTGAGCTTACACTACTTACAGTCTCACACACACACACACACACACACACACACACACACACACACAGAATTACACCATCTACTACCAAGGATACCAGAAAAACAAACTACCAAGTCTAACAAATGTTTCAAATGTGTGCTTTAGGGCACACATGCACAGACACAGAGTTTGGGTTCAGGAGGCTCAATTCAGCAAAAGTGAAATCCAACTTGATCCACTAGAAAAGTGGGGCTTACACATTCACACATAACTGGGTGAACTCTGTGTGACTCTTACAGGAAGGTGGTGTGTATATGAGTGTGTGAGTGTGTGTGAGAGAGAGAGAGAGAGAGAGAAAGACAGACACACACACAGATTGAAACATTTCTTCAGATGCGTGCCTCACTCCTTCCTTCTTTTCGCCTTTCCCAGTGACAGGATCTCCTATTTCTCCTCTCTCTCTTTCCCTCTCTCTTCCTCATCCTTTCCCTCCCTCCGTCTGCTCTCCATCTCTCCTTCCCTCCCCCTCCTCCCTGTCAAACAGATGCCGTGTGGAAACGTCAGACTCAATCATCGGCTGCTCTGACGGAGTTTAAGCAGGTTGGTGCCTTCTGCACCTCGCATCAAGGCGCAAACGGGCGAGCGGGGGGAGGGCCGCGCGTGCAGGCAGAGCAGCGGACGCCTCTCGCTTGGGGAGGAACGGACCCCTGGGTTTAAGCAGGACCATTTGCAAGAGCCGCCAGATGCATTTCAACAGAGGTGATGAGTGCCACAATAAAGAGAGAGATGACCACGACCAATAAGAGGAAGACAAAAAAAGAAACCGAGGAGGAAAAAGGGTCCTATGAGAAAAAGACATAGTACTTGATAGATAGAATAATAATCCCAGAAGGAAATTCTAATCACCAGCAGCTCAGTACCATTATGGTACAGACATAAAAAAAACGCATGGAGACACACAGAAGAGTCTCCAGACATTAAAATATGAGCTACTGTTTTTAAAGTGCTGCAAGGTGATATGCAGAGTTAGAATGTCTGCACACTTGATCGCTAGAGAGTGGAGAAGAAAAAAAAAGGTAGAAAGGGCAAAGAGAAAAACAAAACACCAAAGAATCATAATAAAGACAAGAAAAGGAAAAAAGAAAGAAAATTAAACAAAAAAGAAAGAAAAAAAGAAAAAAGTAATTTAGTGTCTGACCTTCACCCTCCTCCTTGATAGACTTGGGTTCGGACACGGCGAAGCACTGCATGGTCTCGTACTTCTGCTGGGCCTCCTGCCCCTGTTGCTCGTCCTCCGGCTCGCTGTGAGGGTTCACCAGCATCCGGCAGTTAAACGTGTGGCTGTTCCGCCGTGGGTTCTCGCTCGACCATGGAACTCCATTCACTAGAACAAAGAGAAAACACAAAGAGTCAGTCAGTAGAACAGAACCGAGAGGTCCCAAAATCACACATTCAGATTGTGTTTATGGTGCCTTTACAAGAGCAAGAACCAAAAAAGTCTTAATTGGCTCTGAGTATTTTGACTAGATTAGGATCTAGAAGGTTCCTGTGGGTCTCCATACTACCAATCTTTGCAATGGTTTAGCCCCAACACGAACCAGGACTACACCATGTTGAGAGGAGAGGGGAGAGAGAGAGAGAGAGAGAGAGAACCAGAGAGATGATGCCCCTGCAGATCTGTAGCTGCCTGCCCATCTTTCCACATGCTCCAGCACCATCTCCACCCTGAGTCTATTTTCTATCATCCTCTCTCCAAAACATTTATTTCACTTTGGACGTCTCTTCTTACGCCTCTCTTTTCACTATTAAGTCTTTTCCTCTTTTTTGCTCCTTTTCTCCTTTCTACCATTTCCCCTTCACTCTTTTTGTCCTTTTCTTTCTGCCTTTTGACTCGCTAACTCCCTCTTTCCTTTGCCATTGTCTGTTTCTAACTCTCCATCTCCCTCCCTCTCCTCTCTCTGTCTCTCTCCCTCTCTCTCTCTCTCCATCTGCTCAGTGAAGTTCAGTGCTCATTGATAAGCCAGTGGAACTAGGGCAGCATGCAGCTAATCAGGGCCAGTGTGCATCCAGATGGTTACTGCCTGACCACAGCCTGCATTACAACACACACACACTCTTCACAGCTACTCAGCCAGAAAGACTTCAACTTTACTACTCCAAACAAGTCTCTAAACACACACACAAATTAATACAAAACCACCTACAAAGACCACCGCATACAGTAGAGAGCATTACTCAGCCAGTCTGAGCACCAGTACACACAGCAGCCTACAGTACAACCTATAGCAGCTCAACTCCAAATAGCTGGGATTGTGTGTGTGACGGTGAGTATGTTCCTCTTATATTAGGATGGTAGCCCTGGTAAACGAGATGGAACTCTGTTTAGCCGTCCTGTTCTGCTCTGCTGTGTCTCACCTAGTGACTTGGGCAGTAGGTTCTTGATGAACTCGGTGTGGTCGCCCACGTGCAGGATGCTGTAGACACTGGTGTTCATCAGCTCCTCCTGGTTGTAGCGCAGGTACTGCGTCACATTCTCCGACACAAACACAATGTTGCCCTCCATGTTGACCACGAAGAAGAAGCCATCCAGGGCCTGCACAGGGAACAGGGGACAGAGGACAAGAGGACAAGAGACAATCACACATCAGCTGGCACAGATACAATCTGTGAAAATGAAAATGGCAGACTAGGGAATGCTGGGAGGTTTTTTCTTTTCCTGTAACTGACGCTCTTGCAACATTATTGTATCATTTGCTGTTATTGTTTAATGTCATAATGACCTTATGAGTCACTTTAGATAGGCCAAAATAGGTCCAGTGAGAAGCCATAAAACCATAAAACTGTGAATCACAATTAGGATAATCTTGTGCGAGTTCAAAGTGTTTATGCATTATCTGGAGAGAGGACATGTTGAGATGGTTGTATTTTCACATTCATATTAGCTTAGTTTATCTAATCCAGGGGTGTCAAACCAATTTTTATGACGGGGCCACGTGAGCTTTAGGTTTTCCCTCAGAGAACTACCATACTTTGGCTACATGTGTGACCACAAACGGTCGGGCTGAAAGATATGCATGTTTCCTCATGTTTCTGACCATCATCATCACAGTCCAAACACGTCTGTGTTCTGGTACCACTTAATTTGCTGTGCATGCAGAGCTGCCAGTATTGCTTAGAGGAAAATTATTTTGCGTATTCTTAAAACTATTTTCAAGCAGGCCACATCGCTACAATTCTTTTCAAGCTTTTTGAATCGGGATACATGAAATGGTGTGAAGGGACGGATTGATTCGGCCTCCAGGCTGAAAGTTTGACACCTCTGATCTAATCTCTACTGTGACTGTCTCAGCTCCAGCACAGTAGCTTCAAAAATATGTTAAATACTTTAAATTGCGATAGAGTGCATCAATAAATATAAAGGTATAGTTTCTATAACATCATACAACTTCAGTATCGGAACCATTCAAGTTCCAGGGTAAATTAAAGTGATAAACCCTGGTGTTCAAGATCACAGAGTGCTGTCAGTAGGAAGAACGAAAAAAAATTGGTACAGAATTTTAGACAGAATTTCCAAACCAACAGCAAAAGGTTGGTGCACACCGGACAGGATGTGAAATCTGAACACGAAAACGCGGGGGGAAAACGCATGTGAAAATTGTATCCTCAGTGTGGAAGGTCTCGCAAGAAAAAATAGCCTGAGTTATTTTGTGCGAATGCCGCACTTGGTGTGCACACACCTTAACTCTTCCTTTAAGAGAACAAGCCAGGCAGCCATGCAACAATGGTGTGCGCCTAATGCCACCAGATAATAAAGTGGAGGCGCCCCTCCATTCATCACCTGCACGGTGAACTAATTAGTGCTGTGGGAACAGCAGGGTAGGCAGGGCGCAGGCAGAGAAGGGAAGTGAGCACAACTTTCCCAGGATGTTAATGCTCCGGTTAAAATAAGCAGCCTCTTCTGGGCACAGGAGTGACACAGATGCTGCTAACTTCTGTCTAACACACAGCCAGTCAGACAGCACTGCCTTCCTCCTAACAGTGCATCGCACAAACAAAACAATAACTTCCTCTAAATAGTAATGTCCTCCCGTCACTCCAGGCTACTGACCCAACCAAACAACAGAATTAAAAAAAAAAAAAAAAAAAAACTCTAAAAATACTCTAATTATCCAAATTAGCAAGAGAAGACTTTTGCCCTTCACTACATGGGGCAATATCTCTTTCTTCATACACAACTGCCCCAACCACCACACTCTCCTCCACCTCATGTGAAAAAGCTCTTTGCGAGAGATCTCTTAATGGCTAGACATGTTGTTTTGTGAATATGGACCGTGTGCAGGTCCAATGTTTGACATGACAGAGCTGGCTTTGATTGGTTAATTGGGGGTGGGGTGGGGTGCTTCTGTCCAATCCCATGCCATCTGTACTGGACTGCATTCTAACTCCACACTTGTGGCCTCAATTGGCCTCTCCCACCCCCAGTGGCTGGCTTTCAGTCACCGTGCCCGACACTGTGTGTTTGTTCTCAAGGACACGTGGCTGGTACACAAGAGAAAAAAAAAACAAGAGAGTGAAGCACTCACCCATGAGACACACACACACACACACACACACATACATACAGAAGCCAACAATTTGGCATCAATGAAGAACAAAACACAAACAGACTACACAATGATGCAGACAACTTGGCATCAATGAAGGACAACACACACACACACACACACACACACACAGAAAAGACAGTCACCAGTTCAAAGAGGGAGTTCTCAGAGTGAAGAGCTCTTTAAATAGGCTCCATAACACAATTGTAAGTAAACACAATAAAACAAAGCAAGACATTAACTACACAAAGGACAAAGACATAAATGAAAGAGAGTGAAGGAGAGAGAAACAGAAAGAGCGAGGAGAGTGTAAGACAGAGAGAGAAAGAAAGAGAAAGAGAGAGAGAGAGAGAGAGAAGAGTGTAAGACTGAAAGAGAGAGAAAGAGTCCCAGATTGAGTTCAGTTCTTTGGATGTGGCCATCTGGTGGGCACTTTAGACAAACAGGGGAGGGTAAACAAGGAGGTTGTGCCAAGCACACCTTTCCAGGCCTAGGCTTAGGCAATCCTGTAAACCCTTTCACACACACACACACACACACACACACACACACACACACACACACACACACACACACACACACACACACACACACACACACACACACACACACACACACACACACACACACACACACACACACAAGCGCAGCCTCTCACTGCAAAAACTGCTGATAGACTGAGATTGCGACAGGAGTGCAGAGAGGGAGACTGCCAGGTTGCATTCTGACCCAGTTCCAATAACGCCTGCTCTCCCCTTCCCCTCCCCTTTTCTGCCTCTCCCCCTCCTTCCCTCCCTTTATCTCTCTCTCTCTCACACTCTCTTTCTCTCTCCCTCTCACTTCCTGCTACCCTCCCTCCCCCTCTCCTTTTCTCTCTCTCTGCTCTCCCTGGTTCTCCCCTCCCCTGCCGGTCTCGTCAGCCCTCGGTTACATAACTTCCTCTACACTCACGGCCCCGGACTCCAGGAGCTGGCACCCAGGCAGCAGGCTCCTGCATCAGGTCAGACTGCGGAGACAATGTCTACAACGGCAGAGAGAGAATGCTCGTGCACAAAAACACACACACGCTCACACAATCCCATACTCTCACATTAAACACATACACACATGCACACTCGCACATGCATTCATGCATATGCACACTCACACACAGCCTTTGCTGTATGAAGTTCTGCTTTCCCATTTGATACCGTAAACTGAATATTTGTCATGCCAATAAAACAAAATGAAAGAGTGAAAGCAAAGAGAGAGATGAAAAAAGAGAGGAGGGTAGAAAAGCAGTAAGAGGGGAGGGAGGGAGGGAGGGAGGGAGAGTGAAGAGGGGGAGAGAGGGAAAGAGAGAGAGAGAGAGAGGGAGGGAGGGAAAGAGGTAGATCATCGAATGGCCTAACAGCGTCTCTTATGGGTGCTAACACTGGGCTGGCCGCTAGGACCAAAAACAATAGGCTTTTTCAGCAGCGCTGCCAGAGTGCTAACGTCTGGACAAAGGGTCACTTGTATGTGAGTGGGTTTTCAGTGTAGACATGTGTGAGTGAGTGTAGATTTTAGAGCTGCATGTGTGAACAAGAGCGTGTGTGTGTGTGTGTGTGTATGTGGACACATACGAGTATAAATGCACTCTCTTGCCAGTTCAGAGTGTGGAGGAGAAGGGCTGACCACAAAACATTTCCTAACGGATGTCTCCAGCTTCACAGGGTTCCTCCCTCCCTCCCTCCCTCCCTCTCTCTCTCTCCCTCCCTCCCTCTCTCTCTCCTGCTCTCTTTTTTCCTCTCATTCTCTCTTTCTGATTTGGCTTTGAGCTTCATTAGAATGGGCACCAAGTTACTGTACAGCATTGCTAAATCATCCAAACTGAGGTAGAGGTTGTACACAAAAAATACTGTGTACAGCAAAACAGAAAGAAGAGGAGGGGATGCCCTTTATCTTTCCCTCTCCCTCTCCATCCCTCCATCTCTCTCCTCCCATCTCATGGTGTGAGCCTTTTGCTAGCTGCCGCTAACAGATGGAGGAGTGAGAGTAGAGAGAGCAGGGGAGAGAAAGAGAGAGAGAGACAGACAGAGAGAAAGAGAGAGAGAGGGAGAAAGAGAAACAGAGAACGCAGGGAAAGGCAGGGCTATATTTAGAAAGCTGCGGCATGTCGATTCAGTGACGCCGGACCACAGAGGCTATTAATATACTCTGACGAGACAGGCTATGCAGGGAAAGAGGGAAAGGAGCGAGGGAGGGAGAAAGAGAGAGAGAGATAGAGAAAGACGGCATGATACAGAAGAAGTTGAGAGGAGGATGATGAGTGGGATAGAATGAGAAAGCAAGTCTGTGTGTGCATGAGTGTGAGGGAGAGAGAGAGAGAATACTAGAAGCAGTAGATGATTAAGAGATAGACAGATGGAGTTGGTGGCAAGAGAGGAATTAAAAAACATCCAGAGTGCAAAACAGGAGAGAGTGAAAGTTTGAGAGAGAGAATGAGAGAGACATTGTGAGAGCGAGCAAGTGAAACAGGGGCCGAGTGAATGAGAAAGCTAGACAGAGCAAAAGATAAGGGTCAACACACAGCCGAGAGAGAGAGAGAGAGGGGGGGGGGAGGGAGGGAGGGAGGGAGAGATAGAAAGAGAGAGACAGAATAAGAGCAATGGAGGAACGGAGAGAGATAGAATGTGAGGGAGGGAGAGAGGGAGAGAGAGAGAAAGAGAGATGGGCTCACACAGTCCCACACATAGGATGGGAGCTAAATGGCTTGATTCATGCGTCGGCCATCCCAGCCTGCTTGTTTTCCCATTAGAGGCAACCACTTCATCTGCCCTCCGCCAGAACAACAGGCCCTTGCTGGGACACCACCGCCACCGTGATTTACGGCCGCGCCCCGGCAAAAACAACATGCCGCTCCATGACTTATGCTCCCACGCACCACAGAGAGAGGGAGAGAGACAATGTGTGTATGTGTGTATGTGTGTGTGAGAGAGAGAAAGAAAGAGAGAGAGAGAGAGAGAGAGAGGGAGGGATGGAGGGAGGGAGGGAGTGTGTGAGGGAGTGTGTACCGCTACTGTCTGGCTTCTGAAAGCTGCCACTACACTCACAGCTTCATTAATTAGGAGCGCGTACACACAGATACACACACAGACACACACACAGATAAACACACCGACACACCTATGAAGGTTTGTCTACCAGAACAGTGTGTCCACCCTTCAGCTACTGGTGAATGGATTCAGATGTGTGTGTGTGTGTGTGTGTGTTTGAGAGGGTGAGTGTGTGAGAGAGTGTGTACCGCTACAGGCCTGCTTCTGAAAGCACTGCCCCAGCCCTCACTCACAACTTCATCAATTTGAAGAGTGCGTACACACAGACACACACACACACACACACACACACACACACACACTAGTGTGTCCACTCTTCAGCTACTGGTGAATGGATGTGTGTGTGTGTGTGTGTGTATTGGTGCACAGCATTTCATCACTGCCTTTTCTGACCTAGGTGTTTCTGGAAGTGACTGAGAGGACAGTGAGATAAAAGACATGGGACTCCTCGTGCTGCACACACACACACACACACACACACACACATGCACACACACACAGTACACACACACACACACACACACAGTACACAAAGGTGAAAGACAGATGAGCCATTAGACAAAGCAATACACACACACACAATAGAAACAAAAGCAAAAACAACAAACAAAAACAAAGAGGGTACATAAAAAGCACATAGCCCCAAAACACACACACACACAGACACACACACACACACACACACACACAATTGAGACGTGTATGTGTACGCATAAAGTGACACAAACAGAATGCCAACTCACCTCTAGCATCATGGGTCCGAGGGCATCTTTGTCAATAACACTTTGGCCTGTCGACGACACATCTGCCTTCTGCACCTCCTCTTCATTGGCTGTGGCAGCTTTTTCTGTGTAAGAAAGAGCGAGAGAGAGAAAGAGAGAAAGAGAGAGAGAGAGATGGATGGGGGATGTACAGAGAGAGAGAGAGAGATGGATGGGGGATGTACAGAGAGAGAGAGAGACAGAAAGGAAAAGGCAAAAAAAAAAAAAAGAGCGGTTTAGATCGTGGTCATATACTGGACACCCACAACAGATGCACTACATCAGAGAAACCACTGGGGGGAAAACAGCCCACTAAGCATGTGCAACCTGCCAGTCCCCCACCACTCATGATGCTCTAAGGAAGGGAGAGGGCCGATACCATCTACAGTAACTTGCACGCATGCACACGCACACGCACACACAAAGACAGAGAAAGCAGACCGTCATTAGAGAGAGCAAGGGTTAAGATCCCTTCAATTCTCATTCACTTAAACCGGTGACACCACAAGGTCACAGTGCCACAGCTGCATTCCCATCTCTAAACACCTCCAAGGGGATGCTCTTAGTGTCACCAAGGGGAGGTAATATTCTCTCTCACTCTCTCAAACACACACTCAGTTCTCTGATATTTTTTTGCTGGGTGACACTCATTAGGGCCCTCAGCAGAGCTGTGTGCTGGGTGACACTCATTAGGGCCCTCAGCAGAGCTGTGTGCTGGGTGACACTCATTAGGGCCCTCAGCAGGGCTGTGTGCTGGGTGACACTCATTAGGGCCCTCAGCAGGGCTGTGTGCTGGGTGACACTCATTAGGGCCCTCAGCGGGGCTGTGTGCTGGGTGACACTCATTAGGGCCCTCAGCAGAGCTGTGTGCTGGGTGACACTCACTAGGGCCCTCAGCAGAGCTGTGTGCTGGGTGACACTCATTAGGGCCTTCAGCAGGGCTGTGTGCTGGGTGACACTCACTAGGGCCCTCAGCAGAGCTGTGTGCTGGGTGACACTCATTAGGGCCTTCGGCAGGGCTGTGTGCTGGGTGACACTCAAGCTCATGCGTGATGGATGGGGTTGCTGTAGTAAGCACCCATAACATTGAAAACACAGTTAGGGTGAAAGATCACACACATACAGGAATGCACTCTCATACAGGAACAACTACACCTACATATAGGTTTCACTTTGGAAAGCAAAAGACCAGAGGTTTTTTTTTCTGTTGAGGCAGCAGGCTTTCTAAAAAGGTCCCAGCTTCCACACACGGGGTCAAGAGAAGAACCTTTCAAAAACACATTTACCACTGACTGCAGGTGCACTTAAAACCAAAAAAAAAAAAGCTTTTTCTAGATGCTTTTCCAGAAGAACTGAAACTGCCTGTGTGCGTGCATGCAAGCGAGTGTGCGTGTGTTCGCTCGTTCATGGTCCTGGGGAAAAAAAACATTTGGGTTGAGCAGGTAGAAGTGTCCTCTTAGAACAAAAAAAGTGCAACAGCATTCTATGGTTTTGACTGTTAGCTTGAACCAGGAAGACCACAGCCATACCACAATGCAACAGCTGAGGCACAGGGTGACCGCTTCTATTGTGTCCATTGACTCTCCAGCACTCAGACTAGATTATCAAATATCTATACGGCATATACAGTCTGTCGTATCTCTGACCTGCCATCGTGGAGACATAGGGGAGATGAGGGAGCACGTGAGGGGAGATGGTGGCGCAGGTGGCAGGTTCGTGCCCCCTCTGCCTGACCACACTGAAGTGTCCTTGAGCAAGATACTGAACCCCAAATTGCTCCCGGTGGCAGGTTGGCACCTTGCATGGCAGCCTCTGCCACTGGTGTGTGAGTGCATGTGTGTGGATGGGTGAATGTGAGGCATACAATGTAAAGCGCTTTGAGTACTCGTAGGAGTAGAAAAGCGCTATATAAATGCAGTCCATTTACATAACTGCACGACTAAGTCCAGTTTTCATCTTCTCAACAACTCCATTAACAAGGGAGAGGGGCAGTCGTAAGAGCAACGGCACAGTAACATCAAAATCAGAAAAATAACAGCAGAAAGGAACAGCCCTACGGACAAGAACATGTATAAGTTTCTCCGCACACAGACTTAAGAAAGATAAAAACAAATACTTCCTAGAATAGCCTCCCCATCTCTCTCTCTCCTCTTCTTATCGTATCTCTCCATCCCCCTCTCTCCCCCTCTCTATCAGTCTCTCCCTCTGACACCCAGATCGCACTCAGGTTGCTGATGGTGTTAATTAGCCTGCTTTGAGAAGCGTATGTTCCCAACACACTGTGCCCCACTTCCTTCTCCGCCTTGGGCCTAAGACCGATTGTCTGTGTGTGTGTGTGTGTGTGTGTGTGTGTGTGTGTGTGTGTGTGTGTGTGTGTGTGTGTGTGTGTGTGTGTGTATTCGAGGGTGGTGATGGGAGGGGGTCCCATTAGAAAGGTACAGCGCCTTGCTGTGACGTGTAGCCATATGTCGACAGGAGGGGGAGGGAAAGGCGTGTAGGAAGGAGAGAGGGGTTGGGCAGTAGTTGTGGGCTTCTCATCAGACAGCAGTGCTCACTGTGCTAACTTGCTAGCGCTAGTTTGCTCTGCATTGCTAACAGTCCATCTCCATTCAGCCACCACTGCTCACTGTGTGAGCTCACTCTCCTGTCCTTGAATCTGGGTCTGTCTACTTCAGACAGGGTGAGGTAGTGTATCCATGACCTGTGTGTATTTATAATGGATCATGTTACTTAAGTGGATAATCTTTTACATCTCTGGTCTCTCCATCCCAACAACCTCTCTCTGTCCTTCATAGACAGCAGTCTCTCATTCGCTCTCTGATTCACCTTCCATCCCTCCTCTCCTGCATGCTCACTCCTCCTTTCTGGCTCACATTCACTGCCTTTCACTCATTTTCTCCCTCTGACAGTCACTTTTTTCTATTCTGTCTCTCTCTTTCTCTCTCCGTTCCTCTCACTCACACACACACGCGCACACACACGCACGCACACACACACACACACTCACTCACCTTCTCCCACTCTCTCCCTCTATGATCTCAATTCAGTTCAGAGCGATTGGCATGGCAGTTTCAAAGAAACAGCAGCAGTGATACTACGACCAATAAAATGAATCAAAGTGAATAAAGTGCTCTACAGTGTCAATGCTCAATCCTTCAATTTGTGCGTCCTTGGGATGGAGAGACGGTGATGGCCTGAGATGGTGTGTGTGTGTGTGTGTGTGTGTGTGTGTGTGTGTGAGTGTGTGTGTGTGTGTGTGTGTGGTAAACCACTGGTGTGTGTGTGTGTGTGTGTGAGTGTTAAACCACTGGGGCAAGAATCAGTAAATCCACACAACTGCACTGGACAAACCCTCCCATGCGCACACACACACACTGAACATTACACATTAAATACATTAGAAGCCAATCTTTCTCTTCATTCCTCCTTACTTCCTCAAATTACCCAACCCCCACTCACTCTTTCCTCCGCCTCTTACCCCTGGTTGTGTGCCAAGGCTACTGTTGTGCCACCCCTTCCTCATCCAGTGGCTTTGTAACACCCTGGTGCCCTGCTGGCATCTCAGTGGCAGCTCAGCCTTCTCCATCCCCTTCATCATAATTACCCTCTGAAACATGAGTTGGATTGGTCCTCCAGTGCCAAACGACCAGCCCCAGAAGGGAGAACGGACCATACCAACAGGCCACTTGGGGGTGGGGTAACACTTGCTGGCTCGAGCGTGAGGCTCTGTGCACCAGATTTCGAAACGCTGTTGCTAGCCGTTCTTGGAAGCCTTGGCGACCGCTCCGGGCTGTTGCCACCAGGCCCATCTGCCAAGGTGTCGCATTACCTGGCAGAGTTTGACTACATCCAGATAGAGACTGGCCAGCAGTGATTGAGTTGGACCTCTCCCATTACATGCAAAACAGCTAAGCTGGATTGCAAGGAACACCACTGCATTTATTCAACTGGGAACATGACCGTGCCAGTTACTGACAGTACCACAACTGGAAAAAGTTAAGGTCTTCTAAGAAGTACAATGTCAAAAAGCAGGCAAGCAATATAACAAAGGCATTTGCATGAATACAGGAAACAAAAAGCAAATGTATACAATTCATTTGATCATTCAGACGCTGGTGCAATTTTCTGAGCCAATACCAATTTACAATTTTTCATGGAGTTTGGCCTGCCAATACTGGTTCTGGCCGATACCAATTTCATTACTGCAGCACTGCTACCGCAGCAGACACAAAGATTTATTTGCTCATTTTCTCAAACTCTTCTCAAATCAAACATTTTAACATAGAAAAAAACAGATTTTCAATTGTTAAAAAATTGGAACAGCCTCTGGTCATTGAGAGAGCAATGAATCCTGTAGGCCAAATCTAGATGCTGGTAATTAGGCAGCGATCAACGTGCATAAATCAATTTTATAAATCAATTCTACACCAGAAATCCATTTTCAACACAAGACATAATAGTCTTAATTTAAGACATGTCTTGTGAATTGTCTGCCCAAAATATTGGATTTCTACTAGCTGGATTTCTACTTTAGTGCAGACAGTTTGTTCTGTCAAAGTTCAAATATCACATAGTACATAGTTTTTCCAGAAAAAAAAAAATTAAATTAAAACTAAATCTCAAATATCCTTCTACAGTTTTGCTACTGCAATGTCATTCTTTTTGCGAAGCTACAGTCAAATAAAATAGCCAATTAGTTGCAGCAGCTGTTTGGCAGCCATCAGTAACATAAGGTTATCATGGCCCCAAACTCAAATTTGAGATTAAAATCTGAAAACTAAAACTTCCCTTTTATGAAGCTGAGTTTGCCTTACACGGTCCCAGCAGTGGAATGTTTTCCCATCGTTAAACACAAATTCATCAATGCCCACAACTGTCTTTATGCTTGTGAAAGTAAACAGTCGGTGTAAAGTAGGCCTGTACTCGCAATTTTCATTGATTGATTCATTGCTTGATTTTTTTATCCATGGGTAGATGCATGCTAATCTCGGAATTTCGATTTGTATTTATTTTTAATATCTTTTTGTTTTGCTCATATTCTGTTCTTCTACTGAAAACAAGACTACTGCATGCAAGACATGGGAGGATAAGGCCATACATCGGCTGGCTTCCTCACAATCGAACAAGAAGTGCTGTTTCCCTTCCTAGCAAAGGTAATCAGAGTTCAAACTCCATGGGCTTGTGTACAAAGTAAACGACAACAACAACAAAAAGCAGAACAGTGCAGAGACAGAGAGAGGGAGGGAGAGAGAGAGAGAGGGAGAGAGAGAGAGGAAGAGAAAGAAAGCAAAAGGTGAAAAAAGCAGTTTGCCTTCCTGAAGCCGCTCGATGTACAAATACAATTACCGGAGTCTCGGTGAAGTGCAAAGGTTGTTTTTCCAATCTAGCATGAACCTCAGGAACAAGAGCTGGAGGGGGTGCACTTCTCACCATGGAGGGGGCAGGAGCAACAGTCTCCACACTGCCTGTGTATGTGTATTAGTGTGCGTGCGCATGTGTGTGTCAGACAATGTGTATGAGCATGAGTATGTTTGTGTGTGCATGCGTGCGTGTGTCAGATGATGTGTGTTTGTGTGTGACAGAGTGTACAAGTGTCTTAGTTATGAGTGGGTTGGACAGAGCGTGTGTATGAGAGTGTGTTCTGTGTGTGCATGTGCACACAGCCTTTGCATCACATTGCTCACCATTACATAAGCCAGTACCCTGTGAATCATAAACAAGCGACATCAGAGGCTCATCTGCCTCCGTCTGTGTGCTAGACTACGCTCAGCGCATCATGCAGGCACACACACACACACGCACACACTCTCTCTCTACATAAAAATACTCAAATAGGAACATACTGACTGAAACACACCCAATTTAATCCTCAGACTAATACACATTATGTCTCTACTGCAACACATCATGCCAATTAACAACGTGTGCAAACACACACACACACACACACACAGAAAGACGCTCATGCTCTAGTTAGTTACATACACTAAAGTGACTTAAGGAGACCAAAATGTTATGGTACAGGACTCTTGACATGCTTTTCGTTGAGGCAGGGTTCAGGCACAGGAATATTTGAGGTCCCACAGAGTACTCCAGTTCATGCACAATTTACAGCGCACCCAGAAAGGCTTTGGGGTCTGAATGCTTATGTCAATGTGATATTTCAAGTTGTTGTATTATACTGAGCACTTGTGAGTGATTGTGGGTTTAAAGAAAAAAAACAACAAAACAAACAAAAAAAAAGATCAGGGCATAAAATGATAACAAAACCATGGGACATACACACATACTTAGGAGTGGCTGCAATCATTCTTGCTTTTACTTTGGTCATTGCATGTTTCTTACATGTACACATACACACACAAACAAAAACAAACACACACATGTTGAGCTTGTGGGGATGGAGTGACATGGTGTGAATATTAGGTGGGAGGACTGGACCTCCCACGCAAGCACTCTCTCACTCCCATCATCTTCTCTTCTCTTTTTCATTTTCCTTCCCTCTGTCTCTCCATCTCCCCTTCACTCTTTTGCTAAAACCTTCTCTCTCCCTATATCACTCCACCCCCCCCCCCACACACACACACAGACAGACACACACTCTCCATCCCTCCCTCCACTTCACTTTCCTTTCCTCCATCTCTCTCTCTCTGGGACTAATAGCAGCACTAATGATATTAGCATGTTGCCTGTCGGCTCCTCTTACTGTAACCAGCTCGGCCAGAGACGCCACAAAGCTCACTTCCTGGGTCCCGCTGGCTTGTGCACACGGGACCAGAGGCCAAGGAGATTTTACTCACTCACACTCTCTCTCTCTCTCACACACTCTCTCTCTCTCTCTCACACACACTCTCACACTCTCTCTCTCTCTCACACTCTCTCTCTCTCTCTCACACTCTCACACACACTCTCACACACACTCTCACACTCTCACACACACTCTCACACTCTCACACACACTCTCACACTCTCACACACACTCTCTCTCACTCTCACACTCTCTCTCACTCTCACACTCTCTCTCACTCTCACACTCTCTCTCACTCTCACACTCTCTCTCACTCTCACACTCTCTCTCACTCTCACACTCTCTCTCACCCTCACACTCTCTCTCACTCTCACACTCTCTCTCTCTCACTCTCTCTCTCTCACTCTCTCTCTCTCTCTGGCACATGTTCACATGAAGACATGTGATACACTTTGTCCGGAGAGGAAAAGGCAGCAGGATTGTCATGGAAGCACAGGTATTTGAAGACATTCAAGCGTTGGGAAATCTTCATGGCAATCCTGATAAAACATTCTCATTTAATCTCATCCATTTTAGGGGAGAGGGAGAGGGATAGAGGGATAGAGAGAGAGAGAAAAATAAATAAAAAGAGAGAAAAAATCCTTCTTTGGGTTCCACCAGAGTGCTGTAAACAGACCACCCCTGAGATATGGCCTTTAACAGCCATCGCAAGCACACACTTGTCACAAATATGTTATGGAACATCCAAAGCATCCAAAGCAAGAACCTTTCGAGAGCCTTTCAGAACTCTCGGTTCTAATTTATAGGCCTTTCATATGTACTTTAATATGTAGCTTCATAACTAATAGCAAGCTCTTGAAGTATGCAAACTAAGTGTGTGTTATAATTGGGAACCTTACGTGAAAATCAAAGAAAGGACTCTTCACACTTAACACACACATCTGCATGATCATATCTATGGTTATTTCCACCTAGGAGGACTTGGATTCATCCCCAGTCAGATCAGAATCTGTTCCAGTAAACTGCCATTTAAACGCTGACAAAACCAGTACTCAAAGGGTGACACCCCCCTCCCCCACACTAGCAAGGGTTTGGAGTCGAAATAGGGGTTGGGTGGGAGCTAGCTTTTCAAAAACAATTTGCAGGATACAGAAGCATGTGTGACAAAGATTTTTTCAACGATTTCTTTGTTTACAAAGTGCCACAAAAAAAACAACACAAAAACAAAAATAGCCCCAGTCTTACCTTGCTCCTTTATTTGACGAATCTGCTTCACAGTTTCTTTCAAGATTGCACATTTGTCAGGCTTGACATTGAAGTTGTCAATGTCGTTGAAGTTGGCGAAGATCAGCTCGGCGAGCTCTTCGATGTATTTATTCTCGTGCTCTCTATTGCGCTTTTCAGTGCTTCTTTTGGTGCTGCAGGAAGAGGGGAGAGAGACAGGAGAGATCACTGACTGGGCTGAAGGTGCAACCCGAAAATAAATACAGACGCCCCCAAGGCAGTAACGCATCCAACCCCATTAACAAATGAACAGATGCATGGCATTTTCTAAATCCAGTGCTGAGAACACAACGGAAAACAAAAATATCCTGAAAAAAACAATAAACAGAGCTTGTATTGGCCCTCACGGCATATTGGCTAAGCCTAGTGCTCACATATACAGGTGTGTTTCAGCACTGATAACAGCTTTTGGTGAAACTACCCAGCTTGTTTAAAAATGAGGAATTAAAGATTATCCTTCATGAAGTTGGGTGGAGATGACTGGATGACAGGCAGCATGAGCGGAATTGTCCTGAATGAAGCACAGAAGCTGAGAGGACCGGGCAAGAAAGTGTTCCCCATAAAGCTGTTCATTTACCAGGCTGTTCATTTACCAGGTCATCACATATGATACCAATTATCTGTTGGTTGGGAACAGCTATTCTTGGTATTCATGGTATTTAACTTCAATTTACCATTTTCCAATTTACTCGATTAAAAATATTAGCATAGTTTTGCTGTTGTAAAATTGCTATTGTTCAAAACTAGGATGGAAAATTTGATTTAATAAAAAAAATATATGATTAATCAAGTTAAATGAATATGGTTTCAATACTGATCAAATAATCTTAATTATCATTTCTTTCTATACTCAAGCAGCCCTATGGCAGAGGCAGGTATGGGTACTGTAACTGTAACATAACGGCTTATGGGGTCGATGAGAGGTATGGTCCTCAACATGCCGCTGCTACCTGGGTAGACAACACAGTTCCTGTAGTGGAAACTTGCCAATGGCCATCACTATAACATGAACAAATGACGCATGTAGTGTTTTCTTTAGTGGTTAATGACTGAAATGTCAGTTTAAAAATGACACATCAACCAAGCTGTGGCATGGTACTTCAACTAGGGTTTAATAGCAAGTGAACAAACATTAGTCTAAAGTTGTGGACACTCGCACCGAAACTTAACAACCTCAATAATTCACAGCTGTGCAACTAAGAATGGAGTCGGTGGCTTTTGAAAGTTAGCTCTCTGCAACCAAACAAGGAGAGGGCGAGAACATCTGAGAACAAGGGACACGGCTGTGAAACGACAAAGTCCACTGAAGTACCCCATTGCATCCTCCCTATGCATGAGTAGGACCTGCCAGTTTGTCAGATTACAATAAGGTTGACACACACATGTACACACACGCCTCGTCTCTGCTGCACTACCAGAGGGCTTGCACTTTCGATTCAGGCTGGAGCTTCTTCAGCAGTATTTGTGTTGCATGGATGGAAAACCGCTTCGGCAAACATGTCGCCCACTGCACTTTTCAGGTTTTTGCTTCCCCTCCAACACACCCCTCCCCCCATCCCCCTATCTCTGTGAATGGATAGACTGTGAGGCTTTATCTGAGTCAGTGGAAAGTTGGCTGTGTAAAGATTGGGCAGGGAGGAGGGGGTCTTTATTTAGCAATATCACCAGCACCTGGGCATCAGTGCACAATCTAAGGCAGCTATATTGGGCTTTCTGTAGCGGTTCAATAGATCAGGGGCCATGCATATACTAAAGGAAAGGGGGGGCTTAGGACCGCAGTTG